>JARHVA010000623.1:1940000-2540000 GCA_037957365.1 Torreya grandis
GAATAAAAGGCCTATCCTTGATCCATGTGCAGTGAATGATCCATCAAAATAAAGCTTCAAAATCTACTCCTTAACAAGTTTTTAAATTATGGTCATGATGGATTTATTAGGAAATTGGAATGTTAATGGCTTTATGTCTTTAAGAGGTACTTTAGCAAGCTGATCTATGAGAACCTACCCCTTGATTGCTTTTTGGTTTACATACTCTATCTCAAAATCATTGAGTAGCAAGATACATTTGGCCATACAACCTTGAAAATATATTTTTAATAGTAGATACTTAAGTGGATCTACTTTTGAAATAACCATGGTCTTATTATTCAACATGTAGTGGTATAGTTTCTGAGGTGTGAAAACCATAGTGAGACAAGATTTTTTTATGGGTGTATAGTTTTGCTCATATAAACTAGTGTATGACTTAGATAGTACACTATATACTCTTTTCCCTTGCCATTATGTTAAGTTAGAAGTTATTCTAGATAATTATCAGTAGTAGAAAGATATAACAAGAATGGTTTCCCTAGCATCAGAGGTAATAAAATTGGGGGATTTGTTAGATAGTCCTTCAGCTATTGAAAATCCTTTTGAAAATTATTATCCCAATGAAATGTGACACCTTTCTTCATTAAGTGTGTAAATGGATGGCACTTGCCTGATAATTGAGATATGAAGCATCATATGGACTATATCTTGCCTTGAAAACTATGGAGATGCTTTAGATTGGTCAATGACATCTCTATTATGGCTCTTACTTTATCTAGATCGAATTCAATACCCCTAGAGGACATGATGAAGCCAAATAATTTCCTTGATGTAACTCTAAACACACACTTCTTAGGGTTGATACTAATTTTGTATTCTTGTAGTCACTCAAATATTCTCCTTAATGCTTCTAGATGGTCGGCCTTGGTTTTGGATTTGCCTAGTATATCATCGATGCAGTCTTTGACAATGTCATGCATCATATCATAAAATATGACTATCATATCTATTTGATAAGTGGCCCTTATGTTCTTAAGGCCAAATGGCATGACCCAATAATATAATGTTCCCCATGAAGTGGTGAATGCTATTTTGTGCTGGTCTTTTAGTGATATTTTGATTTGATAGTAACCTAAAAAGCCATCCATTAGTGAAAGCATTTCATAACCCACTATGGAGTTGACTATCATGTCAATGTTAGGAAGTGGAAAGTCATCCTTAGGGTATGATTTATTAATGTTATAGAAATCAAGAAGGATTTTTATTCCCTCTAGTTTCCTACTGACAAGTGCTACATTGGAAATCCATTTAGAGTAGTCAATTAGTCTAATACATCATATTTCTAAGAGTTTCTCCAACTCTTTCTTCACTAATACAATAATGTGAGGATGTATCTTGTGCAAATTTTATTTTACTAGTTTGGCATTAGGATTGAATACAAGGTCATTCATGACCAAGGTGGGGTCCAAACCTAGCATGTCAGAATATGCCCATGAAAATATATCTACAAATTCCCTCAAAAGGGCTATAAGGACTTTAAGCTTCTTTTTAGTAAGGCATGCACCTAGATTGATCCACTTTGGGTCATTTGGGAACCCGATGTTAACTTCTATTGTATCTTTGACTATAATAGTTGAGCTATCATCAAGGATAGTTGGTGATGATTTGAACTGATTGGCAACATTAAAGTTCTCTGTTAGGACTAGTTCTTTGATAAGCTCTCTAAGACATGATGAATCAATATATCCTAATGGGAGATTAAGCCATGTGACAAAGACAGTAAAAAATTATTGTATGACTTGATCAAAGGCTTGCTACCTTTCAAGATTGAATTGGACCCATTATCATGTTTTTTAATATCATCCTCTTGAATGATTTAATCAGAAACCTATTGCTCTTCAAGGCTAAACTTAGATCCATAGTGAAATTCATCATTATTATTTTATTTCATGATTTACTCAAAATCTTAATGCTCTTTAGTACTAAATTTAGACCTGTAGACAAGTTCATCATTGGTGGTCTCGTGGTCTATACATGAAGAGGGTTGAACACCCCCATCTAATGGTGCCTGAAATAGGTTTTCACCACTAGACTAGCCTTTATCTTTACTATTTCCCTAGTTAAAAAGTGCCTCAAAGAGGTTTTAATTTTGAGACATCAATGTTTTATTTATTTTATTTTGGCTAAGGGTCTTCATCCATTCTCCAAAATAGGCTTCAAGGTCCAATTTGATTGAGAATCCTGATTTATGATCTCCTAACAGAACATTGTCACTAAAGCTTAGAAAATCATAGAATGTTTCATCATTTTGATACTCATCAATTGGTATGTGTGCCTCTTGTTGGTCCCAATCTATTAGTTGGGGATAATATAATGGTAGGGGATTTTCATGAATGATTGGGTGAAGATTGTAAATGGTATGATTATCAAATAGGTTGTTCTAGGCTAAATCATCAAATAATCTATGATCAAAATCTGCTTTGATGTCAACATCCTCATCACTAGTTAATGGTGATGAAACATTGGTAAGGTATATGGGGTCATCCCTATGTGGTTTAAATCCAAGCCCATAGGGTCCTTTGTACTTGGACATAGAAATAGGTTTCAATGTTCCCTGTAGATTTGGTTCTAGGCCCCTTCCTTCATAATATTGATTTTTCATGATGTGATTGAGAATGGGATACCTTGATTTCTTGTAATAGTCATCCAAATTATCATTATACAACCATGAATGTTCTCCTTTAAGAGGGTCTTGTTCTAGGCTATAATTTGGTATGAAAATGACTAGTCCTAGATTATTAACATGGCCTTTGCCCTTTCTTTACTAGTGCATGCGTGGCATAGCTTTAGGTATTCCAAAGGATTTTGGGTTCTAAGGAAGCTTTATAATATGAAATGTGTCATAAGTCAAGTACTTTCTTAGGCCATTAGTCAAGATGATAAAATTATTAGATACCTTAGGAGGTGGCATATGACTAAGATAATTAAGGGTATTAGGATCAATGTAGTTGTCCTTTGGAAATTTGAGTATTACCTTCCCATTATCCTACTTATTAGATGGATTCATGAAAAAATGGTAGTTATTACTTTAGAACTTAGTCTCTAGATGTTTATAATGCTCATATGGATGCAAATCTCCTAGAATGTTAACCTCCATCCTTGAATGGGAGAACTTGATATATTGGTGCAATGTCAATGGGACTACATGAATCTAATGTAACCAAGGCCTACCAACAAGCATATTGTATGAAAAATCAAGATCCAACACATGTAAAAGGGTATCATGAGTTAAGGGCATAATGATAATTGGCATGATAATGGTACCCTGTGATTTGCACTATTGATTGTCATATGTTAAATGGATTATTTTATAATTGTTCCACTATATCAATTTTTTTTCTTGAAAAATGATAAATGGTTTATTCTGAGGCCAAACAATGGGTTGGATGATGGGAAAGTGGTAGGTGGTTATGGGCTTGGTATGGTAATTTTAGACTACTGAGTTATGATTACATAATCAGGATTATATACAAGACTATTGTTGCTAACTAATGATGGTAGAGGGGGGGCAGATAAGATAAGTCTCAGTCACTAATGAACTTGAGTGTGGTCATGATTGAATGATGAATTATCATTATAAGTTCTTAATGTTGGAATCCCTACTTTCTATTTTCCTTGTGTGTAGTCCCAGGTCAAGGAAGGTTACTAAAATGATTGGATTGGTTTGGTATGACTAGTAATGGTCATGTCTGGTTGAAATTTGGTCTAGGATTGATGGAACTAGTGTTAATGCTACCTCTTGAGATATGACCTATATTTTCTCTAGCCTTGATTCTATCCATTATTTTGGCTTTGTTGGTTCTACCATTGATTCTTCTAATTTGACCTTTGTTGTTGATGTTGTTATTATTGTTATTGCACTAACTAATTATTATGTTGAGGAAATGGGTTATGATAGATACCAAGGTTCTGATTGGATGTGGAAGCTCCATTATCAAATGTGATCTCACAATTCTCTAACATTTTTTGAATGACATGTTTGACTTACACACAATGTTGAAAATTGTGGCTTTTAACCCTATGAAACTTGTAGAATTGTTTTGTCTTGTTCCAATTTGGCATGCCTATACCTTCAGGATATTACCCTTTTGGAATAGGGTATCTAATAAGGTTAGTTATTGAGCTTTTGAAATACTACTTTGATGGGTTCTCCAAAGTTGGTAAAAATATGATGAATAGGTGGGTTTCTCCTTGGAGGAGGTGGGTTTTACAAAGTCAAAGGATGCTATGATTATTGCATTTATTACACTAGCCTAAGTTATGCTTGTTGTGTGTGTTATAGCTATTTAAGGGATTTTTAGGTAAGATTAAGGTGCAAAGGTGGTGCTATTTGAGTAGATGGTGTTTTCACCATTTGGACATGGTGTGACTCTATTACTCCAATCCCAACAACATTCTTGTTATGGTTAAATTATTTTGGCCTATCATTGTTATTGGCCTATGTCAGTTATGATTATTGGTATGATTGGTTGAGTTTAGTTTTATGATCCCTTTTTTAATAAGGGCTCTTTTAATCACTAAACCTTTGTCGATGATCTCTTTGAATGTAAGTGCACACTGCAACTCCAGATAGTAAGATATTTCACTATGTAGATTTTTAGTAAATACTACTATTCATAGCTTATCTAGTAGACTATGGGAAAAGTAGCTTGCAAGGGATTCCCATCACTTTAGATAACTTGTGAAGATTTCCCCTAGTTATATCTTTGATTATGTTAAGTTAACCAATGAAATACCATGCTTGAGATTACATGATAAATGTTTCACAAACTTATCTAATAGATCATCGAAGTCAAAAACTAATTTATTTGGTAGTTTTAAAAACCATTCCAAGGATTATCTAGCTAAATTCCTTGGAAATAAAAATAATAGATAAATGTCACTATATGCTACTGGTTGACATGCAACAAGGAACTCCATTAGATGTGCTTTGGGGTCACCTTTATCCTTGTACTTGTCAAACTTAGGTATTTCATATCTTAGAGGAAATGGAATCTATAAATACTCCATGTTAAAAGGATATGAATACAAATCATCCAATTTGAACTTTTTAACCTATTTCTTAGCTTGGATGGAAGTAATTACATCCTTTATTTGTTGTAATTCTTGCTCAAGGAAATTGGTTGGAATATTGGCCTAGGTTGATGGTTGGGTGTTCACAAGTGGATAACTTAGACTAGGATATGATGGAGGGATTTCCTAGGGTAGGTTGGGTTGGCTAGGGAATGACATTCATAGATTAGGGTACAATTATTGAAATTGTACCTATGGTGGTGTGACATTCTAGTTGGGGTTAAATATGTATAATTGATTTTATGGATATTGAGGTTGGGATGGAGGGATATAACCACACTATGCCTATTTTAGTTCTATAGGGACTTATTTTCAACTATTCAAACCTTGTTATTGAGTGGGAACTTGTGAGCCAAGACCCTATCTCTAAACCTATAGTATGTTCTACATAAAAAGGTAATTGATACCCAGAAGGTACTTGAGGAACATTGGAACCTCTTTCTTGTAAGAATACTTGTTGAGAAGTGGATGCATGTTGGATATTTGATACCTATTGATGACCAACATGAAGATGTTGTTGATTATACATCATTTGATTTTGGATTGGTATATAAGCCTATGAGGGAAGAGGTATGTTTGTTGCTATCTGGTGAGGTAAAACATTGGCTACCCCTTGTTGAGGTGGAAATGTGTTTAGCCTTTGTTGTATTGGGATACTTGATTGTGATTGCTATTGTAGAATAATACTCATCACATTTTGGGGAGGAGTAGGACTCAACATGTTTTGTTGTGGTACGACACTGCTTGTTAGTTGCCTACTTAATCTTATTGGTTGAGTACTTGAAGAAGTAGCTAGTTGAGGATTAGTGGTAGTTGGTTGAGGTTAGGACATAGAAACTCCTACTCCCTAATTTTTAAAACCACTAATGGTGCTAGCTAAAGGCACATTTTATTGTTGATTAATTTTTTGTGTGCCAATATCATTTTGGTTTAAATTGGACATTACTTGCACATTATTCCCTATGTTTTACTCAGTATCATGTATAGAAATTGAAGATATTTACTATAGAATTAGTTTATTGAACATGGTTTATACTAAAGTGTTTTGTGTAAATAGGTCCAAACTTTGATTTTCTTAACCTATCAAGTTTATTAAAAATCCTATTTGAGGAGATAAATTAATAAGAGGTGCATTTGACAAGGCCATATTAGTGAAGTTATGTGATAAATTGAGATATGTCTGATATGTTTGATGTATTTGATCAAAGTAATCATCCATGGGATGTCTTTGTGGGATAAACACATGAGGGTTTTGATAAGGTATTGGTGTAAGGGCATTCGGATTAATAGAAGAGAACTATTCGTGAGTATGATTTTAAAACATGTTGGAAGGCCCTCTTTCTAGATTTCATAAGTTTTCATACCATACCTCTATGGTTTTATTTATATCATACATTTAAAATGTTATGATGTGATAAGGTTGTTAATGATTACTTTCTAAAATTGATGGTATGTTAGATAAGTATTGGTCCATTATCTCTTCATCTTGCTATGCATATGGAGGTGTACTAACCAAATAGTTGGCTAAAGGATATTGAATTTGTCCCCCTGGTTGAATGTTTTTGGGTGGATAAGAATATATTTCCTAAATGAAATTGTCTTCAATAGGGTTTTCCAAAAAGTCCCCTTGTGTGAAAGGATTCCATATCCTGAATTGTACATAGTTCCATTACATGTATAGTGAGCCATGTTTAAATTAAATGGAAAATATTTCACAACAAGAGACGGGATTATGGTTATATAAACTCTGGAAAATCTATGCCTTTTAGAAAGACAAAGGGTTCAAACATGATCTATCTTAGTCAAAGGTGGAGCTAAATCTCCAAAAAGTCTATGCAAAGACTTGATAAAAATAGTGTAGCATTAAATGGTAAATGTTAAGTGTCTAATACACATAACCCTCTTTCTATATTTCATAAGTTTTCATATCCTACCTCTATGGTTTTATGTATATCATACATTGATAGTGTTATGATGTGATAAGGTTGTTATTGAGTACTTTTTAAAATTGATGGTATGCTAGATAATTATTGGGCCATTATCTCTTCATCTTGCTATGTATATGGAGGTGTACTAACAAAATAGTTGGCCAAAGGATCTTGACTTTGTCCCCTTGGTTGAATGTTTTTGGGTGGATAAGAATCTATTTCCTAAATGACATTGTCTTCAATAGGGTTTTCCATAAAGGCCCCTTGTGTGAAAGGATTCCATATCCTAAATTGTACATAGTTCCACTACATGTATAGTGAGCCATGCTTAAATTAAATGGAAAACATTTCACAACAAGAGAAGGGATTATGGTTCTATAAACTCTAGAAAAGCTATGCCTTTTAGAAAGATAAAGGCTTCAAACATTATCTATATTGGTTAAAGGTGGAGTTGAATCTCCAAAAAGTCTATGCAAAGACTTGATAAAAATAGTGTAACATTAAATGGTAAATGCTTAGTGTTTGATACACACAAAGGTCACACAAAATGACCTAAGAATCAAACTACCAAACTTTAATGTTGAAACATGTTTTAGGTAGGTCTAAGCTACTAAAGGGAAAATATGTTAGGTCTTTTGTCCAAATGCAGAGTCAAAAGCTAGGCTCAAATAGGATATGCAAGGACTAATGGCCAAATAGTGGCAAAAGCTCAACTTAAAAGGGATGATTGATTAATGTAAAAAACTTGGAATAGTTTAACATAGACAAGGTACATGACTCTAGGCATAAAACATGATTTGATTGGTATAAGATGATAAACAAGACATGTTTGAAGATAAAATGATTTGACCAAAATAAAAGCACAAAATAATATAATTTTATGAATTTGAGTGATGAATTAACCCAAGTTACATAATCTAAAAGAGGAAGATCTGGGTATTAACCTAATGAATTGAGTCTAAACCAAAATCAACCAATATTTGAATTTGAACTTGTAATAGTCAAGTAAGGATAAACTATTAATTTGATGATAAAGAGCTAGAAATATTTGAACAGTGTAACCATGTTAATCAAAGATTCAACAAGGCTCAAGTGATTGGTTGTAAAAACATGATAATTAAGATGCAAGATGAAACAAGACTAGTCTTTTGAAATAAAATGGGTAGCCTAATGGTGTTAACACTCCTAAAAGATGATGTGATAATTTTTTTATGTTTCAATACTTCAAAGGCATAATATTTTGAAATGATTTGGGTAACGTAATGGTGCCATCCTCAATCAAGTGCTATTCTCAATGTTTTGACTCAAAAAGGGAATGTTTGCTAAGTTAAATCAAAGTGTCATACAAATGGAATAACACCTCCTCAAACAATGGAGTGATGTGGACTGATGACTCATCAAATCACATGGTTTGAACAATACAAGTTTTAGTCTAACACACCAAGAAAAAATGACCAAAATACACTGATTATAATCATCCAAATCTTAGCAAGGGTATGGCAATTTGGGGTTGACTAAACTAATTATTTTTTGAACATTCTAGATGGATCAATTTCTATACAACTTTCACGTCAGCATATAAAAGAAGTGCATGTCGTTTGGGTCTGCATCATATGGCATGGTTTAAAAAGGTCTTGCCCTTTTTATAACCATTACATCCATCACTTGCTTAGTGTAGTGTGATAGCCAACATGCTCGGACATCCCAAACTTAGCCTCTACTAATGAAGATGATTCAACCACTCAAACCATCATCCCAATGAGGGGATCCCAATTTATATACCTCCTTTTGGATAGGGGTTGAAGATGATGATGGAATATGAAGCTTTAGGTTAAATCCTCCATAAATAACTTGTGGGAGGTAATAAAATCCCCCTCATAAGCCAAGATGAATGAAATAGGTGACACAATAGAAATAATTTATGGTCACCTCAAGATCACCCAATACTATTATGAGTTTTTGGGGAGGGATTTAAATGATGTTATTTATATGCTTTGGACTAGGCTCAAAGTGTGATGAAATGGAACTTTTGATTCCAAAAGTTTCCTAAAGGGGCTGTATGGGAGAGCATACACGCATGCCTCTTTTCACTAAAACACACAATCAACAAGAAAGTTTGTAAATATTTGAAGTGAGGTTAATTTTATTTCATCAAATTGGAAGTGTTTGATAAGATTTATTACTACCCCTTGGCTTTAAGATGCATAAATTGAAATAATTGCAAACCACCCTAAAATAAGTTGGTGTTTTTGATCCCAAAAGTTCCCTAAAGGGAATGGATGGGAGAGCATACACACATAACTCCCTATTTACTCAAAAAAGTTTAGACTCAACAAATAATGAAAATAACTTGCAAAATTTTTAAGTGTATTCAATTTTAAATCATTAAACAAAATGTATGGTGGTGTTTTTTTATCCCCTTAGCTTTAAGTTGTGAACTTTGAAAGAATAATCAAAATATTTAACACAAAAATGCAAAATATTCTTTTTAAACCCAAATTTAAATGCCTAATTAATTTAAAAACATAAAAAAAAGTGTGAAATAATTAATTAATCTTGTTTTTAGGATTATTCAAATGGGCCCTTCAAGAAAAAGGTCGGCACTTTGTTTAGCCTTGAAGCTTATTTATCAAATGAGACAAGCAACTTTAAAGGGTAAAATATGTCGATCCAGAGGAAAAACCACAAAAGATAAACATGTTAGGTTAGGAAATGGTTAGAAAAAATCTCAATAAAAAACTCAATAAATTTTAAAAAATAAAATAAACCTATGAAACATAAAAATAATAAGTCAGAAGGTTAAAACAAAGAAAACCTAACACATAAATCATAAAAAACTGTAATCAGTAATTTAGCCATAACTTTTATAATATACATCCACTTATAATGAAAGTTTTATAGGTTATTTATATGTCTAGGGATCAACTTTTTGAAAAACTTTAGATCAAAATAGGGAGTAACAAAAATATTATTAGCTCTTTACTAACCATTTTGACCAAAAAATTAAAAAATAAAAAGTAATAGTCACTAAAAGACTCATAACTTATAAAATTTGAATAATATTTTAATAAAGTTTTTAGAGAATTAGGATGAAACTAGTAAAAACAATATATCAAAAATTTATAAAAAAAAAGAAATTTATTAAAAATAAGAGCTATTTTAATAGCCATTTTTGTTCAAAGATGTGGGGTGCGCAATCATGTTGCACCGAGCATGCCATTTGTGATCAAGGAATTTGACAAAGAGAAAAGTTTAGATAAAGTTTTAGTCCATAAAACCATGAAATTGAAAAACTAACATACTAACATCTCTAATCCTAAATCTTAGGGGGAGCTTAATGAACAAACAATAATTGAAAACCCAACTAAAATGCAAAGAACAATAATCTTTACCTTCCTTGAGAGTTCCAAATGATTTATTCATTTGGCGTTCTTGGTTTATGCATACGAAGTATTAATAAATTACATATGGTTAAACCATATACTCTATGAAACATTCTTGAATGCTTAACTTGATTGATGTGGCTTGGCTCAATTTCAACATTATAACACTAGGCTTTTAACTTCATGAATCTAATCTTACATTATAACTCTACTTTGATTGAGTTCCGTAGATGAAGAGCTATAGGATTTATTTTATAGGATTTAAAATACCTTGAAATGCATTACATCTAACCATGTTTAATTTTATTAACTTTGGTTGAGTTTGGCATATTCTTAGAATATATTTTTAAATATTTTCAAAAAGTGACAACTCATAATGGTAATTAGTGTATTCTAGGATGTTCTAAGATGCTCTTGAATTTTATTTTTTAGTAATTGATTTAATAAATTTATTAGCTCATGGGTGGACTCAATTAAGATTTGAAATTGATTTAACTTAATAATTGATTTTGACTAGGGTGTGCAAGTTAATTAATTCCTTAGGCATTTAATAATTTGTTTGATTTTGATTAATTTAGTATGTGTATTTACCTTATTTAAATTATTTAAAAAGATAAATTGATTTAATTCAAGGTTATGAAGCCATATTAGAGACTAATAAAAATAATTAGGTTAAATTT
Source organism: Torreya grandis (assembly GCA_037957365.1). Taxonomy (NCBI): domain Eukaryota; kingdom Viridiplantae; phylum Streptophyta; class Pinopsida; order Cupressales; family Taxaceae; genus Torreya; species Torreya grandis. Next base: position 1,951,107 of record JARHVA010000623.1, read on the forward strand.
TTGATGATTAGAAATAATTGATCTAATATTTTGATGCAAAGCCATTAGTGGCCAAATTTACATGTCTACGATCATTAGATAGCCTATTGTTATAGTTTTCATTTCTATTTTGAAACATAGATGTAGGTATATTTATATTTGCATTAAAAATGAAATTTAGCATAGGCAAATTAAGATCGACATTTGGAATGGCATATGTCATTTGACCCTAGGGTTGCATTTGGTCATTAATTACCATAGGTTCATCATAAGCTAAAGTTAATGTATTAATGACTCTAATAGACCTTTTCAATAACATAAATGTTAAGGGGTCTAAAGCATCTTTATAAATCTCTAAAGCTAAAGCCTAAATAAGTCTATAAGTATTTATAGTTCTATTAAGAATCTTTTGAAATATAGAATTAGAAGCTATAGTGGTTTCATTTGAATCCCTTTTTATAGCAATGAATTATTGATAAAGGACATATGGATTTATGGTCTTTCCAAATTGATCAAGAAAATAATTATCAAAATTAATCTAACTAACAATGAAATCTCCAGGGAGGTTAAGAAATCAATCATATACCTCATCTCTAAGAGTAAAAGGAAATAATATATAGCCAACATATTCATGAATAACATATAAAAATTCTAAGGCAACTTTAAATAACCTAATGTGCTCTTCAATAGTAACAACACCTATAGGACTAAAATAAGGCAAATATCTTTTAGGGTTTTAGGTAAATCATGTACCTAACTAGGTACATTGATATAAGACCCACCTAACCATGCCATACCTTGATTAAAACCTTACTTATGTCCATTCCCTCTCTAAATCTTATTCACAATACAATATAGAAACAAAATATTTGTAGATACATATGGATCTTTAAATATTTTCAAACATTTCACATAGATCTTCAAAGAATAATGATCTTTGTCTAAATAAGCACAAACATTGATATAAAACCATTAATATCAATTATATTTACACAAATATGCAAATAATACATCAATATTTGAGAAACATTCACAAGAATGAGAAAAGATACTTCTAATCTATAAAGATTTAGCTAGGCCCTCCTTCTAACACTAGTGAAGACCCTCTTATTTATACCTAAATTTGTATCACAGGTGCCTAGAGTGTTTAAGAAACACTTTTCATTTTTTAACTTCTTAGAATTCAATGCATTAGTTATAGGTTGTGATAATCATGTTATATGTTGATAGAATAGAGGTAGAATAAGTGATTTGTTTCATAAATTTATATTAATTTGGTGGTTAGGATCCATTATGGCCAAATAGATAATCTATGTAAACTCTGAAGTATTCTATACTAATAACATTGAATTATGATCAAAATCTAATCTAAGAAATAATATAAGATGGATATTTACAATGATAATTAAACTAGAGTGATCTAGTCAAAAAAGGGCAAAAGGGTGGTTAGGGCAGAAACAAGGTGTTTGTGGTCTTTATTTTAGACATTATGACAATGTTTAAAGTTCATCTAAATATGCATTTAACCAATAAATGTCATAAAGTATCATAAGATCAAATCACACCATACATTAGATAAACATCTAAGGATAGCATGAAAAGATACAAATAAGAAACATATTTACTTTAAAGATTTCACCCTTGCAAGTAAAAAACATTAGCCCAAATGCAAGAAGAATAAAGAAAGTGAATCAAACCTAAGAACATTTATTTAATCTATCATTATCACAAATTATCATATCTTCATTCAAATATATGCATCTAGAGTCTATAAGAACCATTCAAATCTAAACATCAAACCAAAAAATTAAGGAAAAAGCCATGATAACAAACACATAGTCAAATATTGGATAAACATTTGTAGAATTCCTATCTTGTACTACTTGCTCTAAGATTACAAAGTAATTTTGGCTCTAAAAACTCCCACCTTTTATAATGGACAATAAATATTTATATAAACTTTTCATGAGGTATGCCAATAATTCCTTTTCAATATGCAACTTGACAAGTGTCAACATACAACTGGACAAGTGTCATAGACAAGTATTTCCTTACAAATGCTTCAAGACCAATGGCCTTTTTAACTGCAACTAACCAAAAGTTAAATATGTTCCATATTGTTCCTACTTTTATAGAATATTCCCTTGAAATTATTTATAGGGTATTTTTATTTAAAATAAAAAACTATGTTAACTTAATTAACCTTGAGACTCTTCTACACTTTTAGCCTTCCATTCATTGCCCATATTAAGTCTAAGACATGTTTGTTCATTTTTTTTATCTTAATTAGTCTAGGACAATTATAATTCAAGTGTTATTAGGTCTATAAGACCTTGAAATCTAACATGTCATGTCCCTGTGGCAATGTTGTGGCATCTTCATGACATCCCTATGGTATTTTTGTGGAACTTTGCTCATAAATATTTAAAAAATGACCATTTCCCTTTGAAAATTCTAATCTCATCTCACACCATCTGATTATCTTGGCTTAGATCACCATAGACCATTAATCTCAATTTGAAAGATTGAACACCATTGGCTGCTTTGTAACATTCCTCATGGTTATGACACTTATCACCATCGTGTTTGTTCTTTCTCTTTTGAATTACAAACCTCCCTTTTATACTATCATTTCCCATTTACATGGATCAATCATGCTCCATTGGATATTGATCCACAAGGTTGAACACTATTGGCTATTGAATGTTCTTTGGATGTGAGTGTGACACTTATCACCTCCTTGTTGTCTTGAGGCTCCATTAAAACCTTGACTCAACATGTACTATCAATCAGAAGGTGTATGCTTAGCCACATACCATCAATTGATGGGAACATGATCAAACTTTAACCTAGGACTATGTCTTGACTTTTTAACATTGATCTTGCACTGTTAGATCTTCCCCATATGATAAAATCCATACAATAGATCCTATGGAGATTAAAAACATTTAAGTTAGGATCGAGAGTATATAAATAACTTAGGTTAAATATTTTAGCCTATAGTTTTGAGACATAATAAAGGGGACCTTATAGATGATTAAAGACATATCATATAATTTTTATACTAAGGTTTGTTGTATTAATAAATACAACAAACCTTAGTGTATGGATTTTTGGCAAAGTCTATAGTAAAAGAAACCATGTGATTAGTGAGATCATATGGAAATAAAAGGGACCAAGGGGCATAAGAAAATAAAGAGACCAAACATAATTTTTTTAGACTAGGGTTTGGTCATGTTGAAAGACATGACTATGCCTTAGGATAAAAATTAAGCTAAGTCCAGAGCAAAAATAATTATTCCCATGCAAATTTTTCCCTCCAAATTTGAATTTAATTCAAAGGGACATAGGTTAATACATTAGACTTGGGTAATTTTAATAAGCGTTCTAAGATGCTCAAACATGAATTTAATTTGATCATTGATAGACTAATAGCTAATAGAAGGCCAAATTAACATTATGAAACCATAGATATTGTCCATTATAGATGGAATCCTTGATTCCTGTAACCTAAAACATAGAGATCCAATATTAGAAAATTTAACTAAGATAAAACTAGAATCATATGTCAATATGTCAATCCAACCATGGTGTGGATGATCTTTAAATAAATAAAATATGCAAAACACTCTAATGGTACTATGATCAGATGAATTTTCAATTTAAATCAAAAATTTGCATCATTTGAAATAAGGGTCTCCATTTTTAAGAATGGGGGTGTGTTAACATCAATAAGTATTACAATAGTATTTTAGGGCCTTTGAATGAATCTCCTAGGAGATACCTTGAAGGGCATTGCCAATTGTCATATATTCAAGGGGATGTTGAATGTATCTCCCACTAATTACCTTCAACATGCACATGAGTGGAATTTTCCTTCACCTTGAAGGTATTAATTGAAGGGTCTTGTATAATTTCAAGGGTGTAAACATCCAATTCTTAACACCATTTGTGTTGAAATTGTCAATCTTACTCAAATTGCACTCAAATGCATATTTTAGGTCAAAATCCATAAAACATGCTAAATGGTTTGAACTTATCATTTATAAGTACCAATTTAAGCTAGTGTACCCCTAAATAGGGCAATGTAATTTATGAAGTAGCTAACTTTGATCAATTCATTTCAAGTCAAAATGATGATTTTGCCTTTTTATGCTCTGGATAACTCTTTTATTCTAATTCATTAGTACACATCATCTACCTTTTTTATTTTGTGTTGGCAACATCTTAAATGGGAATACGGTTCTAAAACATCTAACGTCACCTTCCAATTCTTCCTGAGTTAAAATATGACCTAGTAATGTGACTTTTTGACATTTTGATTAATTGAGGGCCAATTACCAAATAATTACACAAATGTTGATTAACCTTGTTTAAGGTCAATTGATCAAAATCAAGAGATTAAGTGGATTTTACATGAGATTTGTTTAATATTTCTTTTTGGAAATTGAGTTTTATTAACTGCATCACTTAATAACATCATTTCTTGGGAATACATCCCTAGGCCATAAATGCATAAAATATTAGGATTATAGACCCTCCATTCCTCATTAATACACTCCATGCCTATTTAATTCCCCTTTTTTCAAAATCATTATGAGAGATATTTATAGATTTTAATTATATAATTGGATTAATCCATGACCACACATCTCAATCTTGAGATGGACAATCATGGTTGATCCTAACCAATCTCAAAAATCTATAAATAGAGAGGCCATGAACATCATTTTTAAGATTTATTTTTCTAAATTTATTGTGCTAAATTATCTCTACAATACTTTGAATTTTACCATTGATTTTAGTTGCAAGATTCATTAATAGGCTAGTTTACTTATTCAAAATCATGAGCCTAGGTTTTATAAAGTGTTCTTGAGACATTGGAGGAGTTGGCCACCATTTTTATTGAAGAAAAGAACTCTTGATCAAGGCAGAACATGATTTTGAGCCACATTGGTATGGTGAATACATTTGGGAAGGTAATATTATGTTTATTTCTTTCATTTGTTTCTTTCTATCCTTTGTAATTCCCACATGAATAGATAGGCTTAATCTAGTTTGTTCTTATTCATTCTTCCTTTGATTTATTGGACTAATGTTTGACTAATCATGTTATGTAATCCTCTCTTCAAAGGGTACCTTTAATAAATCTCTTAGAAAATACCTTCAAGTTATCTGTAAAGGTATTACAGAGGTTTCAAACATTTTTCAATAAAGTTAAAAGGCTTTGTACCTGATATTTTGAAACTCTTAGATCCATGAAAGTATGATACTTGTCATCCCTTCATTAAAATGGGATCATGGAAGATAATTAAAATGGCATTGTCATACATTCAAGGGGACATTGGAGTTATCTCATAAGAAATAATTTTAACTACATAATAATAGAATTTTCCTTCACCTTGAAGGCACTAATGGGTGATAACTTGAAAGGCCTTGTACCATCTTCAAGAGTACCTTCAAGGTATATCTTAGGAGATACCTTTAAAATATTTACAATAGTGGATTCAAAGTATCTCCTAAGAGATACCTTCCAGTTACCCATGAAGGTATTACAAGGTAACTAAAGTTTTAAGTGTTCCCTACTCCCACACTTCAAGGACTTGATAGGTGGCACTCCCTTGATGATTTAGTTCAATGATTCTATTTGACAAATCACTCTGATACATTTCAATCTTTGACACTCTACACAATACATATATTTTAAGAATTAAGTTCTTTGGCATTTTCCTTCAGAGGATATTTTTAGAACATAGTATTCATGAATTTAGGGTAAAGACCCAAAGATGCATTCACTAGGTATTATAATTATTTGGAACTTACTCTTCAGCCACTACTCTTCAAGAATCAAGTCTCTAAATTTACACTTTGGTTTATCTAGGTCATCAAAAATATTTTTTTGGTAGCTTTACTTAGTAAGTCCCTCTGAGATATTTAGGTCTTCAATAATTTTGCTTAGTGGAAGATTTTTGTATGTTTTGGTGTTTGATGAAAAAGTTTAGAACTTTTGTTCAAAATATTTGAAAATAGTGTTATACCATGACTTCAAACTTTTAACTACCAAAAAACTCATTACTCATTAACTTATAATTGAATAAGTAATCAAATGACATTTGGTAGAGGGAAATGATGTGGCACTCCTTCTAAATGTCAATAGTGCCTACATGGCATACCCACCAAATGAGGTGGAAAATTCATATTAAACAAATAAATTGAAGGTATATGCATTGGAAATTAATGGCACACAAACTAGAAATCAATTCCAAAGATATATAAAAGTAGTTTAAAAGATGACATGCCCATTCAATCTAGAGATAAATTATGAACTAACTTACTCTCATGTGATAGAGCCCTAGCCACTAGTGTCTTTGACTTAACAACATACTTAGGAGAGCTAAGTGATTGAATTACAAACCACTACTATCTTAACTAAAGAATAATGGCATCTTCATCTAAGGCATTCCAAGGAACTCTCCCTCATTTAAGGTTCTCCATCAAAGATTCTATTGATTATATAAACACACATTTTGAACCTATTGTATTCAATAATGACTATAACAAATACTAAATGCTTTGGGACACCATACACCAGGTTGATGCACATACACTTGAAGAGAACCTGAATATATCCCATTATTAATTAAACATATACCTACTCCTACTTAGGATATAATGGCTACAATTCATATTTGTGAATCCAAAGTCATGTCATGTATTAACCTCCTACAAGACTTATTCTTTGTAGGGAAGATATTGAGAAGAGCATGCCTGAATCAGCTCAAGCACAAGAAGGTCACAAAATGCATATTTGGTGATTTATTTCAAAGGTATCTCTCTCTTCCCATCCTATATGCCACTTATGATCTACAAAAATTAGTGGCATAGAAGAAATATAAGTCTATCAAGAAGGTGTTTAACATTTAGATGCTCCACAGAGAGATAATCAACTTGAAAGAAGGGCAACCCCCCTAAATAACAAAATTTAGAATGGGAATTTGGATTGGGATGGACCTATTGAATAAGATATTTGGATACCTTACCATCAAATTCCTCCAATTGGAATGGGTTCCACTGATTGATTTATTTAGGATGTCAAATATGACCTTTACTCTAGGAGAAGTGATTGGAGTAAGGTTATGAGAACAAATTTTGCATAAAGATAAAAGGCCTCTTGGAGGCAACTTTTACATGATGTCTTACTTAATCGACATAATTTTGGGGATGGTATACATCATCATTGGATCAATCTAGATCCCTCTTATAGATTGTATAAATAATAATACATGCAACTCTTATCCTTTCATGCATATATGTGTGTACACTCACAATATTATTCACATTTCTAAGGATGTTTACCCATAGGTATGCATGGCCATCCATGAATCCCTTTTTCCTAAAATATTAAAGAGTATCATAGATACACTACTAATTAAGGGAGACTACTAGATATACCATGAATATATAGTCATCATGGTAATTATCCATAAGGTTACACCTCTATGGCTCCCCAAGTATGTCCTAGATAAGGTGGTAGAGCAGGAGATAACCTACCAGCTATGGTGGGGCATTGATTATGATCTACACAAGAATAATAAAGCCTACCTTCACGGATCACACATAATTATTGGAATAATGTATCACACTAAGATGAATTACTTCTATGAGGATAGAAAATATATATAATACTTATCCTTGGTTTCACTACTGCATATGGAATGGGATCCCCATGGATAGGTACAAAACCACATTAAGGGGCTATGCATTGAATATGAAGATGATCCCTATGATCATGATTTTTTTTCCTTAGCACTTAAAAATGATGATCAAGTATTATAAAGGGAAAAATAAATTTAGATGAAGGAGGACCTTCTAAATCTCATTCAAGGGGATCCTTCCCTTTCCATAAAGGAGGCATGAACTAGACTCACACCAGCTAAAGGATGGGACACATATGATTTTTGGTCTAGCAAACCTACTCAACCAATAAGGGAATAAGGTAAATCTTCTTAGACACCCCCTACATCATTTAAATAAGAAAACAATGAACTAGGGGTATCAGATACCTCATTGGGAGGAAATTAAGATGAGCTCATATGCCTAAATTCATTAAACTTTGAGGGCCCTACCCAAGGTGGAATTTCATCAACCTAAGATATTATTTTTATGCTTACCCAAAATAAATAATTGGCTCATTATATATCTATAAATACTAACCCTTGCTATAAAAGGAATCCAAGGCCTTAGTCCCTTCCATAAAGTCAAATGATGGAGGGAACTTTGGTGGAGCTAGTTACACAGGATGCAATTAGAGAGTATATTTCTAATGAGGAGGCATAATTATAAAGAGAAAAATTATTGAGCCTCCAAGACTCAAATGGAAAGGTACCATTGCATCAATAAACATTAAGTGAGCAATAACCTCTCCAATTTATGTCATTCATATTGTTTCCCACGTTTAGATTCCTTTAATTAGTTCATTTGTTACTATTTCATTCACCCCTCCTAATCCACCTTCTTTTTTGGTTTTCAAAGTGGATGTTGATCCTTTTCAACTTATTATTTAGCTAGCTCTATTAGTAGTAAATGTAGAAGGATCCATCCTCTACCCTTACATACCCTATTTCCTTAATTTTTATTCCTCTAATTGCTCTTCCACATTTACTCCTACTATTCTTACTTCAATCCCTTCCACTACTGATTTACCCCCTAAAAAACCAAAAGAAAATCCATAAAGAAGGTGAAGGGATTAGTATCCATTCCTTTGTTACATGTTACATTTACATAATTAAGTTTTTTATTTCCCCCTCCTAATATTTCTCAAAATACAACTGTGATAACCACTCAAAAGGCTAAGAATAAGAGAAGGCCAATATACACAATCCATCCACTACCACAATATGGTAGAGTAGACTAATTCAAGACCATATGCACTTCATTATTTGATCCCCTCCTAAATTAAAATTTGAATCAAACATCAAGTGAGATAATGTTTAAGACTACATTATCAAACACTCAACTCATGGACCTAACCCAACCAGTCCTCTCATAGTGGGAAACAAACATGCAGTCAAGGGCCTACAAAAGTCCTAATCTTGTGATTACTGAATTACCCACCATGAGTAATTTTTTTGATAAATCCATAAAGAGTGTGCAGAGGGTGAGGAAGAGGAAATTAGAATATGATACTGGTACAATGGTAATTTTGTAAGAAAGAGAATAAATTTTCACTTTGACTAAGAGGAAAGATATAAAACTGGGGAAATCCCTCTACATAAAAGATTTTAAATCCTACATGAAAACACACAAATATATTTTGGTAGAAATACATGAAGGACAATAAATAAAATGAAGAGAATTAGAAAAATAACTAAAGCAACTAAGAGAATAGCAACAAGTTATTCATGTTCTTACATAAATTAAAATGGATATCTAGAATGCAACATATATATTGTACAATACCATTGAGGCCATTAGTTAAATGAGGGAAAAATTATCTCCCAACTTAATAGAGAACATAAAATTAATTGAATTATTTGAAGATTATAAAAATAAACTCAAATTACTTATTTTTTTTTATAATTGGAAAGTCATATGCATATTTAAACTTGGTGTCACCATTGGAGGTTACCAATGCCCTCAACTTGGTAGCCATTAGAACACAAGAGGATAAAACATGGGTTGAGCCAGTTGAGGTAGTAATGCTTAATTATTAAAAACATGAGACTCACTCCTGATAAATTTTGGATGAGCTAAATTTTTCTCAGGCCAAAGACTGATTAGTAGGGACAATTTTGATTAGCTCTTGTAGTAAGTTTCAAAGAATTTCAAACATGAGATACAAGGGAAGACCATAGAAGACATAGATGTAGAGCTCAATTTTACTATAAATAGGGTCATTAAATTTGAGATATTTAGATCTAACTTCAAGACTACTAAATTTAAACATGAAAAGCTCTCGGAGAAATTGAATAGGGTGCATAATCCTTCACTACGTAACTTGGATATAATCATATATTAATATGAAATTAGGAACAAGAAATATTAGGATTTGGAAGAGAATAAGAATGCTAGCACAAAAACTCCTAGTTCAATGCAAGCATCCACTTCAGTGTCTCTAACAACCTTGTCATCCATGCAAGTATTTGGTCAACATTGAGAAGAAGTCCAATTTTGTATGTATACATGCATAGTTTACCCATAATTTACCTATAGTTAGAATATACATGTAAAGTTGTCTAAAATTTTGTAATCATGCACACATTACATTTCATAGGCTAACTAATTTTTACATAAATATAATTAGACATATGCATGTAATTTTGAGACTAAAATTATAACTAAAGTTCTAAAAATAATATGTAACTATGAGTTTATATACACTTGGAGGATGAGGTGTCCCCTTGCAAAGTCTATATATCAATGTAATTTTGCATTCCAAATGGTTGGAAGACTTTATAACTATGAGAAGAAGTCAATTTCAACTATCATGAAATTGTGTTGGTTTTTTCTCCTTCTACTTATGTGATTTTAAGCTTTATTTTTTTGGTTGTTATAATATAGTAATTTGAAGTGTGCAAAAGCTATGGATAGATATTTATTGTTTTAATCAATGTATGCTAGATGTAGATTTAAAAACACTATTGAAAGTTAGTAGATTTTGTTAAGAAATTAATTTATATTGTGTTATTATTCTAGATGTATATGAATGATTTATATTGGTATAGTTTTTTAAGTGTGTATGATAACTACCTTAGATGCCTTCATGGTCAGTTGTAGCCTTCCAATAAAGGGTGTGAAAGAGATACTCTAAAGGAAGAAACCTTTAGTTGATACTATCAAGTTTCATATATCATCCCTTCCCAGACTCCATAACTATGTTTACATGTAAGTGTATAATGGATACAAGTAGTAAGCATTAATTTTGAAATCATTTTTGCACTGAGAAAATAACCTAAGAAGTGACACTTTAAAATCATAGAACCTTAATTTATTCTCTACCCTTCCCTCCTTTTAAATTTTATTTAACTAAGATTAATCAACTCTAGATTAGATATTACCCATCTATCTTATCCACTTAGATTTGATTTTTCCACTAGGATTCATTTCACTACAATTGAAACTGATTAACAACCTACATAGTCTACATATTATTCCACCACAAGGGTTTTTTAACCCATACTTGAAACTCATGCTCTAGAAAGGAGTTTACCTCCACTAAGATCCTAAAATGTTAGAGAATACCTTTTTTAAACTTTGGTTAGTGTATAAGACCCATATCAACATAAAGTGGAATTTTCCTTCACTTCAAAGGCACTACTTGAATGCCATTATAATACTTTCAAGGGAACCTGATATGGGGTTCAAATAATTTTAACTTTATCAAACAAAGTTTGAAGCCTCTATAATACCTTCATGGGTAATTTTAAGGTATCTTCTATGAGATACCTTGAAATTACCCATGAAGGTATTATAGAGGATTCAAACATTCTTTGATAAAGTTAAAATTCTTTGTACCTCATAGTTTGATACTTTTGAATACTCGAAAGTATGACATTTGGCATCCCTTTGTTAAAATGGGCTCACAGAAGATATTTTTAAGGGTGTATGAGATACCTTTAAATTACACATGAAGGCATTATAGAGGATTCAAACATTCTTTGATAAAGTTAAAATTCTTTGTACCTCATAGTTTGATACTCCTGATACTCGAAAGTATGACACTTGTCATCCCTTTGTTAAAATGGGCTCATAGAAGATACCTCTAAGGGTGTTTTCATCTATTCAAGGGGACATTAAAGTTATCTCCTAGGAGATACCTTTAACATGAGTAGGAGTGTAACTTTCCTTCACCTTAAAGGCACTACTGGGTGATACCTTAAAGGGCCTTGTAATACCTTCAAGGTATCTCCTATGAGATACCTTTCAAACATGCATAATAGTGGATTCAAGGTATCTCCTAAGAGATACATTAAAGTTACCCATGAAGGTATTACAAGGGAACATAAGTATTAAATGTTTTATAAGGTATTGTGGAGACACACTTTTTTTTTAGTTCATTATTAAGATTTAAATTAAAAGGTTATGAACCATGTATATTGGTACTCTTGGATCCCCAAACATATGACACTTGACATACTTTCCTTAAAATGGGTTCATAGAAGATTAAATAATTATTTGGTTTGTGGTCTAATTCCCCTATTAGAACCCAAATTTTGGTTAAGTTTTTTGATAATTATGTGGAAGATGCATGGCATAGGAGAAAAATGACATAGAATGAGCATGATGAAAAAGATATATAGGTGTAGAAGACCATGTCATAAAATTTCATGACATGAGAAGACCTAGTCAAAGAAGATACATAATAAATGAAGAACCCAAAAATATAGGGTTCATATACTAGCAAAATACTTGGGGAGCATTTGGTAAGTGAGAGATGGTTAAGGAGTGATTCTTAGGCACAAAATATACTTAAGTCACCAACACATTTAGCACTGGCCCACATAAAGATAGACAATTAGAAGTGAGGATCCAACACTAAATGGGTATTAGGGGCACAAAGGCATGGGTCCTTATGGAAATAATGTAATTGGCTTCCATGACTATTATTCCACTAGATATCATTGGCTAGTCATTGAGAGTGTCATTACTATTATAAATACTTGGTTGGGGAAAGCCAAGTATAAATACCCATGTTTAAATATTTTTAATTTTGTTGATCATTATTTTATAATGATTGATTAAGTTTTATTATTCCATTGATGTAATCATGGATATCATTATAATGTTGTTATTATACTCTAGCTCATAGTTGAATTGTATCACTAAGTTGTAGCATGTGCTTGTTATGTAACATGTGAATATATTGTGAATATAAAGAATAAAATATATGTTATCTAAATATTATCAATGTGAAATTTGGAAATAATGGTGTTGGTCATATTTATTGTGTTTATTCATTTAACTAAAGTTATACCCACAACTTTGTATTTCTTTTTCTAATTAGTCATTGAATAAGGTGAATGTTCAAGTGTTGATATATGTTAAGAACACCTTTCTATGATAAAACCCATGAGAACTAGTCCCTCACTATGTAATTCAAGTGATTTTTCAAAAACCATAAGTCTTGTATGAAATACCATCACAATGCCATGTTGGGTCTTATTACTTTAGTGCATGCCTAAGAAAAATTAGGCCTAGATAGAAAATTAACACATAATTTTGGTTTCATTATCAAGACCCATGGTGCTTGTTACATGATTGTGTAAAATGGTCAAGTGATTGTCTTTTTAAAACATTGAATGATGTATTACCAATGTCAAAGATAACTTTTCAATTCCATTTTTTGAACAAAGAGTTTCTACGTATGCATGGGTTGAATCAAATATCTATAGTTCCTTGTACGAAACTTTTTTTTATGGAATTCTCTATTCATTTGCATTCTTCGATCACAACATATGCTCAAAATCACTCAATAAATCATTAACAAAAGATAGCTTGGATAATACAACATCAAATGGCCTTAGCACACTTGGGAGTGTTGTGGACACAAGTCACTGATGTCTAGTGGAGAGAGGTGTTAAATAGTTATTTCTTGGAGTACATTTCAATTTATTCCTATCTAGAAGAAGCTAAGTTCTAGTTTCTCTAAGAACCATGTGGTTAGTATCTTAGGCATTTCCCTTTAGAAGTGAAGAAGTTTTTCTATTAAATCTAGACTTAAGGCTTTTCCCATGGAAGGATAAACTCTTCCTTACATGAGCCAAAATGATTGATAGGGGAATGTAGGGGTATTTATGAAGGATTGTTGGTTTGATATGGTAGATAATGAGAAAGAGTTACATAAGTGTAAATATGATGAAGCTTGATGAAGGATTATAGGTGGAAGAAATAAATGAAGGGGATAGGATGAATCAAGAAGTATTGTCAAGATTATTAGGGAAGTATATGAGTATGAGGACTCTATAAATTTTGAACTACAACTAACACCAGCTCTAATACATGTAGGAAAAACAAGCCAAGTAGTGGAAACTGAAGAACCCAATTTGAACCAACCTAGTTCCCCAACTATAGTACAAGCTCATGTTTTTGAGCTAGGAAAACTAATTATACATAATTGGGATAAAAATAGCATAGATTTAGAGAATAACCCTATAAAATAATATTTAGTTGAAAAAGTTGTAATGACTAGTGTATTAACTCTTTCTATTCCTTTATAAGAAAATTTCATAGCCTAACTTGGTATGCCTAGTGGATGTAACATAAGTAGTGGGAAAGTAATGGCCTAAATATAGTGCTACTATTGGAGGTGTAGGAGGTGACTAGGTGGTGGATTGACTAGTGGAATATGAGGTAGTTTAGGAGGAAGTGGTAGAATTCCCCCCAAGGAATATGAGGACTTAGAATTTATTATTAGCCACCCTTAAAAGAACTTTAACCACCCACTATGTACTATGAAATGACACTTCATTTAACAAAATATTAAAGTGTGGAGAATTCCTCCAAGCATGTTTATAAGTGTGAACTTATCTAGAGAGCGCATGGCATAACCTCTTCTAAGATAAAATCCACTCAATTTGCAACCAAACTCCTGGAGTGAGCACATAAATGGTATAGAGAATATGATCTTGAATAATTAGTAGGTGATTATGACTAGCTTAAAGAAGCATTCCTCTAGGAATTTGATATTCTAAAGTTTGAGAAATAGAGTACTATTTCACTAAAAGGCCAAATAAGAGATAATTGAGAGTGTGAGAGAGTATGATGCATGGTTCAAGACACTTATCTCTAAGATTTTAATTGATATTAGTCTTTATCAACATGATCAGTGGTTTGTGGGAGGTCTATTACTCCCCTTTGGATAGACATTGTCTCAGAGAACATTTACCATCCCACATGAGGCCTTGGAAGCTTCTGTCTGCAATAAATGCATTGGAAGCATTAATATAGGAATCAACCCTTTTATGGAGGCTCAAATCATTTTAATGGCATCTCAATTATAAAAAATTATTGCAAATATTGATCATGACACTCATAGTAGCCTATGGTGTATCGATTGTCAGTCTAAAAGCCATAGTAAAAATAATTGTACTCATAATACCATATGCATTACACTAAAGTAGTTGTGTGATATTTTCTAGGATGATCATGATGTTAGAGGAATTTATTGATTTGTACATGGCCATTAAAAATCAAAGAAATGATAAGGGTGCTAATATGATACACATTGATAAGGTACACTTGTGATTATACCCTATCAACCCAATAACCTAAAAGGTTAATATTACAAAACATAATGGTGGACAATCCCAGTCTACATCCACTCTACCTATTGAGAACGTACAATACAAAGAGCCTCATGTAACTATGTATCCTAATGCTTAGAAACATAAAGAGGTGATACAAGATACTATAAATTTGGTAAGGGAATTACAAGTGGAAATATTATTTATTGAAGACCATGATGTATCTCAATGTGTTGATATGCAAAAGGACACATACCACCAAGACATAGTGTGGGATGACTTCCATGAGATTTTCAAGCACCTATTGGATGAGGATATTATACCACTATTATGTAAATGGATTAAGCATCATATGTCAATTCCTACTAAAAATCATCTATTAAATCATGTTTGATGATAAGATACTCCCATTCCCCCTAGCCTACAAGAAGATAAATAAATACTGGTGAATGCCACTATTGATGGATGGTAATCCAAGGCATTTTAGTTGACACTAGTGCTAAAGGAAATGTCCTCACAAAGGATGATTGGAAAAATATGGCTAGCTTAACCTTGAAATATTTTCCCCATGTATTATTCATGCCCAACAAGACTTGTGCTTTATCAATTGGTGTACTTAAAATCACCACTATGGATATACTTAATGTTCCTTTAAAAGATGAATTTGAAGTTCTAGATTTGGTTGAGGTTGAAAAATTCCTAACTCTATTGGGTCATCCATGGTGTTATGGTAAAAATACTAATTTAAACTTTAATAAAAGATATATAAGCTTTGAAAATACTAACCAACACATCATCATTCCATTAGACCAAGCTCATGGGCCCCCATATCTTAAGCCTATTAATGTTGATGAGGATATTAATCATATATATAATTTCACATCTCAAGGTATTGAACACCATGATACCACCCATGATGTAATCCTATGATGGATAAATTCATAATCCCTCTCTAATACTATGAGTAACACTTATGATTGTTGGGTATAGGGTGACTATTGATAATTTTGCTATCACAGGTCAAAATGTCACCCCTACCATTCAAAACTTTGGATATCATACCAATTTGTCTTATGAGTCATTAAGTTGGTCTTGAAAATTATTCAATGTGATTATTAAAAACTAGACCATCATAACATGTCATGAAAGAATAGATAGGTTAGTTTGGTAGTGCATTTTATAAGTTTACTTAGAAGTTAACTATCTTTCTTAATTTTCACTCATTTCTTAATTTTGGAAGAAGACAAGAAACTAGTAATAAGGGTGTGGTAGAAATATGTGGTTGGTGATGTCCACATAATGTAGATGATGATGGAGAACTCCTTTTTGTCTAGGAAAGCATAAGTTAAAAATAAGAACACACTAATAAATGGGGTTATTATCCATATAATTTAGTGGAATACTTAACATGAGCTAGATCTAACAAGCATATTCTTTCTAGGAGGTTGTCAATCCACTATTGATAATAATCAAGTTGGAAATGATAAAGGTACTTTCATAAGATAAATGTAATTCAATACAAAAATAAAATAGAATGCTTGTTTAAAAAATGACTAAATCTAGTAAAATTAGGTCAATACTTATGATAAAGTGGGTGAGATATAGTTAAAAAAATTAGAAAAGAGTTTGTGAATAGGTATAAACACAAAAATCTAGGTTTGGTTGGGGTTAATGGGTTGAAAATAACATGCTATTATTTTCTACCATAGTGACTATCGATGGTCAAGTGAACCATCAATGGTTGGGCTGACCATCAGTGGTTAGGTAACCATCGATGATTGGGGGTGATTATTGATGGTTAGGTAACTATTGATAGTTTGGGGGTGATCTTTAGTGGTTGTGCTAACCGTCAGTGGTTTCCTATGTGTTTTTGAAGGTGATTAAAAATGAATTACAAAATAGGTAGATGGGTAAACAAAGGTTATATTGAGGATCTAATAGAGAGGAAATAGGGTGTAGATAGGTCTAATCAAGTCAAGGAGGTTAGAAATACAATATAATAATGTTTAAGTATTTATATACTTGTAGCTTACTAGTTGGTAGGTTGTTGAAGGTTGAAGTAATTTTGTTAGAATAATGGTACTTTGGCCTCACAAGCAAATTTAGTAGAGGTTTATGTAATTTTTGTTGATTCTAAGTTAATAAAAGAAGATTGGATGCTAGAGAGATTGAGTACTTGTATGTTTGATAACTCTTGTGATCAATCATTTTCACCTCCCACTCCCCTCCTTTTATAAACAAAGAGAGATGGAGGATGGAAGGTTCCCTAATAGGCAAGTTTTCTGATCATGATGCTTGAAAGTTCATTAGCACTGCATAAGGTGAATATATTAAATGGTGCCTCATTATCTTGTAAATAACTAACTGATGTGTTAGGAAGTTAAGGAGGTGAGGATACCTGATCATCTATGGCTAGGGTAATCATCAAGTTAGGTTAACCATAAGTGATTGAGTGATAAAGGAAAATTAGTCAAGGTGGGTTTAAAAAGGTTTGGTTAATTGTTAAATTAGTAAGTTGATGAGTTGGATAACTAGGTGGTCAACTAGACTCAGGGTCTAATAGGGGTCCTAAGGCATTTCAATAACTATAAATATTGTGTGTAGTTTTATAGTGTCTATATTTCTCCCCTTTTTGTTATGTGGCTTTGCATTAAAAAGCTACAAAACAAAAATGGATTTTTGGTTAAGTTCTGATTACCTTGAGTATGGGAGGATGTGTTCCCTCTAAAACTGAGAGTCGATGAGGTGAAACCAAAATTGATTTGGGGTTTGATAAGTGGTGTATGATGAGTCACTAGGTGGTGATAAAAAGGGGTGGGCATTTAAAATAAAAACATGCACACAAAATGTGACTAAGTATGATAGTTAAGATCATGCAAAGATTAAATTTTCCAATGTTGGTAAAAATAAAGTTGGTTCTAGAATAAAAAGTGATAGGGTAATTGATCCATAATGTTGGTTATAATTGATCAGGTAATTCCATAAGTCTCCTATATAGGGTTGGTGTTTTCATAGGTATCTGAGGTAGGAAGTGTTCCCTTGAAAAACACAAAAGGTCCAATCATGCACTAGTGGTGTAAATTCAAATGGTCAACATGGAAAAAATGGTCGATGTGGTCAAAAAGACCACTATGAGGTCATCAAAAAACATGCAAATAGTTTGGGTTAAAAAATCCCAACATTGAGGTGGACATGGGCAAATGGGTGGTCAGAAAAGGGTAATCTTTGAAAGTTTAAGTTCTAGTGGGGTGGAGATTAGGTGATCTCTAAAAGTGAGTACCCAGGTAAGGTATTTAAAGATTTAAAAATGTGGGGGACCTTGACCATTGATAGTTAGGGGTTTCTAGGGTCAACCATCAATGGTCACCCTAAGTATTGATGGTTAGGGAAGAACCCTAAAAATCCAAAACATAAAAAGTGAAAAGGAAATATCATTTGCACTTTTTACTTTGGTGATTTGTGCTCTAGTGTTTTTGTACATTTTGAAATTTTGCATTTAAGCTTGTTGAGGTGGAGTGTTATGAGTAGTTGAGCACATGTGTTTGAGGTTGAGCAAGTGTTGATTGAGATGGAGGGTGGATGAGGGCATGACTGAGTAACTAGATGCAGGCTCCAAGCTTGTCAATGATCATGAAACAAGGTAGGGGAAGTTTTGAACTTGATAAGTAGTTGAATTGATTTGTGTTGAAGTTGTACTGACCAGGTTTGAGTGAGTTAGATTTGGTTTTGTGAATGTCTTGGGCCATGATGCCCTAGTTTTAAATTATTGAAATATGATGATTTAGTGGGTGAAATTGAGATTAGAAGTGTGTTTTGGTAATAGGTTGTAGGAGGGTGTTAAATAGTTTAAATTTTGGATTGAGGTGTTTTGGTGAGGATTTAGGGTGGGAAATGGTGGAGGGTTTCACCACCAATAGTCACACATAGTGAACATTGATGGTTTGACCCAACCACCAATGGTTGAACATGGGGGTAAGAGGATTCTAAGGGACCATCGATGGTTTAAGGAACCATTGATAGTCAAAGGGTTTGGGAATTGGGTAATTAAAAATTGATAGAAAAGTTTATAATTTGGTTAAAGTTTTTATATTTTTGAATGTTATTAAAGTATTTTTAAATGTTAAAGCTTTGTGTTTCTATCAGGTTTTCACTTTCACATTCAAAAGGAATAAGAAACTAAAGGAAATGGTCTAGGGTTAGACGATACTCAAATGAGGTCTGCGCACCGTTATCCAGACGTTGTAGGGACTCCTCTTTGACTGTGGAGGATGACACCTGCAGATGAAAGACTTAAACAAAGAAGGCATTAGATGGATACAAGGTGGACTACCAAGTAAAGCTTGATCCTATAAGTGTAAATACTTCTTGGAGGGATGATAGTCCACTGATTGGTAAAGAGCAAAATGTTGTCAGAAACTGAAATGATAAAAGACTGATTGCTTTGGTCAAGGTTAAGTCATAGTCAAAGGAGGATATGGTTTATCCATTAGGTAGACAAATAAATGAGGGTGGTTGAGCTAACCCCAGAAGATGTCGTGTCAACTGAGTGCTGCCTGCATAGCCTCGGTCTTAGGGCCTCAGACCAATGTAGTTCAGGCTGGTTGACAAGTTGGTTGATGATTGTTTTGGTCTAGGTTAAGGTTTAGCACTTCCCATAAGTATGAGGGTACGTGCTTGAAATGATGAGGGTAAGATGATGTTACAACCTTTTCCATATTATGTGATGGTGTATTTTGTAAGATTAGTTGAGATGGTCTTTCATCCCTAGCAGTTTTCCATATTTGTGATGGATGTATGCTAAAAATGAATTGAGTATGTTTATGCTTCAATAAGTAATGGTTTATGCTTGGCATAAATTGTGTGGTCGATAGTTTCCATGTGTATTATTGTCCATAGAAGCTATGATAGTGTATGATGTCATAATGTCATGTTGCTGGTCTGAAAATGTTGGGTTGGCTTGGTTTGGTTGGCAAATGATTTGGTTGAATGTGACCAAGATGGAGGAAGTGAAAGGCAGTGTGCCCTTTCATTGACAAGGACCATAATGATAGCATAGGTAGGGGGTTTTAGAAACAAAAGCCCTGTTCATGCATCGCATTGTTGACCATTGGTTGTGTTAGAGAAGTAATCGAATCACTCAACATTTAAGATGAGCTCGAAGTCCCTTGAGTAGGTGATGTGATATGTGAGGATAGGGTAACCCTTTTGAGTATTGATAACTTTGCCCCTTTTTATAGGAGACCCTGAGATGACTACAAGTCAAGTCCATCACTTTTTTTTTAGACTGATCAATGTAGGAAGTCTACATAGGGATGTCATTTTGCTTTGTGGTCATTTGTGAAGTTGATCGATGCGGGAAGCTTCTAAGAGTGTTGTTTGTAGCAAGATTTAGTCATAGCCATCCTTCAAGGGAGTGGTCTATCTTTTTGCTTTATATTTTTTTGAGGTCTTTGAATAGCTGTCCTTTGAGGGAGCAGTCCATTAGCTACAGCAATGATAGTACAACTATCCTTCGAGGGAGCAGTCTATTTATTAATTTTGTGACCTTGGATATTTTGACATCTCGATTGATTTTTGATAGAATTTATAGTCATGGACAAGACTATAGAAGTTTGAGGGCTCCCTTTTATTAGGACAAAGCATGCATACTTTATAAAAGGGTTACATATGATTTTTTTGAGGGAACATGGTTGAAAGGAGTAAGGATTAAGTGGATAGGGATTGCTTAAGGGACGAGCTCAAGTTAAATGTCAAGTGAACGAGTACTCAACTAACAGTAGAATGGTCATAGATGCAAGGCATTAAAGGGCTCAAGTTTTGATAAGTCCCTGGTCCATGCTTATGCGTTATGATGTAGGGTTTGAGCCAATTAGAAGCAAACTTGCCTCGTTTGCTTATTTCCAAATTGGTCACATGTTGTTTGATGTTGGACATGAAGTTGGTTGATATGTTGTCAGATTATTTGGCTGGTTGATGTTTGGTCATTGTTTGGCTAGTTGGTGTTTAGTCATGTTTGGTTGATGCTTGGTTGATTGTCAGTTGAATGTTATGACTAAAAGGTTGGTTGATGTTTGGTCAAGGTTTGGTTGATGTTGGTCAAATTTTTGGTCAAGGTTTGGTCAAGGTCGGGTCAATGGTCGGTTGAATGTTTGGTTGAGGTTTGGTTGATGTTGGTCGAATGTTTGGTCAAGGTTTGGTTGATGTTTGGTTGAGGTTGCGTTAATGGTCGATTGAATGTTTGGTCAAGATTTGGTTGATGTTTAGTTGATGCTTGGTCAAGGTCATGATAGTCAGTATAAGGTCAAATTCCCCCAGTTGCTAGGGAGAATGTTTGACATATTTGGTGTGAGAGGGTGAGATCCTGATCTCCCAAGTTGGAGGCAGGAATCTTAGAATCTCAGATGGTGACAGAGGCAATGGTTGGTAATGATTTGATTAAAGTGGTTAGGGGTCTTCAGGTTGGACCTCCATTGATTGTAAGGTTTTGATAAAGGTTTGATGATGCTGTGGAGAGTTTTGTATGAGATCATACAAAGACATCTTCATAGGGGTCGTATGGTGAGGTTGTTTCACCACGGAGTCAAGGATTGTCTTCAAAGATGTTGGTTGAGATGTGCCCAAGATAGTAATCTTGGGTTTTGGTTGTGGTGAAGGCTTGGTAGATGGATATATCCAAGGGATAGAAACATGTCTTTTCCCTTTATCCTTTTGGGTTGGTGGGCTGGTGGTCAAGTTGACTGTGTTGATTTCGAATAAGGGGGTTAAAGGCAGTGGAGGGACCATAGTCTGGTGTTGAGATCCTGATTTAGGTGATGATGTTTGTGAGGCATGTGATGGTGTTGGTGGTTTTTTGAAAAGGTCAAGAGGGTCACTGATGAAAGGGGTGTCCTTCTTCTAGTGTTTACGAATGACAGCCTTAAGAGCGCAACAACGCTCAGTGGCATGTCCACGTGTGTGGTGATAGTGACAAAATTTAGTGTTATCAAACCAAGATGGTCTTGATTCGAGAGTTGATGAGTGTGAAGGTGAGGAGGTTTGGGAGGCATGAGACAGTGTTAAAGGTTTATTGATAATATGGTCAAGAATAAGGGTGTCTTTCTCCAAGTATTGGTGAATGACAACCTTGAGGGCACAATAATGCTCGGTATCATGCCCAAGTGTCTGATGATACGCACAAATTTGAGTGTCATTGAATTAGGACAATTTTGGTTTGAGAGATTGGTATGGTTTAAGAGGTGGAAGACTGATGCGAGAAGACTGCAACAATTGTCATAATAGCAAGGCATAAGAACTTACTAATGGGTCTGTGCATTTTGTTGTAGTAGGGGTTGATGAATTTTGTTTTGGAGGTATAGGAGGCATTAGTAATTTTGGAGGAAATATATGTTTAATGGGTAAAGGGGATAATGGAGGCAATTTGCCTCTGTGAGGTGTTGGAGTAGGAAGCACTCCTATTAAGGTGGATGGATGTGGGCCCAAAATAGAGGGAAATGATGAAGGTGGGGGAAGAATTCTCCGATGTGGTTTAGTGGCCTTCTTTGGTTTTATTTGAGGGCCACTATTGTGTGAGGCAAGATTAGATATGGGGCGAACACCAAGAGATTTAATCTCTTTCAGCATGGTGGATGCCTGTGTGGGTTTGGGTTCAGATGTGGATGGAGGTGAGTGAGATGTAGTGATCTCAAGCAAAAGGCAAGAGAAAACCATCACTGGGTCTTCCTTGATCGAAGTGGGTGAAGAGATAGGTTCTTCTCTTGGTGGAGAAGGAGTAGGAGAATGTGGCTCCTCAAGAGGATAGAGGGTAGGGATGATGGTGCCTTCTACTTGTGGTTGAGGAGTAGGCAAGGTATGGTCCTCCATTGGTAGGAGGAAGGATGAAGGTGGGGCTAATGGTGTTGGTATTGTCAAAGCATCCTCCAATATAAGAGAGGTCAATGGAAAACTAATAGGAGAAGAAGGCTCTTCTACCTGTGATGAACGAATAGGAGAAAAAAGCTCTTTTACTTGTGGAGGAGGTTGGTCAGGGACAAGAGGTGAGACTGTGTTGATCGTGCATATATCATGCTCTTGGGAGCTATCGGCCATGGTATGGACATTGTTTTGATTAGGCAGATGGTTTAGAAAAGGTTGTCTGAAGATGTTGATGTTTTGATTGGGTGGTGTGCTTGGGTTATCCAAAACAAGATCTCCCTTATCTATCATGTCTTGGATAATGTTCTTAAAGGTTCAACAGTTGTTTATGTCATGGCCTTGGACACGGTGATAGTGACAGAAGTCATTCTCCCTATACCATGTAGGGATGGCTTTTGAAGGGTCAAATTGAGGTGGTCAGATTGGAGGGAGATTGAGGACCCCCTACTTGATGAGTTTTTCCAACACGAAAGTGTATGACTCTCCAATTAGAGTGTATTGATGCTATATGTACCATTATTGGAACTGTTTTGTGATGCTTTGTGATGTTGAAGGTTGAGGTTGGTTAGTTGTTGTAGAGGATGGTGATCTAATGACCATAGTGTTTGCCACTCCTTTAGACTTGGAGTGGGAAGAAGAAGGTCTGGAAGAAGAAGGGTCATTGGTTTTTGCATTGGTATTATGCAATTTGACCCTATTTTCTTCAATAGCGTGGAGTTCAAGCTTTCAGGCCATGGTGAAAGCTTCATCAAAAGTGTGAAATGTTTGAACCCGCAAGGTGGATGAGATGTGCCTGGCACATGCTCGAGAAAAGAGATCGATGAGCTCAGGTTGAGGTAAAGGGAAGGAGAGTTGGTTGATTAGGCCTCTCTAACAGGTGACAAAATCGGCTATGGATTCATCATCAAATTGTCAGATAGAATATAGATCTGTGATTGAAACCTTTTTGGTAATATTGATCGAAAAGTGGTCAAGAAATAATTGGGTGAGTTGAGTGAATGAAAAGAGAGAGTGACTAGTAAGAGAGCTATACCAATCAAGGGTAGGGCCAGAAAGTGACATGGGGAATGTGCATAGCAGTAACGCATCATCATGGGCTATCAAGTAACAAGCATGCCTGAATGCTTGTAGATGTTGTTATGGGTCTTCCTTACTCTAGAAGTGAGTAAACTTAGGAAGCTCCCACTGACTGGGATACGGCTGGATTGGGATGGAGGGATGGATGGGTTCATTGCAAATTTGGTCATATGAAAGGGCATTGCTTGAACCAAAAATGGAAGCCTCAAAATTAGACATTTTGTCCATCAGCATCTTGATGAGATTGGCTAACAAATTAGTAGATGGGACACCCCATAGGTTGTAGGGCATTTGAAAGGTATTGAGAGGGGCGTATGACATAGTCGGTTGCGCTTGTATGGGTGCAACGTATTGATAACTAGCCATAGGGACAGAAGTGGAAGCCAAGGGTGGTTTTGCTATGGAGTTAGAGGGCACAAATTGAATAGGGGCTGCCAAAGGTGGTTGAGGGGTGGTAGCACTAGTTGAAGGGTAGGTAGTTACTCTTGTGTTGATGAAGGCAAGAGTAGGTGGAATGGAGACAACTAGATTTTAGAAAGGGGTATGGGTTTGTTGAATAGTCTGCAAATGATGGGGACTGAAACCCCAATGGAAGTGGGCCCAGAGATAGAAGGATAAGCCACACTTTAAAGATTAGTCATAGGCAGGTTAACGATCGAGGCAAAGGCTGGAGTGGTCATGGGTTGGGTAGCAAACGTTGTTGATATTGTTGTCGCTTCAGTTAAAGAGGTTGGCATCCCATAAATTGGGTTGCCTAAGGAGTCTCGCATTTGGCTTCTCATGAGATAATGTTGAAGGGCCTTGACATTGAGGTCAAGGAACCTTTCAAAGTGTTGGTCCCCTTCAGGATAATAGATGGTTGGGTTGGGGTTGGTTGAGGAGGAGTTCATTCAGTCTCTGAATGATACTCCATTAAAGGACTAGTTATGGAGGGCAAAGGTGGAAGCAGTTGTTGCCTCGCATGATCGACAAGAGTCTTGGTTTGACTGCATGTCAAAACCATTCAAGGCAAGAGGGGTCATGTTCCAAAAACTATGTTTTTCAATCTCAGAAAGCTAGAATGGGTGTTGGACAGCAAGAAAGTCAGGTTTTAAGCTTGCTATTTTGGGGGAAAAAAATTTAGATAGTGACCGACGTCAGTTGAAAAACTGATGTCGATGAAATAGATTACCAATGTCGGTCAGATAATTGATGCCGATGAAGAAAGGTTGCTAATGTCGGTGGTAAAACCGATGTTGATTACTGTGTTTTCCAAAAACTCAAAAAAATTGAAAGTTTTTGGAAAGAATAAAACATCCTCACTAGCTCAAAAAACCAGATAGAAGCAAAAAAATAGATGAAGACTGACATATCCTAAATGTTAAATCCTAAGAATAAACTTTTAGAATCATGTCAGCTTATGCCTTAGAGTGTGTTTGGGAAGTTGGCTTGTAGAATGGGTCCTAAAAGAGGTAGTCTAAAGTTGGTTTTAGGTTAGTTTCAGTGCTCAAAGTCTGTGTTAGGTTCCGTACATGGCCTAGTGCTAAGGAGTAAGCTCCCCTCACTTCACGAGCCTAGTGATAAGCTAGTCTCGCTTAGCCAGTATATACTTCCCCTAGAGATTATCCTCTGCCAGAGAATAGAGTGGGCTTTCCCCTTGGTAGTGAAGTCTAAGTGGGATTGTCGGGATGGGTAAGGTATCCGCTAGGTGATGAAATCCTAGTCGGACCTTGTCTCAAGTAAGTTAAGATGTTTGATTTGTAATAGTGGTCTGGTCTTGTAACATAAGTGGACTACAATTTATTCAAGACGTGATTTTAATTACTAGATGTGTGGACTAAATATGGATTAAGACAGAAATGAGATGCATTAGATTTTAAGCCCAAATTGAAATGTGTGTTCGGATGCAGACAAGTTGAGAAAAGGTTGAAGAGTATGAGTTGACTAGTCTAAGATGTATGAAAGAAAGAAGGGTTCTTTTTAACCTTGCTGATAGTGTCTTTTTAGAAGAGATAGAAGAAAAAGAGTGCAAGAAGAGACCTAATGCACCTATATGAAAAGTTTATCTTTGGAAGAAAAAGTAATGAACCCAAGGAAAACTCCTAGGGTCCCACCGGGCGTGCCATAATGTTTCTATCAGGTTTTCACTTTCACATTCAAAAGGAATAAGAAACTAAAGGAAATGGTCTAGGGTTAGATGATACCTGGATGAGGTCTATGTACCGTTATCTAGATATTGTAGGGACTCCTCTTTGGCTATGGAAGATGACACCTACAGATGAAAGACTCAAATAAAGAAGGCGTTAGATGGATATAAGGTGGATTTCCAAGCAAAGCTTGATCCCAGAAGTGCAAAGACTTCTTGGAGGGATGACAATCCACTGATTAGTAAAGAGCAGAATGTTGTCAAAAACTAAAATGATAAAAGACTGAATCAAAAGAAATAGAAGCAAATGCATACCTGAATGTGGCAATCTATGTTCCACAGTCATCAGCATCGGTTTGTATGCCGACGTCAGTGTGTCAAGGTCACCGATGTCAGTTAGTCTGCCGACGTCGGTATGGGCAATGGGCCTGGTGGCTGGCGTCGGTCGGGGCAATGGCCTTGGGTAAGGTCTAGATGGGTTTTGGTTGACAAAATGGTCTGTAAAATGGTCTGTGGTAGTTTGAGAGTATGTTAGGAGGTCTATGCAGGGTTTACAGGGCAAAAAGTATGGTCTAAAAAGGGGATCAGATAGAGGACAGGGTGACAGGGAGATAAAGATGAGAGAAGACTTTTCAGCCTCTCTGGGAAAAGTAGGTTGGGCCTGGACTGGTGATAGTAAGAAAAGTAGTAACTAGAAAACTAATTACTAACATAATCTAAATAATTGAAATGAAAACATAGAATAAATACTTACCTGTGGCTTGCTGAAGAAAGAGTGTAGTAGAATGGTTGTTGATGCAGAAGACTTCCTATAATGTGAGCACCTGTAGCCTGTGATGCTTGGTGTGTACCTAAGAGAGAGAGAGAGAGAGGTCTGATTTTGGGTCAAGCAGATTAGAAGATTGGAGGAGTGGAAATATTGGTGAATTGAAGATTGAAAGGTTGGATGGTTGAAGATTGAAGAATAGCATTCTGGGTGCAGAACGCAGTTTTGAAGGCAACTGACGTCGGCAATATTGTCAATGTCGGCTGACTACTGACCGATGTTGATAGCCAAAGAATAGGAAAAAGGGCTAAAAATAGCCTTTTTTCCGTTCTTTCTTCTGTCAAGGTTAGCTAGTCTTGGTAAGAAATAGTCAAAGGTGGTTTAATAGGTGTGGGAAATGAGTGGAAGGGTTGAAATGGGGTCTTAAGTCATTTAAGACTTGGCATGGGGTAGTGGAGGGCATCCAAGGAGAGGTATCCTAGGAGGGGTGAGGTGTCATGAGAGAGAGAGGGAATTATTAATTTAAAATAGATGATTATTTTAAATTAATAAGACATAGGTTAGGCATGGTTAGAAGTGGAACGGGACGAAGGGGACCAAGGGGGAGAGGACGACCAAGGAGTAGACACAATTTTGGTGTCTACACTTTAAAATTATTTAAAGGGTTTGCTAAAGTTGGGAAAGTTTTAAAGTTAGTATGTTTTTTTGAAAGATGTTAAGGTGTTGGAAAGTGTCAAAAAATTTTAAAGGTTTTAAAGTGTTGTAAAGAATGTAAATGTTATAAGAGATGTGCCAAGTGGTTTAAAAAGGTTTAATGTAGGTTTGATAGGATGAGATGTTGAAAAGGATTGGTGTGTATAGTTTAGGTGGGAGAAATGTTAGGTGTTGAAAATAGTGTGTTAGTGTTGGTTTTTAATAGTGGGAGTGAAAGGTGTGTAGAATAGAGAAATTATGAGTGACAAAAGCATGATATGAACATGTGTGTAGATACAAGTAGAGGTTTGTTTTTAAGTGTTGGAGCTAACATGGTATATGTGATGGGTTAGATTGCAATAAGTTGAAAAAGGTAGATCTAAGTTGGTAGTGAGCTCAATTTGGAAAACTAAGTGTGCATGTTAATGTCATTTTTTTGTAGGCACACAACTAGATTTAGATGAGGGACTAAGTCCCTAAGATCTTTGTAGAGGTCCATGATGGGATGACCAATAATGAGTGGAGACACATGGGGGAGGTTGGCTTAGGGGCCATGAGACACTACCAACACCTAATGTGGGATGTAGCTATGATTATGGAACTCATCAAAAGATGGGACCTAACTACAAACACATTTTTGTTTTCAATTGGGGGGATGAGCATCCTACTAGAGGATGTGCATAGGATTACATGGCTACCCATTCAGGGGGAGCTAATTTATCACATAGAGAGCAAGGAGAGGGACTATCACATGGATCTGATATATGGAGTGGATCAAGTCCATGCCAAGTATCATGTAGGTGGTATTTACTATAAGTCACTATACCAAAGGGCTCTAAGGGGTAGATGTTTGCTAATGATGATGATGATGGCTATGTCCTAATTCATGATACCATATCTGAGCAATGATCAATTTCCATATCTATTATTAGGGGTGCTAATAGAGATGTTATTAGGGAGGAATATATTTGGGTAGGCCCCAATGTTACTAGTCTAGATTTATAGGGAGCTCTAGGAATTCAAATCAGATAGATGTTATGGGATCAGTGTTGGGTTCATGCTCCATTATTGGGAATATGATCATATTCAAGTATTAATACCTTTGGGGATACCATGGGATGGATACGCTATGATAGATTATAGAGTTGTTTTTTTTAAGATGGAGGGGAGATTATGCTCTAATAGGTGATGGGGGTGGTGTGAGGAACATTGATTGGTTTCAAGATGCCTTAGAGGGTTTGGTTTTGGGTGATGTCATGTGAAGTCCATATATGGGCTGGCCTAGGTGGGCCCAGTACAACTATCACACTCTATCACTATAGAGTTGGAGATGGATATATGGGAGGTGAGAGGGGAAGAGAAATATTGTCCCCTTCGACTAAGTTTGGAGGTAGTTTTGCCTTTTGTAGGGGATTATACTAGAATTATTGAGATATAGGAGGGATGATGTTGAGTTCTTACTTTTAGAGCCACATCAATAGGATGTAGTTTTGGATAATGAGGAGTTGTTGGTGAAAGTAGTGATAGATGATGCTAGTGTGGTGGATGGATATGTACTATGGTATGAAGCCATATATGTAGTGGCTAATTTTGGATGGGGTGATGGTGGTTAGTATCCCATAGATGTGGATCTTATTGGGGAACTATTATAGGGTGGTGACTAGGAAGGGTAGGCATATGTAGCACTTGAAGTGGTACAAGCCTAGATCACTAGATTATAGGGACACGTGGCCACTTTGTAGGGATAGATTGTCACTTTATATGGTTAGGTGGAGATGCTAATAGGAGAGTGAGATTGAGTGGGGATCTCTCTTAGGTTAGTGATTCAAGAGAGATATTCATTAAGGCAGAGGGTAGAAGTGACAACAACACTAGTAGGGTTACCTACATGAGAACATGATATAATTCCTATGACAAGGTACTTAGACACTATTGAGAAATTGAGATACTATGAAGTGATAGTACTAGTATAGTTACCATTGGAGCTTTCATATAGAGAGTATAGGGCTAGTTTAACAGGGGGTCTGACTATAGCTAATCTAGGATAGTGAACCTCTATAGTGGGCCAGGCAGGTAGATCAGGAGCATAAAACTAGATGGTAGTGTAGGTGGAGGAGTGAGTGTTAGTGGTAACATAGGGGCATGATATTATATGCTTTGATATGTTGTATGTACATGATTTTGATACTAGCCTATGTGCTGATGATGCAAGATATACATGAGAGAGAGAGAGAGACTTATACATTATTATATTTATTATGGATTTGATGACATGATGTATATGATGGTTATGTTTTATGAAGCTCTTGATGATGGTTACATATATGATATGCATTCATGATTTTATGTTTTTGATGTGATGTTTATATTTATGTTCATGTTATTGTTCATGGTTCATGCAATGTTTTACTTAGTAGCTTAGGCATGTGATGCTTTATGGATGAGGTTATGTTTCATTCATGGATGTTTATGACTATGGATGGTTGGATGCCATATGATGTTGTGATCATGGTGATTTTATATATGGTCATGCTGATATGGTTTTGTGATTTGATGTTATAAGATGAATTGTTGTGATGTTATGGAAAATGGATAGATAGGTAGATGAGCTATGATATGTTTCATGATGTTTTGATCATTGGTTTTATTTATGCTCATGATGATGAAAGTTTAATTAGTGTTTTTTATGATATGATACATGTTTTCATGATGTTTTGATGGTAGATAGATAGGATGAAATTTATGATATGATGTTATATGCTGTGATTTCATGATGTTTTGATCATAGATAGATATATGATGTAGTTCATGGATATAGCTCATAACATTGTGTTTATTACCAATGTTTATTGTTTATGATCATGAAATGAAATGTGATCATGGTTAAGGATGTAATGAAAATACATAAAGTAAGCAGATAACAAACTAAATGTAGGAAAATTGACAATAACTAATGAGACACATGTCTACCTAACCAATAATGAAAGATAAGGAAAGAAACATGATGCCTTTTTATTGGTAAGGACAAAACAAACCTAAAGTCAGATTGGATTAAGGAAACTAATCCTTTCAAATGATTCACATTAACATGCTTAGGTTGATAAGCATGTGTCTTGATCACAATCATGTCAAGTAAGCTCTAAATCCCTTGATTAAAAGAAGGTATAAAGAAAAGAATAGGTGGTAGGTGAAAGGTAAATGGGTGGATAGGTAAGGTAACCTTATGTGGATTAGTTTTCCCCTGTTAAAGGTGACCTAAGAACCATAACAAATAAATCCATGTCTTATGATAGGTATAGCTTGATTGATGCGAGAAGTCTATTAGTGTTAGATATAAAAGTCAATAACGACTTTCTTGGGATATCTTATTTTGATTTTGATAGTGGGTCTTTTGCTTTCTTTTGTTTTGATAGGTTGTGAAGTTGATTAATGAAGGAAGCTTAAAATGATTTCTTTGACAAATTTGACTTAGCCATCCTTTAAGGGAGTGGTCTATGTTATGGATTTGTTTTATTTGGTAGCTTTCCTTCAAGGGAGTAGTCTATATTTTTAAGCAATTTAGAAGATTTTGGGTAGTTGTCCTTCGAGGGATCAGTCTTCTATGCTAGATAAATAGGACCTAAATGATATTTGTTTTTTCTTGTAAGTTTTTTAGACATAGACAAGTCTAATTAGGCTTAGTGGTTTACCTTTAAGAGGGAAAACTTTTAACACAAAGAGGTTAATGATAGGTGAAAGGAATAATTTGGGCAACAATGAACATGGGATTTTGTCTCATTAGAGATGAAAAGTATCCATGAGAACCATGCCATGGGTAGAGATTGGTACCAA
Source organism: Torreya grandis (assembly GCA_037957365.1). NCBI lineage: Eukaryota > Viridiplantae > Streptophyta > Pinopsida > Cupressales > Taxaceae > Torreya > Torreya grandis. Next base: position 1,982,731 of record JARHVA010000623.1, read on the forward strand.
TATTTGGGATTGGGTTATAACTGTGATGGTTAATCACATGGTTTTATATTGTAATCGATTATCCTCAAAGGGAGAGGAATAAGTAGATGAAGGTGAGAATCTTGTAAATCAAGGGATGAGCTTAAGTTAGACAATAAGTTGATCTTGATTCCTATTTACAAAAATAAAGGATACAGATGTAAAGCATTGAGAGGCTTAGGTTTTGGTTTGCCTTTGAGAGAAGATAAAAGGTAAGCTCTTGATCCATACTTATGGGTGATGATATAGGGTCTAAGCCAATTGAAAGAAAACTTTCCTCTTTTAATTTTCTCTATGTTGGTGACATGATGATTTTACTTAAGGATGAGGTCTATGATATTGAATTCTCATTAAATTAGGTGTTTATTTTAGGCACAATTGATTCAATCTTGGTAAACATGAAGATGGTTAAGCACTGAGGCAATGTTTGTCAAGTATTTCAATTTGTGCTAGTCATTCTTGATGATAGTTACTATAAAAAATAATCTATTAAAAGTATATGCAAATAGAGGGAACTTAGACTTTGACAGGTAAAACTACCTCTACTCTAAAGACTAAAAAAAAGGGGTAAAACTTGTAGAGGTTTGAAAGCTAGTGCGATAGGCCCATAAAGCAAAAGGGATATGCAAGTGCCAATATTATCATGAAGAACTAAATACTTTGATCAACATTTTGGAAAGGATTTTTTTAGAAGATTCCACATATCCATTTTCTTGTGGATAGTAAGGTGAGTAAAATCTTAACTTAATGCCAAATGTTTCACAAAGACCTTGGACTTTCTTGTTCTTGAAGGATTTACAATTATTAGTGATGATCTTATGGGGAACATCAAAATGATAGATGATGTGATGGTTGATGAAGTCAAAAATATTTTTGGATTTTATAGAGATGAGAGGAATGGATTACACCCACTTGGTGAAATACTCAGTGGTGGTAATGATGGATTGATGACATTGTGATGAATGAGGATTGATTTCCCCAATAATTTCTATGCCCCATCATGAGAATGGACAAAAGTATTTAGATACTTAGAGGCCATGGGTAGGTGTGTGATGTAAATTATCATGTTTTTGACATTTGACAAACTTATTTACATAATCACAATAGTCTTGGTTAAGGGCGGGCCAATAGTAGCCAAGGTGAAGGATGCATTTAATGAAAACTACACCACTAAAGTACCTCCCATAGATTCCATAATATGTTTCCTTGATGGCATAGGAAGCCTCATGACTATGAAGGCAATGGAGAAGGAGGCCATAAATCCATGTTTGTATAGGATTCCCCCTATTATAGTGTAATGAGAGGTACTCTAAACAAAATATCTTCGACCATTTCTAAAGAGGTTGGGAGGAATGATGTCGAGGTTGAGGTGATTAAAAGTTTGTTTGTACCATATGTCTAATGGAGATAATTCCACATTAAAAATGGTAGGAAGGTCAAAATAGATATAATATGGGGTGACAAAGATATGAATGGTAACAAAGAGTTTAGAGTTATGACATTGAGATAGTATTTGGGAAACAAGTGAAGCCATTGTATCCATGAACTTATTAGTTGATCATAAACTGAATGGATAAGGTAATGATCAAATGATGCTAAGAGTACATCTACAAGTTTTTACTTTAGTAAGGCATTATTCTTATAGTGGTAATTTTTTTTTACTTGGTTGACCACAAGTTGGGAATCACCAAAGACATTGACCATCTTAACTCCCAAGGCTAGAGTGGTTTAGAGACCTATGACTAGGGCTTCATACTCATCAATGTTGTTGGTGCACTCGATGTCAAGTTTGAAGGAGAGGGGAAGAGGTTCACCATCGAGGGGAATGAGACTAAATCTAACACCCCCACCACATTAGAATTTGGAGCCATTGAAGAAGATGGCCATTTGATAGGTGGGGTCTTCTTGTGAAATAGTCATAATGGACTCATCAAGAAATGTAAGAGGAAGTGGTTGGTTATTTGGTAGAGGATTTTTATCCAATTTATTAGTAATCCCTTTCCATTAAATTAACTTTTGTTGAAGGAAATCAAGATCAAACTCAGGTAAAATCATGAGCCACTTAGCCACACGCTAGTTTTATTATGGTTTTAAGTGAATGTACTTAAGTGGGTCAGTGTTAGTGATGACATAGGTTTTATGATTAAGAAGGTAATGACAAAACTTGGAAGCTATGAAGATGAGTACGAGTAAAATTTTCTCAAGGTGGGAGTACTAAGTCTCATACTCTATAAGCATTAAACTTATGTAGTAAATATATTTCTCTTTGTTTTGTTCATCACAATGAGTGAGCATTGCCCCTAGGGAATAATCAGTGGCATAAATGTAAGGGTAGAAGTTTTGATATTATTTAGGAAGGGTTAGAACATGTGAAAAAAGGTCCTCTTTGAGTGAATTAAAGGCTTGTTGATAGTCTTTATTCCACTTAAATGAGGTATCTTTCTTAAGGAGATGGTGAAAAGGTTAACATTTATTAGATAATTGAGAGATGAATCATAGGATTGATTAGAGTTTCCCCCACGAGATATAGAGTTATTTAATGTGGGTTAGAGGTGACATTTCTAGGATTGATCTAACTTTGGTTGGGTCTACTTCATTTCTTGAAAAAGATATGATGATGCCAAGAAGCCTTCTAGAAAGGACCCCAAAGATGAATTTCTTGGGGTTAAGGTAGATGTGGAAGTGGATAAGGCATTCAAAGATGATTTTGAGGACATCTAGATTATCCTTGTAATTTTTGAATTTATTAAGGAGATCATCCACATAGTCCTCTATGATTTTATGGATGAGGTCATGGAAGATGTAGGTCATGGCTCATTGGTAGGTTACACCAGTGTTTTTTAGACCAAAAGTCATGACCCTGTAATAGAACATTCCCCATGGGGTGATAAAGGATTTTTTATGCTAATATTTGGGAGCAATCAAGTTTTGATTATATCTTGAGAAACCATCCATGAGAGATAAAATCTCATGGCCAGTTGTAAGATAAATAAGTTGGTCAATGATAGGAAAATAAAAACCTTTCTTTAGGTAGGTGAGGTTGAGGTCATGAAAGTCGATACAAAGGTAAAGTCCCATTATAGGTTTGGTAATGGGAACTATGTTAGAAACCCATTATGGATAATCAATGGGTTGGATGAAGTTCATAGACAAAATACATTGAAGCTCCTCTTTTATAAAGAGGGAAATGTGAGGGTGAATCCTATGTTATGGAGAGTTATAGAAGAGTCAATCCTAAGCATATAATTATAAGACCAAGTAAATTATATGTTGTGGTCCCAAAGGATTGAAGGATAATCCTACTATTCTATGGGATTCAAAGATATTCTGATCTTGATGATGTGAGGGTTATCCTAAATACCCAAGTTGACATCAATGGTAAATTAATTCAATGTGTTTTGTTTCTTAGAAGGAAGATATTTATGGATAAAAGACTCCCCCAAACTAAGGTATGTGAGAATAGAATCATCATCCTAATATTAGATGGTGTTGATGGCAGAATAATCATTTTCTACCATTTTAAGATGGATGAGAGGAAGGGTTTTAGTTTGGCCATCCTTTTGATAGGTCAGGGGGTCCAAACTAATGGTATTGATTAAAAAAAAAGTTATATGGGATGATATTAGAGTCCTTAGACTTAAAGGGAGATGGGGTTGGTGAAGATGGGACATCCTCATCAATGGTGGTGATGGGTTTAGGTGAGGTGGGTTCTTTTGGTGGTATGAAACCAAGGTAAAATAACTCATGAAGTTTTTGAGTTTTTATTATGGGTATCTCAAGAAGTCCATTTTCAGAAAGGCCAAGGCCAAACCCCTTCTAGGTACACTTGTAAAGGCAATCTTTGAAAAATGCAAATTTGTTGATATGGGAGAAGTCAAAGGTGAATAGTCAGATATGAGGGGTAGTAGTGGTAGCAAGAAGTAGATGGTCAAGTCCCCCATAGATGAAATTGGTTCAATGATTGGGTAGCTCTAAATGGATGATGTTTATGATGTTAGGCTCATAACTAGGATCATGGGTGAGGTCTCTATACTCTTGAAGAATAGGGAAAGCATCCAAAGATAAGATATGGTATTCACCAAGTGAGAGCTGTTAGGATGTTGGTTCCAAGGGGTCCTCTATAGGAATATATGAAGAAGGGATAGATGAGCTTGTCAGAGCTTCATCAAATATAGGGGTGGAGTTTTTGGTAGTTGGTGGTGAGGTGGATGGTCAATTAAGAAGAAAATAATTAGGTTTGTTCATCATATTGTAAGATTCAAATGGACTAGGGTCGGCTAATATGGTGATAACATGACCTTCATGCTCAAATTTGATGCAAAAATGGAGGGTGGAAGGGACATAAATCATAGTGCATATCTAAGGGCATCTAATTAAAACATTATATTGGAACTCACCCTCTATAATGTAAAATATTTTTGGAATGGTTCAAGGTCCTAAATAAATATGGAAATTAATTGTTCCCAAAGTAGTAGTCATGGTGTCATTAAAGGAGTGAAGAACCATTGTAGTTTTAAACATGATGTTCTTGGGCAAGTCAAGTTGGTCATAGGAATGGGAGGATATAATATTGATACTAGCCCCTCCATCAATAATCACCCTCTTGATATGGGTTTGGTTGATTTATGTTGTGATAAAGAGAGGAGGATAAGGTTCCTCAAGATGCACATAAGGTATTTTTGAATTATTAAAGGTGACTAGGGTGGAATGTTAAAGGGATATGACAAAGGCTACAAGGGGTTGAGCATCTTCAATTTGAACCTCTTTGGTTTTCAGAATCTCTATCAGTATTTGATGGTGAGGAGGTGAGGTGTTGATTAATTCATGCAAGCTTATTTTCACTAGAGTTTGGTGAATTTATTTCAACACTACAAGTTGAATGGATTCATAAGGGTTGGAAGGGAAGGTACATAGGATGGATATTTTGGGTTTAGGTAATGGTGAAGGTGAAGGTGCTTAGGTTTGGTTGGAAGGATGAGGTGTTGAAGGGTATGTCCATAGTATGGACACTTTAGATTTTCCCTTGTCTTTCTGTTGGGCCCGAGATTAGGTAGTCTTATGAATGGTGTGGATAAGAGGAATTACTGGTTTAGATAGTTGCTTCAATTCTTCCTCACTCTTAGGTGAGAGTGGGGGATTAGGTAAGTGCTGGGTAGGTTAGATTGGTAATTGGGTAGGTTGTAGGTTCAAAGGAGGTTCATCAAATAATAGATCATCCTCATCCAAAAGGTTATGGACTAGTGTTTGGAGAGATTTAAAGTTATCTATATCATGTCTTGGTGTCTTATGGTATAAGCAAATTAAATTTTCATTGAACCATGTTGGTTTAAGACATGAAGGGTTAAAAGGTTTGATGGGTGGTAAGGTTAAATAATAGGTTTGTAATAACCTTTGTATAATGGTTCAATAAGATTTAATCAAAGGTGTTGAGGGTGTTGGGTTTTTGGTTTTAGGAGTGGGATCCTTCTTGGGAGTAGGCCTTACCATGGATGTTGTGGGTTATGCTATGGTTTTGGAGGGTTGGTTAGGTTGGGATTGTTTGATTATGGTTGGTTTGTAGGTGGAAGATTTAGAGGTGGAGGGTGAAGTTTTGGTGATAGGTGGAAAGGTAGAGGTAGCTAAGTTAGTCAAGAATGATGGGGATTTTATTATTTTGGTGGAGGTAGGTAGAATAAAATAAGAAGGTTTTGTAGAGGATCAATAGGTAATGTGGATAGTATATGGATGGTGTCCTAAAATTTAAGGTAAAAGAGAATGGGGTGGTATGGGTCTAGTTCTAGATGGTTTGGGTGGTTCTACTCTTTTGATAGGTTTAGTCAAAGGTTTATTTGGTGGACTTAATAGGGTTAAGTCCAAATTCAAATATGGATGAGCCAAGCTAAGGGTAGGAAGTATTCCTAAATTATTGATGGGTTTTGTCAAAGAGGTATAGGGTGATTTGATAATTTTAGATTGAGGTGGGTTGGATGGTTCCCCTATGGTTTTGGAGGAAGAAGTATCTAAATATGAGGTTGAGGTAATGATGGGTTTGAGGGTAGATGTGAGGTTAAAGTTTCTTATTCATTTTGGTAACGTATCCCAATACAGTTCTAAAAGGTGGCCCTATCTAGATTGGGTTGAGAAGTAAACTCTAGATTTTGGACTAATTTAGAAAAAGGTTTATAGATGGGTTTGATTCTTTGCTCATTAGTTTTGAATATAAATCCCATTGGTTGAGATGAGGAAATAGTGTCTTCACCTTTGTCTTGGGTAGATAGTTAAGTGGTTGAGGAAGATGGTGTTTATAGGAAAACAATAGAAGAGATGATCTCTTCCTTTAGAGTGGTTTCAAAAGAAGGAGTGGTTTGTTATATGGTAGGTAAGGAGGGTGTGGTTTGTTTAGATGAAGAAAAAGGGGTGGTTGCTTCCATTTTTTGGGTGTCCAAAGGAATGAGTAGTGATTCCACCACTTCCATAATGGGATTAGAGGAATAAGTGGTTGATTTAATGGTTTCCTCATTTATTATTTCTATCAAAGGAGAGATGGGTGAGTCAATGGTATCTTCAACTAAAAGAGATAGGGTTTCTTCCTTTATTTATTTGTCTAAAGGAATAGAAGAAGATTCCACTACTTTAATAAGTGAGGTGGAAGAAGAGGTAGTTAAAGTAATGGTTTCCTTAACAATAGGTTTAATGGTAAAAACATTAACCATGTGTGCCTCATGATCATGAGATGATCCTAGTTGGATATTGTTGTGGTTGGTGGAAGGTGCATAGTTAGGGAAAGGTTTTTGAAAGATATCTAATGATTGATTTAGAGGTACATTAGGATTATATAATTCAAGTTCACCATTGTCAATCATGTTTTAGATAATATATTTAAAGGTATTACACCTACTCACATCATGTCCAATGATGTGATGGAAGGCACATAGATCATTTTCATTATACCATCTAGGTGCAGGGTGAGAAGCATCAAATTGTTGGGATGGTTTATTAGGTGGAAGTTGGATGAGGTTAGACTTAAGTAGTTTATCCAAAACTAAAGCATATGATTCCCTTATGGGAGTATATTGCATTGGAGTGGTTTGGTTTTGGTTATGAGTTTGTTGGTTTGATGGGTTGGAAGAATTGGTTTGATTTGGTTGGTTGATGGTTAGAGGTGGAGTGGATTTTAAGATAACCATGTTTATGGTTGCCTTTGTTTTGGTGTTGGGATGGTTAGATGGGTTGGTATTTTTATTTGTGGAAGGGTAATTGGATTTAAAATTGGATTTATTTTTTTTAGTTTCAATTTCCATTCATCAATGGGCCTAATTTCAAGTTTACATGCCATGGTAAATGCATCATCAAACGTTTTAAAACTTTGAACCTAAGGGGTTGAAACAATATGTTTAGCACAACCTTAAGAAAAGAGTTCAATTAGTTTAGGTTAGGGTAATGGGAAAGAAAGTTGGTTAATGAGACCTCTCCATCTAGCTAGAAAATTAGTAATTGATTCATCATCGAATTGACTAATGGAGTAAAGGTCGGTAATGGAAACCTTTTTAGATATATTAACTAAAAAGTGATCTAAAAAGATTTGGTCTATTTAAGAAAATGATAAGATAAAGTTCTTGGTAAGAGCACTATACCAATCCAAGGTTATTCCAGATAAGGACATGGGTAAGGTACAAAGAAGAAGAGCATCATCATATGTGATTAAATAACAAGAATGGTATAATTCTCTCAAATTTTGTTAAGGGGCCTCCTTGCCTTAGAACTTGGAAAAATTAAGTAGTTCCCATAGAGGAGGATAAGGTTGGATTGGAATGGATGGATGAATGGGTTCATTGTACATTTGATCATAAGATATAAGGTTATGATCTCCAAAAATAGATGATTCAAGATTGGACATTTTATCCATTAACAACTAAATCTATTTGAGGTTGGGGAGTTCCATAGTTGGGTAGTAGGGTCAGTTGAGGTTGGGTGGCTGTAATGTATGGATAAGAGGTGGGAGGTTGAGAAGGTGACACATATTGGTATGTGGTCATAGAAGGTTGGGATAATGCCCCATATTGGTATGTGGGAACAAAAGGTTGGGTATAATGTGGTATGTATCCTTGTGGATTAGGAAAATATTGGTAAGATGTCATGGATATTTATTGAGGGATGGAAATGGATTGGTTTAGACATATGGTTGAAGTGGTAGGTTTAGGTTGGGTGGTAACTCTAGTGCTAATAGGTAGAAGGGTAGGAGGTATGGAAAGTGCCAAATTTTGAAGAGGGTTACAGATGGGTTGGTTGGTGGTGGTAAGAGGAATGGTGGAAATAGGTGGAGAAGATATCCCCATGGTAGATGGGGTGTAGGTAACAAGAGGTAAGGTTGCCCCTACATTGGAAGCATTGTTTGGTGTAGGTGGGGTTTGATTATAGGTTGTAATGTTAGATTGGGTTTCAGTGGTAGTAGTGGATGGGATATTGGTAGAAGAAGAGGCTTGGGTAGTCAAATGTTGGTTGGAAGTAACACCTACCATAAGAAAAGGAGGTAAACCAAAGGGTGGATCTAAGGGAGGAACTGAAGCAACTAAGGTGAGGTGAGATAAGGTATTAAGGTAGTGTTGAAGGGTTATGAGGTTGTTGTCAAAGAATGTGATAAAATCCACATCACCCTCAACAACTATGTGAGGCATGATAGGAGGAGGAGAATTAGGAGGAGACACCTTAGCATCTGAAGTAAACTACATAGAGGAGGAAGAGAAAGAGGAAGGTGGTCCTTGGTTGGTTTGGTTTCCTAACTACTATCTATTAAATACCATGTGAGGAAATAATAAATGAATGATGAAGACTCACACCTCAAATAAAAAGAAAACAAAAGAAAAAAATTCAAAGAAATTCATACACTAAAAATGCATTTAAACTTAGGATTCTTTTAGATCAATTTTGGGTTATGCCTTAAAAAGTGTGAATAAGAAAGTTGGATTGTAGATTAGTTACTAAAAAAGGAAATCTAAGGTTGGCTTCATGTTGTGTTTAGGTGCTCAAGAGAGAAATATATAATGATCTTCAGTATGTGGCTTGGTATTGGGTCTTACCCCTTTACTTCACACACCAAAATAATAAGGTGCTGGGTGCTTAGCCAAGATATATTGAATTTCAAAGCTTATACTCAACCAAAGACCTAAATTGGTTCTCCCCTTGGTAATGACCTGTAAGTGTGATTGTCAAGAAAAGGTAAGGTTTATCACTAAGCGATGAAATCCTAGTAGGGCCTTGTCTCATGTTTTTTTTATGTGTTGATTGATTATGTGGTTTGGATAAGTGTGTGATAACAAGAATGAAAGCTATGATTAATTGCTTTGCTTTTAAGTTACTAAATGAACTAAAGCAAGCATGTAATCAATGTAATGAAATGTTTATTTTAATCCTAAAAGAAATTTCAGATTTCATTTGATGAGCATAAACTAAAGGAATAGAGAAAGGGCACTTAGATGATGTTAGGGTCCCACTAGGTGTGCCAAAATGTTTCTCTTTATTTTTTCTCATTTCTTAATTTTAGAAGAAGATAAGAAACTAGTAATAAGGGTGTGGTAGAAATACCTAGTTGGTGATGCACACATAATCCAGATGATGATGGTGAACTCTTCTTTGGCTAGGAAGGAATAACTTGAAAATAAGAACATACTAACAAAGGGGGTTGTTAGCCAAATAGTTGAGTGGAGTGTCTAGCATGAGCTAGATCCAAGAAGCATACACTTACTAAGAGGCTGTCAATCCACTATTGATAACAATCAAGTTTGAAACTATAAAATAATGTACTTGAATAAGATAAATGTAATGCAATACAAAAATAAAGTATAATGATTGTTAAAGAAAATGACTAAATCTATCAAAATTAGGTCAATACTCACGTTAAATAGGATGAGATCTAGTTTAGAAAATTAGAAAAGAGTCTATGAATAGGTAGAAACATAAAAAGTTGGGTTTGGTTGAGGTTAAGGGGATAAAAACAACTTGCTATTATTTTTTGCCATAGTGACCATCAGTGGTTGGGTTAACCATCGGTGGTTGGGTAACCATCATTAATTGGGGTGAATATTGATTATTAAGTCATTTTTGGTGTTTGGGGGTGACTATTAGTGGTTATGTTAGCCATCGATGGTTGCTTGTGTGTTTTTGAAGGTGATAAAAAAAGAATTCAAAATAGGTAGATGGGTAGACAAAGGTTCTGTTGAGGATTTGGTGGAGAGGAAATAGGGTGTAGATAGGTCTAATTAAGTCAAGGAAGTTAGAAATACAAAATAACAATGTTAAAGTATTGATATACCTATAGCTTGATAGTTGGTGGGTGGTTGAAAGTTGAAGTAATTTTGCCAAAGTAACGATACTTTATCCTCACAAGAAAATTTGGAAAAGGTTAAGGTCTCCTTTGTTGATGCTGAGTTGCTAGAAGAAGACTAGATGATGGAGAGCTTGAGTACTTGTATGCTTGATAACTCTTGTGATTTATCCTTTTCACCTCCCAGTCCCCTCCTTTTATAGGCAAAGAGAGATAGAGTATTAAAGGTTTTCTAGTAGGTGAGTTTTCTAATTGTGATGCTTATAAGTTTTTTAGCACTACATAAGGTGAATATATTAAATGGTGCTACATTATCTTGCACATATCTAGTTGATGTGTTAGGAAGTTGAGGAGGTGAAGAGACTTGACCATTAATGGTCAGGGTAACCATTGACGGTTAGGCTAACCATCAGTGGTCAAGTGCCAAAGGTAAATTGGTCATGGTGGGTTTAGAAAGGTTTGGTTAAATGTTAAATTAGTAATTTGATGAGTTGAATAACTAGGTGGTCAACTAAACTTAGGGTTTGATAGGGGTCCTAAGGTGTTTCAACAACTAATGTTATCATGTGTATATTTTTAGTGTCTATCCTAACCAAAGTTAAAGAAGTGCATGAAAATGATGTTTTTGTGAAAAATCATCCTCTATAAGTTTGATGTCTTGATGAGTTTTCTATCTCAAGATATAAGCCTTTAAAATTATCTAGTAGTGTGAGACATGCATGGGAACATCAAGTTAAATCCATAGGGAATAGCTGTTTGGATTTTAAAAACCTTAACAAGATTCAAGTTGAACATAGGGTTGACAAGTGGCATGATCTTAGAGATTAAGATCAAAGATCAATGACATGTGGGTGTTCAACCAAGTCAATAATTCAAATATATGCATATAGATTCAATCATGCAATCAAATATCAATGATGAGCTCATGGTTAATAAGTAAATGGATCCTAAGATTGAACACATTGATGATAAGAATCATGATCATGGTGACTTAGTGGATCAATAACATGCATTTGATAAAGTAGAAATAATATCGACAATAATCATGCAAAGAATTGATGGTATATATAAGGTCAAAAATTCAATGATCCTAAATTTTATGTGAGGCTGCCATGTGGTGTAAGCACATTAATTGGATGAATACTAGTAGCAAGGTCCATAAGGGGCATTTTAGACTACCAAGTGTCACATTTTTGAGGCTGAGACAAAGATCAATGCAGGTTTACCAAGTGGCATGATCTAGAAATTAGATCATAGATAAATGTTAATGATGAAGGTCAAAGCCAAGAAAATATTGAGCAAATTTATGGCACAAATTTGATCGAGTTCTAAGAGGCATAGGATAGACATGTGTCTAGATTTGTAATGATCATATAAGCAACATCATGCCAAGGGATGCCACATAGGTAGACACATCAAATCAAAGTATTTTTCCACATAGGTATGAAAATGAATAAATTTAAGAGCAAAATGTGATCTAGGTTACTAGAGTAAACCTTGCAAAGTCAAAGATGCCATTAAAGTTCATCTAGACATCTCAAAAGATTTTAGACATAAGTTTTACATATTGTTCATGATCAAAGGACTAAGTAGCCTCAAGATATTCATTTGAAATTATGACTATATGAAAACCAATAAATGGGATTGATTTTCATATATAGTGGACCTATGTTTAGGGTTTGGAGTAGGATCAGAGTTTTGATTATGAAAGAAATGTATTATCTTTTGACATAGTCATATCATCAACTTTCAACAAGTACATGCAACTACTTAAAATAGACATAGTCATGGCTCAGTCAAGACCATGGATATGAGGATTTTTGTATTTATAATGAAGGTAAGTGGAGGATGGTTTAAAAATACAAGAGAGATATCTAGCGATTAGAGAGTATAGGTGGAGTATTCAATGGAGTTTTAAGGTTTTTTGAGGACTTTTCCCTTTCAAACGGATCATGACTTAACACCTTTAGCAAGTTCTTGTCTTCTAGTGTGTATCTAATACAATGAGAGGGTTTAGAAATAATACTTGGAGATAATGAATGGATAATTATGAGGTAGGATTAATTCTACTCGATCAAAAGGTGGTTAAAACTCCATTAAAGTGATTGGACCTCTTTTATTGAATTATGTTTGCTTGCTCCCCGTCTTTCTTTTTCCCTCTTCTTATATATCTCCCATTTCTCCCCAACAAAAGAAAGACTTTTATACTTTTGGCATGCCTAGGGTATACCAAGAATTTTACTAAAACAACTATTTGATGCAATAAAGGACTAAATTCCTCCATTCATAGGCTGAATTAAAGTGTGTTCTTTGAAATAATTAATGTGGTTAAGTGAATGTATGATTTCCTTTGCCTCTGTCTGATTTCCCTCACCTTCATGAAGTGTTTTTTAATCTCTCACAAGTAATTCTAAGTTCCATAGGTAGTTTATTTATTAGTTTAGAAATGGACAACTTCCCTCTGATGATAAATTAATAGCTAGTCATTGCTTTTTTGTGAAACACTTATGTGAAATCTGATTAAAGAATTAGTGAAGTTATATTTGTAGCCCTAAAAGTGTTTGAGAGTGTGTCTTGTGAAATTATAAGTGTTCAAAACATTAGTGAATCAACTCCTTTTGCATGTTTTCATTAATTATTATTTATTTTTCTCCCTTTCCAAGCTAGAGATTAGTTTAAGTGATTGATCTAAAGGACGTTAGCCTTCTTCAGAGACTTAACCTCACTATAAGATACCCAAAAATTGAGGTCATTCCCATTTTGTGGCTTATTTGGAGAGAGCCTAAAGAGCTCTCCCCATAGGTGCATATTAAGACCACAATAGTTTTTGGCACACCTAGTGGGACCATTCTCCTTGACATAGATAAATTTTGGAGATGAAGAGACGTATTTATAGTAAAAGAATAAATCCACCATCATTAGAAGATAAATATTCTTTATATTATAGAGTTCATAACATCATCTAGGTAAAAATCACATGCCAAAGGTTACCACAAGGTTAGCTAGTAAAGGTATTCCTCTTAAATTCATTGAGTTGCCTTTTAATTCATATAAAAGATCAAGATTTAGTAGGACAAGACCATATCCTCAAAATAAATATTCATCTCCTAGTCATATTATTGTTCTAATAAATGTAATCCCCACTATCTAGATGGCCATCAAAAATGAAGTGTTTGTTCCATTCAATAGAGGTAGTCAACTAAATTTAGCCCATTTTGATGATATCCTTATATCTTCTCTTAAAATTATCCCATTCTTCTCAGGAGAAGATCAAACAACTCCTATTGAGAATATCTAGGATATTGTCAGCCTTTGTTCATTTCATAATATTGTTCAAAACAATGTAGCTATTAGATCACTTACTACTTTTGTCAAAGGAAAAACACTATAGTGGTATAAAAACCTCCCACTAAATTCCATTGATAATTGGGATGAATTAGGTGTAGCCTTAATTAGATAATTTCAAGACAAATTTGATCACCTATCCTTATTTGAACAACTGACTACTATACAAAGAGCTCCTCATGAGTTCATGTCTAATTTTAACCTCAGATTCCTAAGATACATGGACTAGGATACGTAAATTGATTATACCATCCCTAGAAGATGCCTTTTTTGTACTATTTGAAATCCCTCAACTCAGATATTAGTGTGATGACAAGTAAATGGGTGTTATTACCTTTTCATATGTTTATGAAGTTGTAATAAAAGTAGAGAACATCTTGATACAAGTTGGTAAACTCTCTCTAATGCCTCCAATGCCTATATTCCTAGAATTTAAGTCTATACCAACTCCTCAAGTTCCTCAAATTCCATTTTTAGCCCCTATTCCATCCCTTGAAGATCAATTTGTAACCCCTTCTAGGTAAGCTAAGGATATTAAATAATTAATTTTTTTTTTTACAATCTTTTGGGAATGAAATAGTAAAACTCAGAAGGTAGTAGTACTAGGATAATAGGCCCTATCAATAACAAAACAAAACCACTTATTAGGATTTTAGATATCAAAGGACTCCTTATCAAGGGTGTAGAGAAAATAGACCACCCTACAAACCAAAAAGAACCATAACTCAAGATAAACCATATACATCTCTTCATCCTAATGTACATTCAATTTTAAAAGATATTTTTCCCAAACCACTTCAAAATAAATTAATGCAAGATGGAGTTTGGTATCTATCTAATCTCAATGATGCTCAAAACCAAGACTTGGTATCATAAAACATTACTATGCCACAAATGACACTAAAAGAGTTTTCTCTTCAAGGAAGTCAGTACCAAGCAACAAGTTTGGAATAATAAAGAGAGACTCAATAGGTTTAAGGGTAGCCTAATGCCATGAATATAAATTAGAAAATAGATTATCATGTTGCATTCAATCAGGGTGTTGAGACTAGCGATACAAATGGTCAAACTACAACTTTAACTAGAGATATAAGAACCATTAAGGATGCTCAAAATGTGATTAATGCTTAAAATACTCCTAGTGTTTTTTCCAAGAGTAATAAATATCAACTTGTTTCCCCTACAACACAAAAAAATAAAAAAATAAAATTTGGAAAAGTTTCTCAAGTGCCTCTAGTTCATGATCAACTAGTGGCTCAAAAAGTGTAGCCAAAGGTTAGTGGGGCTCAATTCAGTATGGTGAATCAAATGAAGAATTATAACATCAAAATTATCATGTGGGATTAACTATATATTATAGGACATAATGACATGCTTGTTTAATAGCTTTTAACTCTCAAATTATCACCAAAACTAGTTGAGAGAGAAGGTGTTGTCCTAACGAATTTAGACTAGTCAATTAAGCAACACATATAGCAAGTACATAAGATGGTAAAGGTAGAAAAAACTAAGGTAAAACCAAATAAAACTCCTCCTTTCTACCTCTCTTTAATAGTTGGTGATACTTTGGTTCATAATTGTATGGTGGATAGTGGAGCCATTAACATTGTTATGCCTAAGCAAATTATAGATAAGCTTGGTCTTGTTTATGAAACAAAAACTAAAGGGGTATTGAAACTAGATGGATCACCAAAAAATACATTAGGTATCATAAAATATGTAAATTTGACACTACATGTGTGTCCCAATTTTACCATTCAATAGGATGTAGTTATGGTGGACTTGCCTCCCTACTTTGCCATGTGTCTATCAAGAGAATTCACCTCAAATACTAGAGGATACTTATAAGCTAATTGGATATATTTTGTGTTTAGAACCAAGTATGGTACCAAGGTAATAATACATTCTAAACCTATTTCATGTTTTCATTTGGAGTCATATATTCTAAGTGTTATGAATACTATTTATGTTATCTCGAATGAGGTGATAGAAAATAGTGGAGTGGAAACGGAATCACCTTTATATGGGGTTCCATATTTGTTCCTTGATGATTGGACCTCTAAATAAAATGAGCATAATATTTATAAGATAATTAAATAAGGGGGACTTGGTGTTTATTTCCTCCATGAGAATGATGCACCAATTCTAGCCATGATGAAGGATGATGATCCTAGTGATGGTCTATGGAAATTATACTTTGATGGGTCAAATAATAAGCATGGTACTAGGGATGGAATTATGTTGATTTATATAATAAATAAAATGTAATTATCTTTTATTAAGTTTTAGTTTGGTTTTTCAAATAATATGGTAGAGTATGATGTACTAGTTCATGGTTTGCAGTGGGCTAGGAAGATGAAAGTCAACAACTTGCAAGTTTTTGGTGATAGTGAACTTGTAGTTCACTAAGTAAGAGGTCTCAATTTCTAAAAAAAAATATTGTTTAGATATTATAATCATAGGGTGTGGGACTTGAGTAGTTTTAGGCTTTTAACATCTAGACAATACTAAGAGATGAGAATAAATATGCAAATAGATTGGATGCCATTAGAGCATAATTTAGCATCCTAGCTGATATAAAAGGTGAAAAATTAGAGTCACACATTAAGGTTGTTCTAATACCTATTCTAGATAACCATGATAATTTTTAAGTGTTTGAATATGACAATCAAATTGTCAAGTTCCTACAAGAAGAGGCTGAGTTTTCCTCAAAAAATTAGTCAAAGTTCTTATAGCAGTATAGTGATCAGATTGAGTAAACAAAAACAAATAAGTTGGCCAATGGATTGGTCACACTTGAAAACATATTCAATGGTAATGATGAGTTGATAAAGGAAAAGTTGTCTTTATCAACAAAGGAGGAACACTATGATAATGTGGAGATTACAATTGTTAAGAACTTGAAGTTGGGTAAGGTATGCACTCCTTCATAAAAAGAAGCTTTTATTGAATTATGTACAAGTTTTGTTGATATGTTTTCATGGAAATATATTGATCTCAAGGGATTTAATTTAAGTATATCTCAACAAATCATTGAGCTAGAGGCTAAAACTAAACTAGTGAGACTAAGACAAAGGCCTATTGATTCAAAGCTTGAGATTTTGATGAGAGCCGAGATTTACAAGATCATTGATTCAGTGATTATATTTCCAATCAAGCACTCACCTTGTGTGGCAAACCTTATTATAGTACAAAATAAAAATGGTGAGATTAGACTATCTATTGATTTCTATGATTTAAACAAGTCTTCCCTGAAAGACCATTATTTATTACCACATATGAAACAAATTCTATAGCTAGTTTCAAGTTCAGAGAGGTTTTTTTGTTGGATGGATATAGTGGTTACAATAAGATTTTGGTCAATGAAGAGGACCAATTCAAGACAACCTTCACTACAAAGTGGTAGATATTTACATATAGAAATATTCCCTTTGGTTTATCCAATGCTAGAGTAAATTTTCAAAGAGCCATGGATATGGAATTCCAAGACCTTCTTAACAAGTTTATACTTATTTATTTGGATGACATAATAATGTTCTCAAAGAGTGAAAGTGAGGACATGGCTGACCTCAGGCAAGTGTTTGAAAGGTGTAGGAAATTTGGGGTGTCTCTAAATACCAAAAAATGTGTCTTCTTAGTTCATTAAGGTAAGCTCCTTCGACATGTGATTTAAAAATATGGTTTGAGTATATATCATAAAAGGATAGATTCAATTCTTCTACTTTCCTTGACTAAGAACAAGAAGACTTTACAAAGCTTCTTAGGGAAGATCAATTTTATAAAAGGATATATTTGATATCATTAGTCAAGCCACTTACAACCATGCCAAAGAATAATCAGAGTAGATAGCTTTAAGAATATTAAAAGGGTTATATCTAGTGATCTTACACTCATAAGCCCATATTTCATTAAGGATTTCATTTTGTACACTTATGGTAACATAGACACCATTTCAGGCATTCTTATGCAACAAAATCATGATGCTTTAGAGCAACCAATAGCCTTCTTTAGTTAAAGCTTGGAATAATATGAAAAATATACTATTTGTTTGAAAATCATGTACTTTTAGTTATAAGGTCTCTCAATAAATTTAGATACCTATTGTCTAACAATAAGATACACTTAATGGCTGCCCATCGAAGTATCAAGGAGTTTCTCTTGAACAAAGACAAAAATGAGAAAAGAGCTAGTTGGATAACAAAGGTAATGGACTATGATATGAAAATAAAGGTCACAAAGATGATTATAAGAAAAGGAATTTTTGATCATCTAGCATAATACTTGTAAAAATTTAGTAAGGTGGTTTTGGTATCAAATGATGAAGAAGTTGTAACTAATCATACATCACCTCCCAATTGGTTTCATTACTAGGTAAGATATCTCCAATATGGTATTTATCCATCTCATCTAAGTGCTTCAAAAATAAGATATTTTAGATTGAAATCAGCTCTATTTATTCTTATTAATGGTGCTTTATTTAAGAAAGATATCAATGGCATGTTGTTAAGGTGTATAGAGCCAAGCCAGACACAAAGATTGCTTGAGTAATTCCATAATGGACATGGTGGAGGGAACTATTATATAAGGACAAAAACCCTAAATATAATGAGAGGTGGGTATTATCAGCCTAACATGTTTGATGATTTCCATGCATGGGTTAGAAAGTGCAAATAATATGATATGTTTGTAGGAAAAGTGAAACTTGCAGCCTTACCTGTCCAACCAATTGTAGTTGATCATCCATTTATCCAATGGGGATTGGAATTTATTATTCTTATTAATCCTCCTTAAATTTTAGGATACAAATGGATACTAGCTACTACAGATTACTTCATTAGATGGATATAAGTAGTAGCATTGAAAGAAGCAAACAAATCCAATGTCCTAGATTTCTATGAAGGTTTACTTACTAGATTTGGAGTTCCTTCAACCATTATTTCTAACAACACTATGGACTTTTTGGGGACTAGGATTAGGTAATGGGTTTTTCAACATGGTGTTTATCTAAGCACTTCATCAAATTACTATCCATAAGGAAATGGTCTTGTTGAGTCCAAAAATATGAACATATTAAAGATCATAATAAGGACTATTGAATAGAATCAGAGGTCATGGTATCTCAAGTTGAAATCAACTCTATGGGTTAATAGGATCACCTATAAAATATCAATAGCCAACTCTCCATACAAGTTGGTATATGGTAAGGAAGCAAGATTACCAATTTCTTTTGAGTTTCTTACTTTAGAACTAATGAATCAACTAGAGTTGTTAGATAATGAACCAATGGAAATCAGATATGTTAAGATTATGGAACTATAATAAGTTCAAAATAAATCCATATTAGCCATGGAAACCCACCAAAAATAGGTAAAGAGAGCCTTTGACAAGAGGGCTTATTCAAAAAGTTTCAAATAAAGAGATTTGGTCCTCAAGTAGAATGATAATAGAGCTAAATCAAGAAGACATACAATTTTTTACTCTCTTTGGAGCGGTCCATACACAATCTCTAGCTAAAAATCCCATAATGCCTTCCAACTTGCAAAGATGGATGGCAAGGAGCTTCCTATCCTAGTTAATGGGGTACATCTAAAACATTGCTATTAACGAAGCTAACTTCCTTGTACATAATTAGTTTATTTTCCTCTAATTACTATTTTAGTGCATTAGTTTATTTTTGTTTTATCCCAAGTAAGTGCTTTATTTGTACACTTTCTTTATTTAGTTTCATTTCACTATTTTATTTGTTTCCTCCCTTATCTTGGTGGAATAGTTGTCTTATTTTCAAATTAAAAGGTTTTTTGTAGTCATGGATCAGATTTATCATTGTTTATGAGTCCAAAAGTCATGTAAATGATTTGGCTCTAAAGCCTAATAGGCATGCTTCCTAGTTGAGTCACCAAAATGTTGACAATTTTGCCCTCATAGGTCAAATTGTCACCTCTACCATTCAAAAGTTTACATATCATGTCAATTTGTCTTGTGAGTCATTAAGTTGGTCTTGAAAATTTATCAATGTGATTATTGGAAACTAGACCATCATTTACATCACACAAGAATAGATAGGTCAGTTTGGTGGTGTATTTAATAAATGTATTTTGAAATCTAATTAAAGTTGAAGAATTACATGAAAATCATGTATTTTATGCTGAGATCATCCCCTGTAAGTTTGGTGTCTTGATGAGTTTTCTATCTCAAGATATGATCCTTTAAAAATGACCTAGAAGTGTGAGATGTGCCTAGGTATATCAAGTTAAATCCATATGTAATAGCTATTGGATTCAAAAAATCTCAATGAGCTTCAAGTTAAATGTAGGGTCAACAAGTGGCATGATCTCAAAGGTTGGGATTGAAGATCAATAGTATGTAGGAGATCAACTGAGTCAATAATTCAAATGCAAATCTAGAGCATGCATTCAATCATGCAATCAAAGATCACAGATGAGCTCATGGTCAATAAGTTAGTAGATCCTAAGATTGATCATATTGATGATAAGCATCATGATTGACTAGTAGTTGATTCACAATCAGATATAATTCTCTTGATCAAAATGAACAATAAGAGTTACCATAGACCTTCACCTTCCCCTTAATTTAAATGTAAACTCGAGGATGTAGACTTGATAGGATGACGTCACTATATGTACACAATCAATCTTCTAATTTGACCTTATGCTCATTTTAATATAAGTTGTTAAAGTCATGCAGTAAATCTAATTCTAGAATTAAACATGAACATAATACTATGAAATAAATGTTTACATAATTGGAATCTTCCTTAAGCAATTCTATGATAGAATGTAAATCACACAATTCAAAAATAAAACACACAATACATAAAGAAACTAAATAACATGCTTAACTTTTTTAACTGGTTTGGATTGTTGCTACAAGACTTTTAAAGGGGGCTCTTCCTCCTTCCACTCCAAATTCAATCCTTCCTCTTACAACACTAAATTGGATTCAGAGATGCTTGTTCATATTAATCAAAATGAAATAATGAATTATTGTAAGAAATTAAAATAACAACTACTTGACAAAATGCACTCTGATAATTCTATAATCAATATCTACTACACCTTCAGCTCTCTCTCTCTCTATATATATCTATATATATATATATATATATATATATATATATATATATATATATATAAAGTAGAGGAGATTGTTTTATATAAAACAATATATATGCTAATTCAGCTCTCTCTCTCTCTCTATATATATATATATATGTATATATATATATAAAGTAGAGGAGATTGTTTTATATAAAACAATATATATGCTAATCTAAAAAACATTCGACTGAGGATAACCAAAATTGGCTCTTTTTTTTTAAAATTCACTTTTCATGTGAATTTTGTAATATTACTTTAGGATTAAAAACATTTTTTTATTCTTCAACTACATCCTTATTTTGATCCATCGAGGTTATAGTTGTTTCTACAAGTCAGTTGAACTAGGAATCAAAATCTATTTGTCCATGACTTTGGTCATGCAGTGGCTATAGGATATATCCACGTGATGAGATTCATTTATTTCAAGATGTTTTTTGCTATATAACTATTAATCTAAAACATCTTTAAAACACATTATAGAAAATGCATCCTATAATATAAGATAATTATCATATACTTAATTCTAATACATAGCTGTAACTATTCAAAGAGTATGGAAACATAATGTTATTTATAGGATTATGGTTATTCAAGGAAGGAAAATTTATGGGAAAGTAATCAAAATCATGGTAAACAAGAATGATGAGTGTGATAGATGATAACAAGAACATGACATTTCTGGGGCTCATCACACCCTCTAACTTAAGACCCTACTCAACCAAGAGCAACAAACTTATTTATTTCCATTTCACAAAGTGTTCTAAAATCCATAGGGTTTATGGCATCACTGGTAAAGTAAGCATAAAATCCATGCCTTTGTTCAAATAGTTTCCAAATTATGAAATACCTAGCTTCATCCAATGGGGATTTATCCTACTAATCTGGAATAGGATACCAAAATAGAGGGGGCTAGAATCTAAAGCTCAATAATTGAGATCCCATTTCACCTGCAAGTAAAATATATATTGTGATCCTATTAAATGATACCTTTAAGTTAAAAGGGGATTATGGTTATCTCTTTCTTAGTGTGGGAGTGAACTCATTCCATTATTTAATATAGGATTCTTTTACTATAGGACTAGTAGAAGTTCTCAATCCCAAGTAAAAATCTCAGGTTTCATCATAGTTCTTGGAAAACCAAGTTTTGACTTCCTTCTTCAGCATGATATTATCCCATTTTGTCAATACAACATCAGGTTCCATTGACTCTCTTTTGATAAGAAGTTGGATTTCATTTTCCTTTTTTTATATTTATCTATCTCTCTTCCTCTTCTTTTCTCATTCAAAATTTGAAAATGCCTTTTTATGAACATGTCCAACATGTAGGTTAGGGTTCCATTCCTTGTCATAAGGCATAACATAGTTGTGAAGATATAACTCACACAATTGTGCTTGTTCTTCCTATGATATTTCTTTATAGATTTGAAATAAGGAGATGGGAACAATTACTTCATAAGGCATGCCACATTAAATTCTCATAAATTTGAACTTATGCTATTGTTCCTCAAGATAAGCTTAATATAATCTTGTAGGAGGCCTACAATCAATGATCTCTTGAGTAAGACAAGCCATATATTCAATCTCTACTAAAGTTTGGATATTATTTATTCCTTCAACCTAACCTCTACTTTAAATTTACTATTCTCTCTTGTTAATGCCTTAAGACTTTTAGACTAACTGTCTATCCAATTCATTAATTTAAAAGATGTCTTAAATGAGGAACTATACTTGACACCTTAGGTAGTTGTAGGTTTTTCCTATTGCTTTTCCTATATAGAAGGTTGTGAAACAATGACTGTAGGATGGTATTTGGTAGAGGGCTATAGATAAAAAGATACTGTAGCAAGTACATCTAGTCATCATCCAAACTAATCCTATATCTTCTCTCTTAGTCACACAATTTCCTATAGGGCTTGCTCTAGAGTAAGAATTTTCACTTATATGGAAGGTTGTTCTATTTTTTCCACTTCTTCCTACATTGCTTCCTCTTACAATTATTCAAGACTATGTTCTACTTGTTCTGCCTCCTTATTATATTCTTGATAATATTCTTCTTTATTAGTTTCAAAACTAAATGCCTCTAGTGATTCATTACTACTGACAGTCAAATTTTATCTAGATTTTTTTTATTAATTTCAATAATAGAAGAAGTTTTAGTTCTCATCTTTCTTATTAATCTATGGGATCTATGAGGAGTAGAGGTTACCTTAGCCTTTTTGAGAAAAGGTGGAAGTTCCTTAGATTCCTTTGAATCAAGCTAGAGAATGAATTTCTTCCTTTTTCTTCTGGATTCCTTGCTTGTAGAAGGCCTTTCTTAAATATTTGTCCTTATTGTAGATTTTTGTGTTGTTGTAAGAAGATATTCTCCTACAAGTTCTTGTGTAGTTATAGGAAGGTCTTATTTTTTAGGTTCTTGTGGAGCTATAGGAAGGGCTTCTTCTATCCTCTTTTATTTTAGCTCTATCTCCTCTTCTATTTCATTTCCTTCTTTATCACTTTCTACATTTCTTGGTACTTGGAGAAAATCTTCCCAACTTATGTTGGGTCTATTCCTTTGTAAACAATCTTGAAAAATCAATTGGATTAGACAATGATGCGAAAGAACTTTGGAATCACCTCTTTGAAATGCCTATGCCATTTTTGTGATCAATTTGAGTAAGAAGTTGGGGGCATCTATCTATATACCATGCTATAAATGATTCATGAATTTTGAATTAAACACCATGAAGTGTGGAATATCTCCCTTCACAAGTGAAATATATGTAGATGAACTTAATATCTTTGGCCCATATTCTTGATAAAGATAACCATGCAGTACCCTATTTTGAGGTTTTCAAGATTTCATTTCCTTTGATGAATTTTTGTCTCTCTACCTCAGCATCAAATTTTTATTTACATGTTTCCCCTATTCATGGAAATCCCATTACTCTACTAATGATAGTTTCTATTATCTTTATTTTCATCCTCTTACTATTTCTAGGTTTTTATACAATGAGACAGTGAATTCTTCTACAATTACATGATCCAGAACCTATATCTTCTAAAAATATTGTGCTCATCCTACATTATAGAATAAGACTAGGATGCTTGAGATATTAGTTAGAGGAGTGATATCAAGTGGTTCATGTTTAAGAAAGTCCCATCCCATATTGTGAGATGAAATTTGAGTTGCAGGTCTATGTTTTTATAGTAAGGATTTTATGTCTTTGGATGGAATGTTTAAAACTTTTACTTTGGGAGAAAAATAATCTATTTGAGTTATGGGAAATCTCCCAACTTAAAAAATTGCTTATCCTCAAGGGATGAAGCCAACATATGCAAATGGATAATGGAAATAATAAGGGGTGGTGGTAACAACATATCAATGGTCATGTTAATCGATAAAGGAAAAGATGTGAAAAGTTATCATGATAAGGAGAAGATATGGAGATGTGTTAATATCATTTAAGACCCATCATCTTAGTAATAATTAAAACTTATGACATGAATTAAATGTAAAACTATTATCTTGCTATGTATAAGAATACCTTTTATTAATGCATAATATGATGATTTGAAGTGGCAGACTGGTGTGTGTTATCATTTGAACTGGGAGATAAATGATTTGAAAAAATGTAATGTAGGATGGAATGATAAGAATACATCCTAAATATGTAGCAATAAAAAAATCTTGCATTAGTAAGTTTTTCATCTTGTAGCAAAGAGAAAAGTGTATTTTTGTTCCAAAGGAATAAATCTATAAGCAAAAACATATGAAAACAAATAAGTTGTATTGTTATAGTGACTTTTTTAATGAATGTTGATTAGCCAATGGCCTATTTTTTTGAGACAGCATACATCACTAATGCCTGAAGGTTTTCATTACTAATTTTTCTATTTATTTAGTTTTTTAGATTTTTTTGTCCCAACTCAACTAAAATTATAGGAATCTAGGAGGTAGGATTTTATTTAGCCTAAACAAAGCCATTGTGAAGGGTTTGTTCTTGGATTTAGGAAGCTTTACTACTCTTCGAGAATATTAGAGAAGGGTTGATAGAAACACCCTTCAACTGTAGGAATAGGTTGATTGTATTCATGAAAAAAGATAGATGTTGTTCTTCAAAAATTTAGCAAGTGAGAGTTTCCTTGAAAAATGGTTTCTTATACAACTTGGTCTTATGGCCATTAATAAGCATTGAAAAATGAACAAATTCAATAGTCATAATATTTACAGCTCCATTATAAAAAACTTGTTTAATCTCATAAGGCCCAAGCCATTTGGATTGTAACTTTCATTTATGATCTTTGTATTTAGAGTCAAAAAGGAGTGCCCTATCACCAAGTTAGAAATTATTATTCTTGATGTTCCTATCATTCCAACCCACATGTTATCATTGCATTATTTTAGTGTGATGAAGTGTTTCCTTTCTTAGTTCATCAAGTGAATTCAGCTGCATGATCTTGTCTTCTTGAGGTTAGGAAAGATCCAAGCCCAAATCAAGTGTTGTTATTAATGTTTTATGTTCAAACTCAATGGGTAGAATAGGATTTTTACCATAAATTAGTTCATACTGAGTGAAACTAGTTGTAGTTTTCTAAGTGATTCTATATGCCCAGACTACTTCTAAAAGATGAGTTGACTAGTCTTAGTGAGGATATTTTTAAATTCTCTATTTGTCACTTCCACCTAACCATTTGACTAAGGACAGTAAGTGGTTTTTATGTCTTATTTTATATTCTTTTACCAAGGCAAATGTGAGGTTCGATGTGAACTATGGGCCTTGGTCTATGACTATTTATCTTGGTACTTCATAGCGAGTGAAGATTTATTCATACAAGAACTCAACTATTTTATCATCTCAGTCATGGGTTAAGACCTCAACCTCAACCCATTTTGGTACATAATTGGTGCACATGAGTATATATTTCTTGTTGTTGGATTTAAGATCAATGGGACCTACAAAATATAGTCCCCATTTGTTAAAGGGTTCTAGAACCAGTTGTGGTTATAATGGCATTTCATTAGAGCAAGTGGGTTTTCCTATAAACTAGCATTGGTCATATATACAATCATACATCATGGAATCCTTATGAAAATAAAGCCAATAATATTTGGTAGTAAGTAATTTCATAGCAGTCTATTTGGCTATAAAATGATAAAGAGATATCCTATAATCTAATAATAATGTCTACTCTTTTGGATCAAATGTTATTTTTCCCTATGTGAGAAATGTTGTGGTAGTGATCTTGTAGAAAGATAGTAATATCTACAAACCAAAGAGATTGAATTTTTACTACAAATAAATGATCACCAAGAAAAGAATCATAAATACTAGGACTATGCTCATCATTTTCCAATCAAGATATAAAATATTCTACTACATTATCTTTACCTATTCTATCCATAATGGTAATATCAAACACTTGTAGTAAACACAACCATTGAATTATCCTACCTATTACAATAGGTTTGTTCATTAAATACCTGATTGTTGCATGATTTGTATGGATGAATACTTGGTAACCTATAATGTAGTATTGAAATTTGTTGATGGCATATATGATAGAAAAAAATTCCTTCTCTATTATAGTGTAGTTGAGTTTATCCCCTTAAAGATTCTTGCTAGTAAAATAAATTGTATAACTCAAATATTCATCTTTTTAGCCAAGAATATCTCTTAAAGTGGTGTCATATGAATCTATGTAGATTTGAAAAGTCTTCTTTCAATAAGGCCCTCTTAGAATAGGAGTTTTTATGAGGTCTTTGAGTTTCTAAAAAGTAGTTTGACAATCATTAGTCCATGTAAATTCAACATCCTTAGTAAGCAATCCAAACAATGGGGTGGAAATTCTAATAAAATATTTGATGAATCATCTATAATAACCATGTCCTAAAAAT
The DNA here is from genome assembly GCA_037957365.1 of Torreya grandis. NCBI lineage: Eukaryota > Viridiplantae > Streptophyta > Pinopsida > Cupressales > Taxaceae > Torreya > Torreya grandis. The sequence goes on from JARHVA010000623.1 coordinate 2,009,390, forward strand.
ATTCTAACATCTTTCTACTTTTTTGGTATGGGTAGATATATAATGATACTTATCTTTGTTGGGTCAACTTGAATTCTAGCAGGGGATATGTGATGTCCTAACACAATCCCTTTAGTCATCAACATATAACACTTTTCATTACTTAAATATAATTGATGGTCTTGGTATCATTGATGAACTTTCTCTAGGTTGTTCAACATTTCTTCAAATGTCTACCCATAGGCAGTGAAATCATCCATGTATATTTCAACATAGTCATGGGAGAGATAAAAAAATATGCTCAAAATAGCCCTTTGAAAATTTGTTGGGGCATTATATCGACTAAATGGCAAGATGACATAGGCATAGGTTCCCCAAAGACAAATAAAAGTGGTTTTATCTTAGTATTTTAGATAAATTCACATCTGATTATAACCACTATAGCCATCTAGGAAGGAAAATCACCTTTCCCCTACTAAAGTATCTAACACTTGATCAATAAATAGAAGGGGAAAGTGATCCTTCTTAGTAGCAGTATTCAGTTCTTGATAGTCAACACAAATATGCCATTTGCCCCCTTTTTTAAGGATAATGAATAGGGGAAAGGCCTATTGACTATCATAAATAGGATAAACAAATCCTACATCTAAGAGTTTTTGCAACTCAATTTTGACAATATCTTTAATTACAAGATTCAATCATCATTAGGGTTGGCAAATATGTTTGCATTCTTATTTAATGTAAATACGAAGCATGCATAAATATAGGGGTATTCCTATCATGTCATGGTAATCCTAAGAAAATGTTATTGTATACTTTCTTAGAATTTTAAGTAATTGACTATCTTACTAAGGTGTTAAGGAGGTGTTGATGTTAAGATGTTTGTTTACTAAAATGTCTACTTGCTTTGTTAAAGAAAGCATAGTTTCTACATTGGTGATTAAAGGAGAATAACTATATTGATGGGGAAGTAATTGATGGAATGTCTAAATATCTCTTATAGTTTTAGAAAGATAATTCTTAGAAAAAATACTCTAAATATGGTATGGTGTACATTCTAACATGTTTGGGGATATAGGATCTTTTTGATAGGTGTTTTGTAGGATACCTGTTAGAATAGTGTCTTCTTCTTGTGCCTATAGAGCTGGACTCTGGTTAATTTTGTAGAGAGTTTACAAGGCTACAACTTCTTCAAAGTCATAATCCCAAGGGTTTGGGCCATCATTCTAGGAAGGCTAGGCTGGTGGATAAATAAATAGTTTCTTGGTGTCATTTCCATTAGAAATTAGCATTTTTCCTAACCTATAGCTAATAAAAGCATCAACAGTGGCCAACTATGGGTGACCAAGGATGAGAGGATAACCTACCAAGTTTATATTTGGATACAACATAATAAAGTCTACTAAATATTTCCAAGAGACCATAGTGATAATGAGGTCTTCAATAATCCCCTTAGGCTTAACAATTGTTTTGTCAACCATTTAGAGGACTGTTGGTGTGGACAAAGAGTTATAAGTTTTAGTTGTTGCATGGTCTCCATAGTCATCACATTGATAGTTGTGCCTAAGTTAATTAAAGTATTTGAGATGGGATGGCCATGGATTCTAACATTAATGACATGACTTTTAGGATCAAAATATTTTGGAGGAACTATATTTCCCAGCATAATATCTGCTAGTTGGCCACTGACTTGGACTATTTTAGAATCGTTCTTCTTTTTTCCTAGTTTTTTAAAACATCGCTCTCTAATATACTTATTATAGATAGGAACATCATTTATTAATTGAAAGAGTGGGATTTTTATGCACACATTATTGATTTGTTCTAAGATATCAAATTCAGGCTTTAGTTTAGGACGTGATAAGTTTAATCTCTCTAGAAAAGGAGGATTGTCAGATTTTTTTTATTTTTAAATGGATTTGGCTTAGGATTGGCCATGGGTGGCTATGGATTAGTATGGAGTGGAGCTATTTCAAAGTGTTATGTGATTATGGGTTAGGTGGGCTATGGAAGAACATGTCCTGAGCAAAGTTGGACTTGATTAATAACCAAGGTATATGTTAGATATTACATTATTTTAGTGGATTGTGTTGGTTGAACCAACTTATTAGCAAGATTGGCGATGGGTTAGGCAAGTAAATTAATGGTTCTAATAGGTTGTTGAGAATTTGGAATTAAAGTTTATTGTTATTTTGGTTGTTGCATTTGTTTGGGAAAGCCTTGATTACCTCTCTATTGTTGTTTCCATGGATTAGAGGGAAATAACCATTGCTAGTTTTGGAATTACCCAGGTTGAGGTTGTTGTCCATTTTGTTGCATCCATAACTGATTATGGGGTAGCTACCAATTTTGGTTTTGTATATTCATCCAAGAACCACATTGAGGATTATTTGAGAATTGAGAATTTAAAAACATAGAGTTTGATGGCATACCTAATCTTTGTACCCATGGTTTTTGTTGAGACATAAAAAACACTTGATTCTCATCTTCTGTTATGGCATGTAGCTCCACTATTTTAGGATTCTCCTCAGTTATGCTAACTACTCAAGATTTCATAGAATAGAATTTGAAATCTACCTTCTTCTTTCTACATTATACGTAATAGGTGGCTAAGGATTTCTTAGTTTCTTCTTATTTCTTCCATGTATGTAATGTATCAAGATGAGTAGCTAGGTGGTTGATAATGTCTTTCTTCATGTCCTAAAGCAAGTTGCTAAATTCACCTTTATATAGTCCTAATATAGGTAATATAAGAAGAGTTATGCCCCTACTTTTGTTCATGTTTGATCTGGAGTAGTTTGTACATATAACTATTAGTTCATTAAAGGACAGTGTAGAAACATCACCACTAGACATTAGATCTAGTGCCTCTAGACAATCATCTCTAATACCCTTCAAGAATATCAACTCGATCGATTATTTCTCCATTTTAGTTTATTTTGATTTTTTTAGGCTAAATAAAAATCTTTCCATATATTCTTTTAATGACTCATCATCATCTTGTGTCATTTAGAATATGTAATCTCTCCTATAGTTCATACACCTACAATAGTCTTGGTATTTCATCAGAAACCTATCCATTTCTTCCCAAGTAGAAATGACATCCTTTCCAAGTGCCAAAAACCATCTAAGTGTTTCATCTTTGAGTGTTGCTAGAAAATATTTGAGTTTTTGAGCATTTTGATTATATCATAGCTGTGGCATAAGATGCCAAACTCAAAAATAAATATGTTTGGATCCTCATATGTTTTTTCCCTAAAGGTAGGGAGGATAGAGTGAGGAATGTTCTTCATGGGTGCATTTATATCAGGAGTAAGGATAGGAAATTCAAAATTAGTAGACTCTTTGGTAGTGTTTTATTCATGGGGATCCTCCACGAATACTTTGTGTTGGTAAACTGGAAGTTGTTTCTACCCACCACTCAAAATTCCTATCAAATATTTTATTTTTTGAGGTGTAGAAAATGGAGACTTTATCTTTTTTCTTAGGAATGTATGAATTATTATACAATGGGGATGGTGTGGAGGTTTTATAAGATTTATCCTGTGTCTCAGTAAAGAGTCTTTCTAAATTGGAAGATTTTATTGGCCTAGTGTTTCTTCTAGGAGAAAGAATAATCTTTAATGCCTCCTTAGCAAGAAATTTGGGAAATAGAGGGAAGATAACTTTGGATTCTTGAGTACAAGGTGATAAGGTATGAATTATTAATGGTGGTACACGTGGGTCTCTTCCAAGGGTATGAACATATTCAAAGTCTCAATCTTGTGCTACCAATCTATCCAAAAATTCTTCCTTCTCTACCTCTTTTATTGACAATTGTGAGTGATCTGTAGGAATTATTTCATGTTATTTAGGTACTACAAGATGAATTTTTGAGATTGTATCAATAGTTGATAATTCAATAAAAAATCTTCCTATATATTCCCCTTTTCTTTGCATGGATGTATACCACTTTTTTTTAGCTTTTTACACACTTTGTCCACACAAGGTTAGTAATATGGGGGGTTTTAAAATTTTATACTATCCTACTTGTAAAATGGAAATTTAAAATATGAAAGAAAGAAATATTTAATCTAAAGAACAAAAATATTTATAAATAGAAACAAAAAACATCTAGAAATAATCACTATCAATATTGAAGATTATAAGTGTGTGACACCCTTCCTTGACAATGACACAAAAAATGACTAGCAGTTGATTCACAATCAGATATAATTCTCATGATCAAAATGAATAAGGAGATTTACCATAGACCTACACCTTCCATTTCATTTAAATGTCAACCCAAAGATGTAGACTTGACAACATGACATCACTATATGTGCACACTCAATCTTTTAATTTGACCTTCTGTTGATTGTAATCTAAGATGCTAAAGTCATGCAGTAAATGTAATGCTAGAATTAAACATGAACATAATACTATGAAATAATTGGAAGATTCCTTAAACAATTCCATGCCAAAATGTAAATCACACAATTCATAAGTAAAACACACAATGCATAAAGAAACTAGATAACATGTTTAGCTATTTAATTGAGTTGTATTTTTGCTTCAAGACTTTCAAAGAGGGCCCTTCTTCCTTCTCAATATAGCTTAAATACTTCCTCTTAAAACACTAAATTGGATTTATAAATTCTTGTTCATATTAATCAAAATGCATTAATGAATTTCTATAGGAAATTACAATAACAACTTCTTGACAAAATGTACTTTGATAATTCTCTAATCGATATCTATTACCCCTTCAACCCTAATGTTACATATATATGTAACATTATGTATGTATGTATGTATGCATGTGTGTGTGTGTGTGTGTGTGTGTGTGTGTGTGTGTGTGTGTGTGTGTGTGTGTGTGTGTGTGTGTACATACATACATACATACATACATATATATACATATACATATACATATATATATATATATATATATATATATATATAGAAATGGATTTTTTTTATACATAATAATATATATTCTAATCTAAAAAACATTTGACTTAGGACAACTGAAATTGGCTCCTTCTACTAAAATCACTTTTCATGTGAATTCTGCAATATTTCATTAGGACAAAAAAAGTTGTTTCATTCTTAAACCACATCCTTATTGTGCTTCATGGAGGTTATATTTATTTCTGTGAGTCAGTTGAATTGGGAATCAAATTATATTCATCCATGGATTTGGTCATGTAGTGGTTGTAGGATATGTCCATGTGATGAGATTCCTTTGCTATAGGATGTTTCGTGATATATACCTATTAATCCAAAACATATTTAAACCACATTATATAAAAATCATCCTATATTAGAAGATAACTATCATATACTTAATTCCAATATATAGTTCTAACTATTCAAAAAGTATGGAAACATAATGCTATTTACAAGATGATGGCTATTCAAGGAAGAAAATTTATGGAAAAGTACCGAAAAGCAAGGTAAGCAAGAAGAATGAGTGTGATATATGAGGATAAGAACATGATATTTTTGGGCTCATCAACGATCATAGTGACTTAGTGGATTAGTGTCATGAATTTTATCAAGTAGAAAGAATATCAACAACATGCATTCAACCTTGTAAAGAAAATTGATGATGTGCATATGGTCAAAAATTCAATGTGATTAAATTGCATGTGTGGCTTCCATGTGGCACAAGTGTGTTAACTGAATGAATATTGATAAAAATGTCCATAATAGGCATATGAGACCACCAAGTGTCACATTTTTGAAGGTCAATATAAAGATCAACATAGGGCTACCAAGTGGCATGATCTAGAAAGTAGATCATAGATCAATGGCAATGATGAAGGTCAAATCCAAGAGACTCTCAAGGAAATTGATGGAGCAAATTTGATCAAGTCTCAAGAGGCACATGATAGATACATGTGTCTAAATTTTTAAGGATCATATAAGTAGCAACATGTTAAGGGATTCCACATAGGTGGATACATCATATCAAAGGATTTCACCACCCAAGAAGGAAAATAAATAAATGCAAGAGAAAAAGGTGATCTAGGTTACTAGAGCAAACCCTATAAAGTCAATGATGCCATTAAAGATCAGCTAGACCTCTCAAAATATTTCAAACATAAGTTTTACATCTTGTTAAAGATCAAAGGATTAGGTAGCCTATAGATCTTCATTTGAAATTATGACTATATGAAAATGAATAAATAGGATTGGTTTTCATTTATAGTAGACCTATGTTTAGGGTTTGAGGTAGGATTAGAGTTGTGATTATTAAATAAATGTCTTATCTTTCAACATATTCATATCATCCACTTTTAATTGGTATATGTAGATGTTTAAAATAAACATATTCATAGATCAACTAGGACCATGGATATGAGTATTTTTGTATTTATAATGAAGGCAAGTGGAAGATGGCATAGAAATCCAAGAGAGAGATCTAGTGGTTGGGGAGGGTAGGTGAGTATTCAATGGAATTTCATGGTATTTTGGGGACTTTTACCTTTCAAATAGATCATAACTTATCACCTTCAATAATTTATTGTATTCTAGTGTGTATCTAAGCCAATGAGAGGGATTAGAAAGAGTACTTGTAGCTAATAAATGGTTAATTTGGAGGCAAGATTAATTCTAATTGATCAAAATGTGGTTGGGACTCCATCATAGTGATTAGACCTCATTTATTAAATTCTATCTACTCATTCCTCCTCTCTCTCTTTCCATTTTATTATATATCTCCCACTTATCCCCAACAAAAGAGATGCTCTTATGTTTTTGTCATGCCCAGGCGATGCCAAAATTTGTACTACAACACCTATTTAATGCAATAAAACACTAAATTCCTCCACTAATAGGCTAAATTAAAGTGTGTTCTTTGAATTCATGGATGTGGTTAAGTGAATGTATGCCTTCCTTTACCTGTATCTAAGTTACCTCACCTTCATGAAGTGTGTTTTAGCTCTCAAAGGTCATTTTAAGTTTATTAGATTGTTTGTTGATTAGTTTGGAAGTGGATATCTACCTTCCCATGCTAAATTAATAGGTAATTAGTGCCTTTTTGTGAAACACTTATGTGAAATCTGATCAAAGAGTGAGTGAAGTGATATTTTTAGTCCTAAAAGTGTTTGATAGTGTGTCTTATGTAATAATAAGTGTTTAAAACATTGGTGCATCACCTCCTTTTACATGTTTTCATGAATTGTTGTATATTTCTCTCCATTTTCCAAGATATAAATTAGGTTAGGTGATAGATAAAAAGGAATCTAACCTTCTCTAGATGCTCAAACTCACTATAGGATACCCACAAATTAATATTGTTACCATTTTATGGTTTATTTGGAGAGATATTGAAGAACTCTCCCCATGGGTGCAAATTAAGACTACAATAGTGACTATGACCTTACTAGGAGAGTATGTGGTGTTATTACCATTCATGAAGATATAAATGCAATTATCACAAGAACCATATGTTTTTTTTTCTTGTATATAAGTAAGTCATGTATATACTAATCATGGATACATATCTTGAAAGGATAGATGAAGCTTTAAAGTTCCATAGACAAATGGAAGGTTATGAATTCATCTAGCAATAAGAAGCCTTATATGATTCTAATGTTGATCACGTGCAATCACTTCTTCACATTTTTATTTTAAAACTATAAGGTGGTGGTGAATGCATCATTATCATCTTACTAATTGGGACCATACAAGTTATGCATTATATCATAGATTTCATCATGATAGCCACACACATGGCACTATCAGCAATAGTGGTATTCAGGCACTGAAACCTCACCTTGAGACATTCATGGCAATGTGAGTGGATGGTGAAAATTTCTTTCCAAAATACATTTAGGTTCATGCATTCTATGGAACTCTACACACTTAGGCCAGATTTGGTATGTTAATGAGGAGTGTCATCTTGGTACATGTTCTTAACTCCTATTTAAGGATAATATGGTTTCAAAGTTATCATATTTATATTTGAGGATAGATTTGTGCCTTCACTTTAAAAAATGTATCAATTAATCATTCATGACCCAAGTCCTATTGAAGATCAAATTTAAATCAGACATGGAATTCCATAGGAAGGATTCACCATTTTCAATGAGCCTATTAATCAGTCATCTTCTTATGTATTATAACCTATAATCAATCATGAACTTAGAGTATAAATTATAAAAGGTAATAAAAAATTTGTGTTCTATGTTGATGAAGGTGAAGGATATGATCTATCTAACCCATTGACTAATAATTTAGATATACACACAAAGTATGGTGCTAGAACTATTCATGAAATAATTTTATATAAACAACACCCATACTTGGAGCCACTTCAGACCATACAACATAATATTAACATGGAGGATGTACCAAATATGGCTACCATGGGAAATTAATTTATTGATGTTAAAATCTCAAAAGTGTTTGAGCTATTGAAGTAATATCAAGATGTTTTCCGTAGAAACTATAGTGAGATGAAGGGTGTTCACTTGTCTTTAGGTAAAATGCATATCAAACTAGTTGAAGGCACTCACCCAGTCAAGAAACATCCTTATCAAGTGAATGCTAATTTACATGCACATGTTAAATAATATATTGATAATATGCTACATGTAGGAACCATTAATCCTATTGATGAGTCTGAGTGGGTCATATCTATGGTGATAATCATAAAAAATATAGATGCATAAGTATTTGTGTGGATTATAAGTTACTTAATTATACTTTCATTATTGATCCTTTTATAACACTATTCATTGAAGATGTCATCAGATTTTAAATTTATACTTTCATTATTGGTTTGTTTGGGTACCATCAATTCTAAATCATAAAGGAGGATAATCCCAAAATTACATTTGCCATTGAGTGGGGGTATTTTTCATATAATGTCATGCCATTCAAGTTGAATAATACCTATGATATATTATTTAGAATAGCCATTGAATAATTTAAGGACTTTATCTATAAGTTTCTTAAGTTTTATCTAGATGATTGGATAGTATATGTCTTGGTGAAAGACCATTGTTCCAATCTATGGCTCATGATTAAGTGCCATAGGACACTTCATGTTGGCCTATAGTAGTATGAGGAAACTAGGAAATTACATCTTGAACAAATATTTTAACAAAAATATGATAAAGTATTATTTCATATATTTTATTTACAAATGCATGAAAGCATATAAAGTTTCATGAGTGGTTTACAGGGGAAAACTAATTTTTTAATCTAACCAACTTTATTTACTAATAATAAAATAATTTAAAATATTAAAAAATAATTGTAAATCATTAAAATAAACCAACTCCCCCTTGATCCAAAGGAGTAAAAAACATGAAATAATGGGAGAAATGAATCTGAAGTCATCAAAGGATCTCTATCACAACTACAACTAGTGCACTATATCACTAGCACTGACTAAAAATTGATGTCACTCCATAAATAAGCTCACCCCTATGAGTTTGGAAAAAAAATGGTTGATGAACATGATCAAATCCTACTGATCCCTAGTGATCATCATATCATACTATAATATAACATAATCAGGCATGCCCAACTACATCAACCCATATAAAGTCCTACACAATAACCCATCCAAGTGAAAAATCATACTCTATAGGTCACATCTTCCTGATTCCCAAAAAATGCTAATGACCTTTTATCAACACTGCTAGTGCTAGCAACCCCTATCAACTTATACTATCACTGATGACTGAGCAAAGACCAAAACATATACTCCATGTCATGAATATCAGGGATAAAAAGCCAATAATGGAACTAAAAGCAAGAACATAAGCCAAAATTTTCCATTCAAGAATTCAACTCAAACTTTGAGTGAATAACTAACTAGAGAGGTTAATTGTCCTCTAGCCTCCAATAGATCCTCCAACTTCTAGTTGTTAATTACATGGTGTTAATCAAAAGTATCCTAGGACATGTAATAGATGGTATTATCTCTAAGAGCACACACATGAAGTGATATTATGAAAATATTCATTTTAAAGGTGTTAGATTCAATTGAAAATGCACCTTTATATATTAGTTTAATTACATTGGTTTCAAAATCAAACACCCTTATATCATCATTTTCATTAAAAATCTTGTTTTATCCTTATAACTCCTTTTAGATGAAAAATAAGATCAAAATACTAATTTTGACCAAAAAATTGCCTTTGAAGGGTTTTGAACACTAAACATTTCCTTGTTGTCAAATGACTACCAAAAACCTCTATAACCACCTTGCCTTTATTAATCTTGAATTCAAAAAAGCAAGATATTTAACTTATGCAATTTTTTGATGTGAAAAAACAAAATAAATTTTACATGTATAATAATTTACAATAAAATGTTTTTAATGTGCATGTAAATAAAAAAAATATTTCACTCCATTTATAATGGTGCTAGGAGGAACCCATCAAGATTTTAGGTTTTTTTCCCATGGAAAATTGATTATCTTAGGTTAAATATGATATGGAATATGTACTTCTAATATTAAATTCTTTGTGTCATATATTATAGTATACCATTTGATTTGGTTGTTGTGTTGTTGATGTTGAGTGCCTAAGAAGATGATTGAATCAATCACCCCAATGTTTTTCAACTAGAATAAATTTCAACTGTATCCTTTTTAGATTAGCATCATATAGTTCTATGATATAGGTGATTAATATTCTCTAAATAATAAACATATGCCTTAGAAATTTGCCAGAGTATTTTATAAAATAATTTATTACTACTTCATTCTTTTTAGGTTACTATACTAGTGCAATAAATTATCAAAAAAGAAAAACAAAACTTAACCAAAACTAGGCATACCAATCTTCACGCATGGGACAAATGGTTTTTATACAATAAAATTTAGATATTTTTATTTGTTGATTGAACACTATATCGTTGTGCCACATCTACTTCAAATGCCATGCAAATTGAATGAGAAATTCATATGCTAGGTCATGATTCGTATATAGTGATGTGCATTGTTAAAATAATATGTTTTACTTTTAATTCATCAAATAGAAGCCATTTGAGTTCTCTAAGGACTATAGGGTGACACATCTATGGATGAATATCTCTTCTTATTCTTACACATTAATGGTTTCCTCCAATTTTCCATGCTTTCATATCACTGTTGGCCCATAGAAGTAGGAGGAAATTATAAAATTACATATTGAACAAAGATTTTGACAAAAATATATCAAGTATTATTTCATATATTTTATTTACAAAAACTTGAACACTTATAAAGCTTCATGGGTGGTTTATGTGAGAAAATTAATTTTCCCTTGTAACCAACTTTATTTACTAACAAGCAAACTAATTAAAATATTAAAAAATAATTTAGGATCATTAAAATAAACACACACTTCAACTTTATCTCAACTTGAATAAATGTATCTTTGCTACTCCATTTAGTGTTCTCTTTGGTCATATTATTTGCTGAGATGGACTTCTAGTGGACCCTACCAAGATTGTCATCATCTTCTGCCTACCAACACCAACTACCCAATGAGAGGTTTGTGCCTTCCTAAGCCCCATTGGATTCTATAATAAATTTATCCATGGATGTGTAAATACTAAAAAATATATAGAGGAGATCCTAAAACATAATTAACATTTCATTTAGACCCATTCATGTCAAAAAGCTTTTATTACCCTAAAAGATAAACTTATCACCATACTGATTCTCTAGTTCCCAAACTAGACTAAACTATTCCATATTTATGTTGATGTTTTCAACATGGTCATCAATAATATAATTGGTCAGCATGAAGAGGGTAATTTGGATCACCTTATATACTTTTCAAGTCACAAGCATATTCCAACCAAAAAGAACTATACCACCATAGAGCATGAGGCAATATCTATGGTCTATGCTCTTCATAAGTTATGGTAATATTTGTTGGAAACCTCATTTATTTTCTTCACATACAATGAGGCATTGAATTATTTGGTCAACAAGCTAGTTTTGCATGGTTGAATTTGTTGATGAGTAGTGTTATTTCAATTCTTAGTAATGGTAAAACTTGGTAAGGCCAATTAGAGTCCCAATCATCTCTACTAAATTAAATTTGATGAACCAACACACACCATCAAAGATGACCTACCTGAGATGCAGTTATTTCATATCTCACATGTTCCTAAAGACTTAAAAGACATAATATCTTTTTTGACTACCAAATCAACTCCATCTAATTTAAGTGTTCCATCCAAGAAATAACTCACCATTCGTGTCACTTCACTCCAAGTCATTAGGAGATACCTTTGTAAGCTTGGTTGATATGAGGCAATTTGACATTGCATCATGAAACATGAACATGCTAAGGTGATCCATGAGGTTTATAAAGGAATTCCTAGGTGCCATTATGTAAGAGAAGCTATTGTGCAAAATGTTATATTAATAATTTGATGGTTCCCTACCCTTTGTAAGGATGCTAAGCTTACATGTGCTAGTGTGATATTTTACAGCATGTGGGAAAGCCCAATCAATGGGATGCAATGCCCCTTCATCCTCTTTTATCATAGGATCCTTTTGAGAAATGGTCCATTGACTTTATTTGCCCCATCAACCCAATAAGATGGTGTATTGGTTCATGTTATGTTATCACTACAACTAGCTATATCACTTACTGAGCTAAATCTATGTTGAAACAAGATTGTATAGCTACTACTACATGGCTTATCTAGGAGCATATTATTTCCAAGTTTACTTTCCATTACATTTTACTAGTGATCATGGTACTCACTTTCTCAATGAGACTATCTATGTTCTATTTGTTGAATTCATGATTGCTCACCATAAGACCACACCTTATCATCCCCAGGCTAATGACATTTTTGAGGCATAAAACAAGATCTTGAGCATGAATTTAATGAAGATATGTAATATTAGCCACACTGACTAAGATGATTGGGTGTTTGTAATATTTGGGGTGTATCAAACCACCTACAAGTGCAAAAAAGTTATACCATTCAATATTGTGTTCGATACTGAGGTAGTTTGTATAGTAATTTTTTCCCTCTCTTTGTATTGTATGCATTGGAAATTTGGATGATGCAACATTGTTGAAATAATTCCTCAATGCCTTATTAAAACTAGATGAAGATCTTTTTCTTGAAAATTAGAGTCAGGACATGGAGAAATAAAAATAGAAGGCATGGCATGATTTCCACCTCAATATTAAGACTTTTACTCCTAGAATACAAGTCTTAATATATGACTCTAATTTCGTACACCACTCTAGAAAGATTTGTGATAATTGAGATGGTCCTTTTATTATTCATAGTATCCATCCCATTGATGCATGCCACTTGAAACATTTAGATACCTAAATTCTTCTTGGTCATTACAATGGTAGTCGATTATGACCATATTTTTATGCCTAAGTATTTATTATTTATACTAATAAGGTATATGTCATTAATTTAGGATTTATTATTTTCAATAAAGTGCTACCTTAGTTTCATGCTCTTTTTATAGTTTTGTAGTCATATAATTTTATACTTATATTCTCATGGAGGACCACAAAACACTATTAGTGTGGGGTGAGAGGTGTTCCATGTCTGAAGTGCTAGGATATGGTATGTAAGGATACATGTGGAATCAAAAGAACACAAGTAAAATTGTATAAGGATAAAGTGGACATATGATGTCATGAATAACAATAAGATTTATAGGTAAAGAATGATTCTTGCATTCGGTATGAATATTCGAGTTTCCCTGCATCTATCATGCACTTTAAGAAAATTGTAGGATGAGACATGTAATTAATACAAGGAAGTAGTGGTAATGGAAAGTGTACAAACATCACATCATGGAAATACTATTGGTCACATTTATTACATTAAGTGATGGTTAAAGAGGGACATAGTAAATGCAAGTTACTCCCTCGAACCTATAAAAAGATAAAGTGGTTCATTTCACTTTTGACTATTGTAATGATTGATAATTTACATAGCTAAAGGAGTGACCTCGAGTTGTAAAATGAATTAAATGCATTTAGTCAAGTGTAGAGTGTCAATTTTTAGTTGATTATTAGTCTTGAAGTGTGTTTTAGCTAAAATGAGTAGCCAAAACTAGGTGAATTGGAAGGATGATTAAAATTTCTTGAGTTTTAGGTTTTAGAGGTTGGTGTCCACCATTAATGAGAATTAAAGTAGTAGATCCAAGGTACTTAAAATAACAAAAATGTATTCATTTTGGAATATTGCATGGTCGTGACTCAACCTTCAAGCTCCATGAAGGGTAATGTGGCCTAAGAAAAAGGCCCAACAAAGTGAACTGCTATGTATAATTTTAGAAGAAGAAGAGCTAAATATTGGTGGGGAAAAGATGTTAAATAAGGGGAAAATACTTGATGAATAAGGTGTGACCATATAAGATGAAGGAATAGGGATAGTGCACCAAATAAAAAAAGAAAGCTCATGTGTCTCCACCTCAACCCTTACTAATTAAGGAAATGCAGTACCCTGAGATGGTTCTATATGCTAAAAATTGGGTACCCAATGTGCCAACTTATATTACCTTTGACTACAACCATCAATAGCTTGAGAATGATGTAGAACTATAGAATGATTATAAAGTTGAGCACTAGAATACCAAGAGTGAGTTAGTCTATGACTTAAATATTTTTAACACCTTGGATACTATTGGGCTCTTTCAAATCCTCTACCTTCCCTAATTTGGAAAGCCTATATAAGTGGTTAAGTTTTTAATATCATGGGTGTATGAGGACTATATCTACTTCACTAGGTAATGAAAGAAAATCATGGATAAAAGAATTAACAAAGGATTAGGGTTATATTTCTCTAGTGTATACCTTGAATATGACCTAGAGGACATGGTGGAGATAGAGAAGACAACTATAGTGCTTGATTACCAGAAATAAGGCCATGTTATGCATATATAAAATCTTCAAGATCTTACCCTTTGAGTGGCTGTGAACATTATAATGACAAAGGTTGGTGGCAAAGATAGATAGAAGGAGGTGGATATGGCTCACCTACATGTTTCACACCAAGTCACCAAGGGGATAAAGTATAATTAGGTTCTTTAGTTTGTCAATAAAATCATAAAAGATGTAGAGAAAGATCACCAGATGCCTAACCATAGGTCTTCATGGGGTGCATTCTTGTTACTAAGGGTGTTTTATGAAATTGGTATACCTGATTGTACTACTAAAGAGTTGAAATAGGTGTACTCACCTGAGCATAAGTCCATTATAGAGAGGGACAAGATATTTACCTAATTTGTCTTGATTAACTCATAATATAAGTTCAAAATGAATTCATGGTATGATGGGATGAAAGAATCCTTTGGGAATGAGTGACACATTTGAAAGGACTTGCCTACACATGTTAAAAATCAAGCCAAGTTTATTGTAAATCAACACTACTCCATCACACACATTAAGATGGCCCCATATGGAGAATTTTTTATTTGGATAAAGTTTCCTTCTAATTTCATGGCATGGTACTTTATGAACTTTGTTAACTAAATATATGATGTGCAACTAGTGACACTTTAATTTGAACAAATTGAATCAGATACTCACACTCTCTATCAAATGTATGGATACCCTAGGAATAAATATTATATATAAAATGTTGAGTTGGATAGAAATAACATAAAGGTGCATAAAACCTTGGTTATGGATTCCATTCATATTCTTTTCTATATGCTAAAGCCAAAGAAAAAATCTTAGAGAAGTGTAGAGCACAAGAAAGAGAAACTCCCTTTAGTGCCACCAATAGAAAAGAAACATAAGTTCTCTAGGCATGATGCAAACACAAATTCTCAACCAAAAAATTTGAAATTTGAAATTATTTCCCAAGCATCATCAAAAATGGATACACCAACAAGTCAACTGGAAGGCCCAGTGCCAACTACACAAACTACTCCTTTGGAACAAGAGATAGAAGAGACTAAAGAGGGTGGTAGGGAGGAGTTATGAGAGATATCATGAGGGACCTTAGAGATATAAAAATTTGTATAAGAAGACACTAACTTAGAGAAGACACCCTCCTTGGTGTAGTAAGGAGAGACCACCCTTGAGGAGACATATATGGAGATTAAAGATCTACTTGGCAAAAAGGGGGATGACCCTGTAACAAAAGGAATTAATTTCCTTGACATCAAGAACACTTCTTATGGGTAGGACACATATGTTGAGATACTTGAGAAATATCACATAAAATGGAAAGATCCAATGGAATCCATGGTTAGAATAGAAAGGTTCATTGAAGCAACCAAACTCTGCACACAATACTAGAAAGGCATCCTTGACAAGATATTGTATCTATATTCCCATCTTTCTTAAGATGATACATTTGTTAAGACCCAATATGAGATGTCATTCCTGTTCAAAATATACAATGAATAATTTTATTT
Source organism: Torreya grandis (assembly GCA_037957365.1). Classification (NCBI taxonomy): domain Eukaryota; kingdom Viridiplantae; phylum Streptophyta; class Pinopsida; order Cupressales; family Taxaceae; genus Torreya; species Torreya grandis. The sequence continues at coordinate 2,025,726 of JARHVA010000623.1, forward strand.
TGAGATGCCTTTTGATAGTATTGTATTAAATTATTTTAGTATTTTTGGTTCATTTTCCTTTAATTAATAAACTTACTAAAAATATAAATGATTCATGGTTTAAAGAGGAATGCCTATGATAAGCGATGCACATCATTGATCAAGTATATTAAGAACTCCTTTTTGGGCTAAAAAGGATTACATTCATAGAAAATATAACTTGGATAAGATCATGTTATTAAGATAGATGAGTGGACTACCTAATATAAGATCAATTCTGGGAAGTAGTACACTTCTTTAGAGGGATGTCAATCCACTATTTTATGTAATCAAGTAGATAATATAAAAATAGAAATTAAAAAATAGGTGATAATATATGATTATAAAATTAAAAAAATCAATCTATTACATAGAATTATAAATATGGTCATTCCAACATGTTATTACTAAATCTTCTTATTATTGAATTACTTCTAGTTTTTCGATGATGGCTTCTAGAGTTGGGGTAAATATGATCATGCAAATTCCTAACTCAAATGAGATGTCACTTTGATTGATGAATAATAGGTGAGGAACTATGGATAAGTAATTTATTGAAAACATGTCATGTATAACACTGGGCAAGGTCATCTACAAACATCCATGCATGATTTCAAGACTTAGATTTAGTAAATTAGAAACACTTAGGATTGCTAAACTAGTCTTGAGTTGTAGATAGAAATAAAAACACAAGGATGGAAGCCAATTTTCTCAGGATTAGAATCAATTATACAATTGATGCCAATCATATGAGCAATCATCATTGATCCTTATATTGGATATATAAAGCTTAGGATGGGCCTAAAAGAGGGTTCTAATAGATTTTAAATAGCTTAGGGAATGGTTAATAATTTTTCTAAATAGATTAAGGATGATAACTAGAATTTTAATAGACCATATAGTAATTAGAATTTACTCAAATAGACAACATACCTATTAAAATTCTTCCTATTCTATAAATAAATTTCTCATTAACAGGGATGTGCTTGACCTTGGACTAAGTGTAGATGGGCTAAAATAGGGGTGGCATTCTTATACAATACTCTAGGGGAATTTATTTAGCATTATGCTATGCAAATTTAGTATCCATTAGCTTGAGGATGTACTAAGTATACATCAAAATTGATCTTAATAAGATCGACGATGATCATGGGGATCGGTGTCGATCTAGTTTGAATCTAACCTATTTATTCCAACAACTCCAAATCATGAGATTAAACTTAGTCTATTATGGTTTTTAATGAGGCTAGATTATGGATAAGTTGTTAAGGAGTTAGAACAACTTACATCTAATAAATTTAGGGATATTTTACTAGATTTAGGGATGGTTAACTAGTCACCTAGGTAAAAAGGGAATTAATTAGATTGATTATACAATGTATAATAGTAAATGGTAAAACTACATTAACTAACATAAAAAAGGATAGGGAAGGGGTAAAACACATTTATTCATAATAAAATGGTGTAAATTTATAGTGTTTACATTTTCCCCTTTTTGTTTAGAAGTTTGTGATAACCTATCATGAGACAAAAACTAGGATGGGTCTAATGCCCCAAGTTTATGTGAGAAGGTATCCCCCCTTAAACTGGGAGCTGAAGGAGGATTATGAGGTAGATATAGGTTTAAAAATGAAGTGGCAATGGATAAGGTAGATGAAAAATGAGCATCAAAGACATAAGGATAAACATGAAGTATAATGTTTCACTAACAAGATATAGGATATCCAAATAAGAATGCCCAAAGGTAAATAAGTAATGGATTACCACAATTATGAATATGTGAGCTTTATCAAAGGTAGTCAAGAGGGGAAAGGGTAGTATGGGCTAACCAAATCATCTAGTGTGATTGTTATGTGTGAACTACATAGGGATGCTTGTGTTCAAGATGAGGTACATTTTTAGGATCCAAAGGGGATATATGTTGAAATGAATATAGACCTCTCAAAGGCTATAGGACTATTAGGGGGTCAGTGTCCACAAACTAGTAAGGATAGGTAATAAAGTATAGGATAGTTGTAAAAAAGGAGAAGTTAAGTTTCCTTGGAAAATGTTTAAAAGGATGCAACAAATTTTCAAGTAGTATAAGGGATCCAAAATGAACCAAATTGACATCGATCTAATAGATTGATATCGATTAGGGGAGAATCGATGTCGATCACAAAAGAATCAATGTCAATTCTAAAGGACTATAAATAAGACATTAAATGAATTTGATGTTAATTTTATAATCAAGAATGTGTAAGACAACACAAAAAATTGACACCTATCTATAATTTTGAGTGAGATATACATGATGGAGGCTAGATGGAGTGGGTGATAGTGATGATGATCACATTATGAGGTAAGGGTAAAATGTTTTTGGGATTTTTGTGATTTTTGTGTATTTTTAGATAGTTTATTTAGGTTTTTACATTGACAGGGTTTAAAAAGGGCTGGCATTGATCTAAAATGGATTGATAATGATTCCCTAGTGATCAATCATTGATTGATAATGGATTGACATTGATTAGTTGATCGATGATGATTAGTTACTAATCGATGTTGATACCTTAAGGATCAATAATACTTATTAGGAGGTAAATAAAAATTAGTGGATAAGATTAGTGGCTAAGAAACTAAATAAACCTAGGGTATTATGGGATTGTAGGCATGCATATTATTGACCATGAAGGATCGATTACTACAACTACTGGAGAGACTATGAGAGGTGATGGGAGATGCATATTGGGAACATCTTAAGGTAGTAGGATTAAGAATACTACACCACTATCACCAAGTACACCAAGATTAGAGTCTACTTATGGTGTTATTAGATAGATAAGATTTGGATCTAGGGACCTTTTATTTATTAACTAGAGAGATGACCCTGACTTTGAAGGATATTGAATAGATACTATAGTTATCAGTATAGGGAGTAGAGATTACTCTAATGGATTAAAAAGGATAGGCAATAAAATTGACATAGTTATATGGGGATGATGTTTTATATATTATATTTATAATAATAAGTTTCAACTTTAAGGTTATATATGATAAAAAATTAGATGAGAGATGGTTGATCACCATGATGATGCTGGCCATCTCCTTCTATACATTTACTTACTCTGGTAGAGGGAGATTATCATGCAGCTTGGCATCTATGTTTACAGATAAGTGGGAGCATTAGATAGTATTTGCATGGGCTCTAACATTAGTATTAAAAATATATAAGAGTTATGGGGATGGAGTACAAAATAATGTTATGAGGTAGATGTTACCTATGTTTTATAGTGTTGGGCATATGATCACATCTAAGTAGTGCAACCACTAAGGCTACCATGGATGGGATGGCAATATTTTGTACTTAGTATTAGTTTTTTATGATGGAGGGATGACTTTGATCTTCTACATGGATACATGAGATTTTGAGACTTAGAATACTATAGGCAGGTGTTAGAGGGGCTAAAGGAGGATGAGGTGATATGGAGGCCATACATCAGATTTCCATCATGGCCAAAGATGGAGATGATGAAAGGGAAATAAATGAGGTGGTTCTAGGGGTGACAAGTAGAACATATGGAATTATTTCATTTTGGGCATGTGTGGTGACAATTTGGGTTGTGTCAAGATATACTTAAGGCACCCCAGGTGGATAAGAGGGATGACTCAAATGGGAGCTACATGAGCCACACATTATAGATCTAGAGATTTTATCCAAGGAGGAGATAAAGGGAGCAAATATGGATGATGCTAGAGTGATAGAGCCATATTTTTTATGGTGGGTGGATGAACATAGAGGGGATAGGACAGGGTGGTGTGATAGATATAGCATATGGGAATTGTATAGATGGTGTATGTAGAGGTCATAGGAGGAGATGGGGAAGGGGATGTAGGCTTATAGTTGGTGATAGTGGAGAGGGATGCGGCTTGGAAAAAATATTTTGGAGTTGTATTTGAGAAAGACCATCTATAAGTAAGATTGATAGAGCTATAAGGGTGTTATGATGAATTTCAATAGAGTTATGATGAGGCACATTGAATATGGTATAAGTATCATGAATAATGTGAGAGGCTCAAAAAATTAGCATGGATTGTAGGGGAATAATTATTAGGATCTACTACTGGAGGAGGGGGATAGTTTAAGATGATGGGGCCTCCAAGCATTATGAGCATGGACAAGTATTAAGATACGGTGGTAGAGATTTCATATTATGAGTAAATTATTATATATAAATTATTAAAGGTTTCTAGATATGCCAATCACATAGCCATGCAAGGTCAAATTCCATGATAGACATAGACAACCATAGCTAGTGTGGGGAACATACCTCGAGAAAGAGACATGAGGAATGGAGGAGGAGATGGAGGTGATAATGGAAGAGGTGGAGTGGATATCCACTTGATCCAAATCCATTTCATTGAGTAGTCATAGCTATGGTTGACTATATGGATTGGATTTTTACATATTGTATATTATGACATTTTATGATGTACATTTGATTTTCTAGATATGGAGATTCATGAGTATTTATTACACAAATTTGTGACTTGAGATTATGTTATATGATTATGGATTTAGCTTATTTGGATTAAGTTTATATGTCATTTTAATTATTTATATGGTGAGTTATATTGATTATGTAGTGTTTACATGGATTATGTTTTATAGATCATGTGATGTATCTTTTAGATTGTTATCTTGATTATGGATTTATATGCATGTGTTTTAATGGATTTATGATGGATTATGGTTTTTTAATTATTTGATAATTTATGATGTATATGGATATATATTTTATATTACATAAATGGTGTTTATATAGATTTTTTATTTTGATTATACTCAGTAGATTATGTGGACGGCATTTTATATCATTGTTGATTATGGATTATGTTATAATTTTACATGAATTTAAATGTTTGAAATTTATGATAAAATGATTTATATATTAACTTATCAAGGATGCATGACTTGTAATTGGATTGGACCCTAACCAAATCTAGGCCTTCTACTTTTTTTGTATATATTCTCTTTTATCCAATGTTAATGAAAATACTTAGCAATCTCATGTCAATTAAATTCATAAATATTTGGTTTGAAAAAGGGATTTTTATGTTTTAAAAGAATGGGGAAAAAAATAAATTCTCTAAGAATACACATGTTTTTTTTTTTTTTTTTCTTTTTTTTTTTTAATGTTTTTGAGCTATTTAACCTTAAGCTAATCTATGGATATATGTAGAATGATCATTGTGGGAAGTCTAAAAATTTAATGAAAGATGATCAATGCGGGAAGCTTTCATGGGATATAATTTTTATTTTATAAATTTTTACATGATTTGATTTTAATAGGAAACTTATCAATGCAGTAAGTTTCATAAATCATAGGCACATAGCCATCCTTTAATGGAGTGGTCTACATGTTTAGATATATATGTATTAGTAATTGTCCTTCAAGGGATCAGTCTACAATTTTTATTTTTTATTTATTTTGATAACAACTATCCTTTGAGGGATTAGTTTATCATTTTTATCTTTTATTGATTTTATTCCTAAAATAACCTTTTTTCCATGGATTAGACTTAAGGCAACCTAGGATGTTTTCATAATCCATAAAACAAGGCCATGTGTTATTACTTTTGAACAAACTTTTAAGGTAGACTTTCATAAATAATGATTTATAACTCTAATCTATATTGGGAGGAGATAATACATGAGAAAATGATATGAATAGAGCTAGGTGTTCCATATTTAATGATAAAATGGGTATAAAGCCATAAATTCACATGATTCTCTATCACTATTAGTTATGCTTAGACATAGGGGATAAGATTTTAAGATAAGTTATGTTGACTGGTTTTTGTAATAGGATCATTAATAGTATAAAGGACATAGATACAAAACATTAAGAAGTTAACACTCTAGTTTTCCATCAAGGGAGGAAAAATGATATGCCTTGGATCTATATTTATGAGTGATAATATAGGGTCTAATCTAATTCAGAGCAACCTTTCCTCATTTACTTATTTCCATATTTGTGATATGTTGATTTTGTTTAAGGACAAGGTCACTGATATTAAATTATCATTCCTTTAAATGTTGATTATATGCATGCTTTATTTATTCTTTATATACATGAAGGGGATCAAGGGTTGTGGCTCGATGCTCATATAAAATTTATATCTATGATAATCATTCTTGATGGTAATTGTCTTCATAAATTATATCCTTAAACCAAAGAAAAATGGGTAGCCCATGCAGGTGTTCAAATATTAGTTCAATAAGCCCACAAATCAAAAGTTATGAAAATATGCCAATCCTTTCCATCCTTATTAACCATTTTTGTTAACATTTTGATAATGGTTTTATTTGATTATTCATCTTGTCCATTGGCTTATAGATAATAAGGAGATGAGAAACTCAGCTTAATGCCAAAGGAATCACATAAATTTTAGACTTGGTTATTTTAAAAATATTTCCCATTATTTTTGATGATTTTATGTGGGACACAAAAACATCATATGATGTGATTATTAATGAAATAAATGATCTTATATGCCTTAGACAAGACAAGGGGAATGACTTCCACCCATTTAGTGAAATATTCAGTAGTAGTAATGATAAAGCTATTTCACTGGGAAGATTTAGGAATAATCTACCCTATAAGGTCTAAACCCAATTATGAATAAGGCCAAAAGTCCCTGGTTACTTTTAACATATGAATATCGATATGGGATAATTTGGCATGTTATTGACACTTCACACATTTATTTACATACTCACAACAGTCTTGATTTGTAGTGGGTCAATAATAACCTAATCACACAATCTTCTTGGTGATAGTTAAACCACTAAAATGGCCACAATAGATTCCATCATGAATTTATTTGATCTCAAGATTTTTTTTAGAATTATAGAGATAACGGATAAGAATACCATCAAACCCTCTCTTATAAATCACAACCCCTAGTATTATAACTAGGAACATCACTGCTAAAAAACAAGCTTAGTATTTTTGGATAAATATGAAGGAATGATTCCTTTCAAAAAATAAAAAATATATCTATATGTACCACTAAATCCAAATGGTTTTAATATATAGTATATATATAAGGAAGATAAGTCTTGGTATAATAAAGTTGATTGATGTTGTGAATAAGGACAAAAAATTTAGATTCCTAGGAGAAAGATGGGATAAATGAGGCCAAGGAGGCCATGGTATACAAAAACTTGTTGGTTGACCAAGGAGTGGTCTAGATGACATAGTGATTAAGGGTGGATAATAAATACTCTATTAACATATTATACCCATAGAGGATTTTATTATTTCACTGATATATGCTAGTTATTTGATTGACTACTAGTTTGGAGTCCCCAAAAATATGAAGTGATTTAACACCTAGAATAAAATTTGTTTAGAGACATATAATTAGGGATTCATATTCTAACATATTATTAGTAAAGTCAAAATAAATATTAAAAGATAAGGGTATAGGAATGCCTTTAGGTGGTATTATAATAATCCCTGATCCCCCTCCATATTCACAATTAGATCCATCAAATAAAAATGTCATCTGATATTTGAGATCTCCTTGGGATGTGGAGGCTATAGCTTCATCAAGGGATTAATAACTTTATAGGATATTATCAGCAAGGGGTGCCTCCACTAACTTATGAGAAATAATATACCCTTTAATTGAATTTTGGTTAAGGAACTCAAGATCAAACTCAATGAGAAGCATAATCCATCTTGCCATTCATTGATTCTGATAGGGTTTCAAATGCATGAACTTAAGAGGATCGATATTAGTAATAACATAAGTCTTATGGTTAATAAAATAATGGAAAATCTTGGAAGATATGAATACTAAGGCTAAACATAGTTTTTTAATATGCATGTAAAAAGTTTCATACTCCATCAAAGTATGAATTTTATAATAAACTGCTTACTCTCTTTATTGCTCATCTCGATGGGTAAGCATGGTACCTAAAACATGATCTATAGTTGAGATATACAAGTAAAAGGGTTTATCCCCTCTTGGTGGAATAAGAACAAGGGAGATAATTGAAAATTATTAAGAGTATCAAATGCTAATTGACAATTTAAATCCTATGCAAACTTGTATCTTTATTAAGAAGGTAATGGAATGGTTAACATTAGTTAGATAATTATGAAATAAAGTGGTGAATAAAATATAGTTTTAAATTTAAAATACAAAGCTAATTGAGTTTATAAGGAGGTGATATATTGATAATGGCCTTAATATTAGTAGGATCAACCCCTATTTCCTAAAGGGAAATGATAAAACCTAATAGCTTTCTTGATAAAACCTAAAAGACACATTTTGGGGTTAAGACAAACCTGATATTTGATAAAATGAGTGAAAATTTTCTGAAGGATAGATAATTGATCCTTAAAATACCTAGATTTACCAATGATATCATCCACATAATCTTCTACAATTTTGTGAATTAAGTCATGGAAAAAGATAGGTCATGGCACATTGGTAAGTTTCTCCTACATTCTTTAAACCAAAAGGCATGACCCTATAATTAAAAGTCCCCCATGGAGAAATAAAAGAGGTTTTATGATAATATTTTTGGTTACTAAGGATTTATTTGTAACGATAAAATCCATCCATGAGTGACAACATCTTATGTCTTTTAGTGAGATCCACAAGTTGGTCAATATTAAGAAGGGGAAAATCATCTTCTGGAAAAGTGACATTAAGATCATAAAAGTTAGCAAAAAGGCATAATCCTCCTATGGGATTTATGATAGGTACTATTTTAGTTACCCATTGAGGGTAATCGATGGGTTGGATAAATTTAATAGATAACAATCACTAAAATTTTTCTTTGACAAAAATTATTATACAAGGTTGCATCTTACAAAGTATTTTCTTTATTGTCTTAGCATCAATAATGGTAATGATGTTATGGATGACTATACCTAGGTTAATTCCTAGTATATCACTATAAGACCAAGTAAATAATTAGCTATGATTAGCAAGGAATGCTTCAAAATCCTAGTGTTCTTGAGAATCTAAGGATTGGCTCACTTTAATATTTCATGGGTCCTCAAGGGTCCCTATATTAAATTGTTATCACTTGGATTCTCACCATTTGAGGAGATGTCTCAGCTCTCTTCATCAAAGTGGCACAATGGAAACATCTCACTTGTTGTGGGTAATTATTTTGATGAGATGAATCTCTAGAATTAAGGGCTAGCTCCTTGAATGTGTCTTAAAATGCTTTCACCTACACTAACTAATTATTTGTGGGGAAAAGGGTTAGAGTTTATATGGAATGAAAGATATTATAGGGGATGATGCATCAATATTTTTAACACAAGACTATCATACTCTATCATAAAGAGACAAGGCATACAACACTAGTATAAGAGTCTTAGAATGCACTAACATTAGTATTTCAATATGATGGTGTCATGCATGAAGACTATCCAAGGTAAGTGGAACCATATATTATTTAAAGATGTTAAGGATTCCTTATAAACTTAATAACATGTCCATACACTTTAAAAAACTTCATATGACCTGCTCGGCATGAAATCACTTGCATTAAACATGGAAGGATTGAGAGAAAGCAAGGATAGATGAATATCTCCTAACCATTCACTATACATCTATTCACACACTTTGATAAGCTAATATGTGAACTCAAACTAGATTTAATTTATTATCTAAATAAATTACAATGTCAAAACTAGTAAGAATTTGACATAAATGGTGTGGTATTAGATTACAAAAGCCAAAATGATAGCTCTTATATATCTTGAGAGAGAGAACGACGAGAAGAGAGAAATCCAAAGGTCACAAGGACACTTTTCAAGATAAGAAAAGGAGTTAAAAATGCATGAGAAGTATATTTTAAATGAACCATACAAGGTTAAGAATCACAAGTGTCACTTAAAATCATGAAACTCATGAAAAGTGGCATGGAAGTTCTCATTTTGGCTTAGAAAACTACCTTCATGATTCACCTCTATTTAAACATCCCAAAACTAATTAGGGATAGGTATGATGATTGGAATGAAGGGGAAGGATTACATACATGCCTCTCCATGCATTTGTTGCATTCTTGGTCATCTATAATCATCTAGAAATGAGCTATCACTACCTGCACTCTAAGAAAACCCTCTTTCCCACACCTTACACAATTGACCTTTAATTTGTCTTTAGTTTTTCATGGAAATCCATACAAGGTAGTGGGTGACACTTTTAAAGACCCACCATGGCCTTAGAGGCATTAGGCACACCTAAAGGGCAACCCACTTGAATATTTTTACCCTTCTCACTACCATGCTCACTATGCCAATCTTTACTAGCTAGGATGAAACTATTTGTTGAGGTACTTGTGAATTTTTATATGATAATAAATTATCATGGGGAGTTATTTTAAGTCTTAATCTTCCCCTCTATGTGATTGGAATCTTTAGAATCCTTCTAGAACCTATAAAACACATAAAATATCAATAAAACACTATTTTTTACCCCATCTGTATAGTTTTGTACAACTCATTATGGTGTTAAGGAGCTTGATTGAGTCCTCTACAACATCCAATCCTATTTCTAGGTAAACTATGCCATTTTGGTGCATTATCTCCATCATTTCCTCAAACTGGTCATTAGCAAGGTTTTGTGAGGGTTTAGACCTATTTTACCCTCTTAGGCTTTGTTCATAAAAACTTGAAATTAAACTTGGAAAACAATTCCACAAGATCAATGCTTAGGACCCTTGTTAACATATCCAAACCTCTTAGGCATGCAAAGCATTCAAGTAGATATAAGCACTCAAAGTTTCCCTATAAAGTTCTTTTTTCCATGGAGTTACCTACATCCCAATAGATTTAGAACATCTATTATGATCTAAAAAACATGATTTAATATGTTAGAGTGTTCACATCATGTGAAAAGTGAAAGTGGCTCTCCATTTGGCTTTAGGCCTCAAATAGACATGTCTACATAATTGATGTTTTGGAATACCCTAGTCAATTATCTCCTTTTGTGAGATGTTTTTAATATTTTCCTAGGCATGTTTCAACTTTCCAAACCTCTCCTCAAGGTCCAAACAACTTTTGGCCTACCCTTCTATCTCCTTTTGTCTAGACTACAAGGTTTATACATGAGGAAAGTGCCCTCTGTTTGAGACAAAATAGAGTGCAATTCACCTATTTTTTCAAACAATTTGAATGTTGTATGGGATTACTAAGGTTTTAAAGACTCTCTAGACCAAATTCAGCCTTTGACCTTCCAATTAATTTAAAACCCCAAACAAACTATAAAAATGGTAGACTATGTGTAAGGTCTCCTCATATGGAATGTGTGATACCTATTTAAAGTCCTTTATTTTCTTTACTTTTCATGTCAAGAGCCTAATTAAATAATTAATATATTTATGAATGTGTCTTGGGTCTACTCATCACCCTATGTCCTTACATACTCTTTCCCATACTCTAACAATCAAGACTGTGTGTAACCCTGTTGACTGTGACTATGCTTTATTCCAAAATAAGGCCTCACTTATAGATGACCTTGTATGGATTAGACCTTGGAAACCTTACATGAGCCTCTCTAAAACATTACAATATCATTTGGTAATTTCTCAAACATATTCATTCCATGTTTGAGCTATATTTACTTCAAGAAGCTCAATCCTTTTGCTCTCGACCCCTCATAGTCAACTACAGTCAACCATGTGGGGTCCTATAGGTCACAATTTATCTTTGAAACCTCAAAATACCAACCTTTCCTAATAGTATTTATGCCCAACAAGGTTCATATCATACTTTATATTATTGTGCTTTAGGACCATAAGAAGGAAACACTTTCTCAATCTTACAACTTTAGGTTGGTTGTAGGTACATGTTTAAGAGAGTAGACACCTATAGGTGTGTATGGGAAACAAGAGATAATATATCATCCTCTTTCCTTGATCCTTTATATCATAAATGTCACCTTTATTGAATAGAATCATTTTATCATGGAATCATGTATTGTTATTGCAACATTGGGTTGAAAATATCCATTTATGCTTTAGATCTTGTAGACAATATTGAAGGAATTCAGTGTTCAAATGGTGATTTTGGGGTCTCTAACCATCAGTCTATGTTAATATTCTATCCTTAAAACTTTTCAAAGTCCCACTCCCATGTAAAAAAATACAAGGTTTAGTCACTTTGATTCCTGAAAATTTTTGGAAACATTGTTATATGACCCTCAAGGAAATGCTTTAGGCCTCTATTTTAACATTTTAGGGATTTGATCCCTGAACTTGTAGTCATTACCTTTGAAGGTGATTTTCAACTTTGTTTAACAAACTAACACTTAAAAAATGGTCTTCCATGATATTTTAACCTATTAATACTCAAAATAAGGTCTCACCACATGCCTCAACACTCCAAAATAGCTCTTTAGCTTTTTGGTAGTACCACCTATAGGTGGTCATTTTCATACATAGGTAGCAAAGCGTAAGTATGGAAAATGTGCATGTCTTTTGACCTTTATAAGTTTTAGGTCTATAATAAATATTTAAAATATACTCTCTCCATTATTTAGGGCCTTTATTAGGTCAAAATATCCATTTCAACATGCTAGGTCCTATGAGGGCACCTATAGGTGCACATTAAGTTACTTGTAGTGAGCAAGATTTGTGTATGGGTATAGCATTTGGCCTTCAATGGGTTCTAAACTCATCTCCATACATTCAAATACATTTTCACATTTTAAATTGTTGGTTGAATATTTTGTTGATCAGCGTACTGATAAACAAAATAGGTCGGATTAGCCAAAGTAGGAAGACTGGTCGTCCAAATGTGTAGTTTTTACCACATCAAAAGGATACTGATCTCTCCTCTCAACAAGGGGAGGTTCCCTATAGGTATGTTATATATATATATATATATATATATATATATATATATATATATATATATATATATATATATATATATATATAATAGAAAATAATACTCAAGGGTAGGATAAATCATCCATCTCTCTTTCTTTAAAGATGATGTGTGTAGATCACAGGAGAAACTCAAGGAAAATGACAGAAAGCACTCCTCTTCATTCAGAAGTACTATTCATCAAGCCACAAGAATACTCCAGGTAGTAACAATAAAATGTAGCAAAAGATGTAATAACTAGCAAATAGAGATGCAGCACAAAGTCTTCACTTGGATTGCTCAGGAGTAAGATATGAAGAATACTGAGAGCACAAAGTCTTCTCAAAGTCCTTTACATAGAAATGAAAAGAAAACACACTGAAAGACAATTATGGAGGCACAAAGTCTCTCCACAGTTAACTCTTCAGGATAGCTTTCTGATCAATTTCACTAATCCTGCTTGTTGAATTAAAGGAACAAAAAATACATCAAGGAAAAAGACATAAGAATAGTTTCCCTAACAACAAAGATATCATAGCACAAAGTCTGAAAAACCATTTTCTTTCTTATTCCAATAAAAAAATATGATAAGCAAATTGAGCTCAAACTCTTAGAAGTGCCTTTCAATTTGGGTAGAGGTTCATTCTGATTGTCAAAAAAGAAATCCTTTAACAACAAAAAGAGAGTCCCTTATATAGCCATTTCAAGGACTCAGGAATAGTAATACATCATGATGCATTGGAATTTGTTAATAAAACAAGCTAGAACTTAGGGGCATATTACCCATTTGATTTTATCAATGCAAGAAATAAGTCACGCTTATTGAAAGTTTACAACTTTCAATGTCCATCTAGCGATCTAATCTTATCTTCATCATTCCTCCTTTTTTGGTTAATTAAATTAGGTCCTAGATTCAATTTGTTGTTCCATTCCTTTCTCACTTTCTACTAGTCTTGATCTTGAAGTCTGTGAATGCATTTGGGTCTATAGATTCGAAAGATCAATAGCTATTTTATGGGCTTTAAAATTGACATTCACGTGCTTGTTGATGTGCTCTCAATAGCTAGTTCACTATCTTGAATTTAACATCTTCGGGCATGTCACCTCTTGGTCCTTCTTCAGCATCTCTATTTGGCACTTTTTTGGAAATAATATGCCCTTTTGGGTCTTCAAGAATGATTTACCTTGGGTCAGAAAGAACCTCCCTCTACAAAGGTATCTACCTTTTGGATAGTCTTCAAATGGCGTTCAGGCTTCTTGCTTCATATGGGTAACTAAAATTCTTCTTTCAGACTTCATGAAAATGTCCTTTACTTTGGCCACTAAGAGTCCCCCACAAGGGTACCTACCCTTTCGAGGTCCTTCGGTGACCTTTTCCTTAAGAGTGTCCCACATTTTCCCTCGTAGACTATCCCTCGGGTATTTTCCCACAGACATTTTCCCTGGGGAAAATTCTCATAGACAAAAAGTCTGGGGAAAATTCCCACTGACAAAAAGACTAAGGAAATTTAATCCACCAAGTCTTTGAACAAGTCTTTGGATTTTTTGCCTGCATTCACTTCTTGAATTCTTTCAAACTTTTTGTTTTAAGGAATTCCTTTAGACAAAAGTTTGAAAGAATTATGTCTTAGCCAATTTTAAATACCTTAAATAAAATTTGAAAGAATTACCTTTTGGCTTCCTTGAAAATGACCCTTCTAAAGGTTTCTTTTGTTGATTAAGTGTCCTCTACAAGGGAACTTGTCCTTCAGGAAGCTTCCTTTTACATTGAACCACCCTTTTGAACTTTGGCGATGAACCAACAGTTGAACCATTTCATTGAACCAATCGGTTTAACCAATTGAATGAACTGACTGAATGAACCAAGTGAGTGAACCAAGTGGATGAACCAATAGTTGAACCCACCATTAAACCTTGAACCCATTTAACATTTGAACCAAAGTGGTTCAATGGTTCAACGGTTCAATGGTTAAAGCCTCCTTGATTTGGCTAAGTGTTTTGATGCCGATGAACCATAAAACGGTTGAACTTGAACCTTGATGAAGTGCTTAACACTTGCCAATGATGTTGAACCTTTTCATTGAACTAAGACATTAAACCTACTATTGATTCTTGCTAATGAATATTTTTTTTTGAACCAAGGTGATGAACCAATCTCAAAAATGACCAATTGTTAGAAACCAATTCTTTTGATTTAAACCACCTGTAGAAGCTGTGAAGCCCGTTGAACTTGTCGAAATGAGCCTGTTTGTAGAGTCCATAGAAACCAAGTCCATAGTTTTGTCTAACTTTGAAAGAGTCCATAGATTTCAACCTGTAAAAGTCCATTGAACTTGACCTGTTGAGTCCCTAGATTTCTTCTTCTTGCTGAGTTCATAGATTCAAGCCTATAGAGTCCATAGATTTAAGCCTGTAGAGTCCATAGATTTAAGCCTGTAGAGTCTATAGATTTCTAAGAAGCTTAAAAAATGAGGATTTTGAATGCCCAAAACAAATTTTGGAAAGGGAAGAGATAATTTTGGTCTGTAGGACCAAAATAGTTCAAATGTTGTCCAAAAAATGAGTGATATTTTTGGGGGACAACAGCTGGCTCCAGGTGGGGAACTTCTATCAATTGCAAAAGGAATTGAAAGGAGTAGAATCCAGAATCTCTAGTGTCTTCATGTGTACCATTGGGTTATAGAGTCATGCTACCCAAAAATGAAAGGCTCCAAAAATAGAAACAAACAAAACAAAATAGAAATGAAAATTATACAAATATACATATATACAAATGGAAAGATCTGACACTTCAAGAGTTGAAATGTTTCAAATGTTGCCTATTATGGGGTAGATAAAAGAGTGTGCCATCCTGATATTTCAATAGAAAGCTATTTTCACCAATGTGTTGATGAATTATAAAAGGGCCTCTCCAAAGGGAGTCAAACTTTCCATGCATCCCCTTTGGTTCTCTCCTTTTGTCCCACAGCAGGACTTGATCCCCAATCTGGAAATCACAATTTTTGGCCTTCTGATCAAAGAGTTTCTTTACAAAACTTTGATGAGCAGAAATTTTGTCCACCACCATGGTTCTTTGTTCTTCTAGCTTCGCCAGGCACATGATTCTTTTGTCAAGAGAACTTTCATATGTCTGATCTTCAATTGCCTTTGCCAATTGCAAGGCTGGAAATTCTAAGGTGATTGGTATCTCAGCATTGATACCATAAAGAAGTTGAAAAGGAGACATACCAATTACCCTCTTTGATGTGATTCTATCTATGCACAAAGCATTAACCAATGCTTTATGCCACATTCTCTGATTGTCATCTGCTAGCTTCTTGATAATAGTTACCAAATTCTTATTGCTAGACTCAGCTTGTCCATTCCCTTATGGAAAATAATCAGAAGAGTGAGAGAGTGTAATTCCATAATGAAAATAAAATTTCATAATCTCTTGAGAGGTGAAACAAGATGCATTATCAGTAACAATTTTAATTGGAACTCCAAACCTGGAAATGATATTCTCTTTGAGGAAGTTGCATACAACTTCTGAAGTAACATGCTTAGTTGGGATTGCTTCAACCCACTTGGTGAAATAGTTAGTTGCTGTAAGGACATAATCATGTCCAACACTTGAAGATGGGTTTATTATCCCAATAAAATCAAGTCCCCATTATTGGAAAGGTTCTTCTTTACCCACTTATGTGCATCTTGGAAAAGAGTTGGCCAATAATACCTAGCTCACAAAATGTTGTGAGCAGTCACAGGGGTAGAAAAATGTCCTCCACAGGCTAGATTGTGGAAAGATTTCAAATGCTAGGTTTGCTGCTCTTTGTCTACATAGCAAAGGAATACTCCATCTATGCTTCTCTTGTGCAAGCCATTGTCCCAAAGGACAAAATTGGCAACTTTCAACTTGATAGTCCTCTTTTCTTTGTAAGACAAATGAGCAGGACATTCACCGTAAGTAAGGAAATGAGTGATATTTGAATACCACTCATTGGTAGTGGAGATAAAAAGGACTATCAGTGTCTTTTCCATTTCAGTTTCTTCACACTATGTGTCTTCTAGCTTATTGTCATCAATTAATTGGCATAAGCCTTTACCCTTGACCAACTTTGTCAACTTGATGTCTAGATCAAACTCTTGGATTTTTGTAATCCAATTACCTCTTTTTGTGCTAAACTCTTGCTGAGTTAATATAGACTTGACTGTAGTGTTAGGCACTAGGGTAGTAGTATGTGAATTCAGAATATAGAAGTGGAAATGTTTGACTGCTTTCACCAAGGCATAAGCATGCTTCTCTATATTTGAATATTTTATCTCATGAGTTTTGAGAGGGCAACTCATGAAAGAGATAGGAGATTCCATACCTTCTTTATCCTGTTGAATAAGAATCGCTGAAAGAGTGTGTTCATATGCATAGTTGTATATGATGAAATCTTTGTTGTAATCTAGGCAAACCATGGTAGGGGCACGAGCAATGGTAGTTTTGATATCCTGAAATGCTGATTTACCTTCTTTAGTCCAGCTGAAGATAGTCTTCCCTTTCATCATGTTCACAATGTGTCTAGTCTTCTTAGAAAATTTGAGGATGAATATCTACAATAAATTCACCTTTTTGAAGAAAGAATGAACAACATTCTTACTTGTAGGCAGATTAAGCTCTTTAATAGATTTGACTCTATCTGAGTCAATCATTATGCCTTCTTTGGACACAATGTGTCCAAGGAGTTTCCCCTCTGTTACTCTAAAAATAGATTTTTTAGGATTTAAGGAAATACCATTCTAACGGTAGTGCACTTGTTGTAGGTGGTGTACATGATTAGATCAATGCTTTGAAAAGACAGTCAAATCATCAAGGTATACCACTATGAATTTACCAATCTCATCTTTGAAATCTAGATCCATAGCTCTCTGAAAGGTAGCACCAACATTTATTAGACCAAAAGGCATTCTCCTATATGCAAATGTACCCCAAGGCATGGTAAATGTAGTCTTGTGTTGATCTGTCTCACCATCTTCAACTTGATTATAACCTGAGAAGCCATCCAACATTGATAACATCTTTGCACCTATCACTATTTTAAGGACTTGATCCATAATTGGCAAAGGATAATTATCCTTCAAAGATGCTTGATTCAGATTTTTGAAATCTACATAAATGTGGATTTCACCATTCTTCTTCCTTATAGGCACTATGTTCAAAATCCATGTGGAATGATGGATTGGAAAGATGATTCTAGCATTTAACATCTTTTGTATCTCAGACATAATAGTACTTGATATTTTTTTATTATACTGTCTATATTTTTGCTTGTATGGCATTGAGTTGGCCTTGAGAGGAATTTTATGGCGAATTTCATCTAGTCTGAGAGACTTCAATTCTTCATAAGAATATGCTAAGACATCCATGTATTGATAGAGTAAAGAGGTGAACTTGAATCTTTCTTCAGGGGTGCAGCACTTACCAATATTGATCATCTTGGGATTTTCTTTAGTAGACAAATTCATTTGATCAAATCCTTGAGATAAACTTGAGTCTGTTTGCTGTTGTTTAATGAATCTATCATGTTTGTCAAACAACTTTTCAAGAGAAACTAGGCCTTTATGAATTTTATTTCCTTTCAGCTGCAAGAATTCTTCATTTATATCTGAGCTGGATTTAGACACAAATTCATTTTTTTGAGATTCATTGCCTTTAAAACATAGCTGTTCAAAATTATCTTTTTGTTCCAAGAAGGCAATGATTTTATGATCATCATTAAATACTTGCCAATGATCAAGATTGTTAGGAACACTTGGTCTATAGACTAGCTCAATGGTATACTTGTCTTCTTTAAAATTTGAATGAGGAACTAAGAGAGTTCTTGAAACAACAAGTGCATCAGCTCTGTCATTAGACTCTCTGGGTATGGCAAAAATGTTGGAAGCATCAAAAATTTCAATTTAGTCCCAAACCAAGTTATGGTAGTGGCATAATCTTTCATTCTTAGTTTGGTATAAATTCTTCACTTGACAAACTACTAATTTAGCATCCCCTTTGGCATGAAAAAACTTGATGCCTTTTTTTTGAGTAGCCTTCATGCCTAGCAATAGAGATTCATATTCAGCTGTATTGTTAGTATTACTAAATTGTAATTTGTAAGATGAAGGAAACATATCTCCTTGAGGAGATATCAAGACAATCCCAGCTCCTAAACTAGTAGAAGAATAGCTACCATCAAATTACAAAGTCCATATCTCATCTGATATTGATTTTTCTTTTGACTTTTCTTCATCAGAGATACATGATCTTTCTTGGTCTATACTATAGCCTACTAGTTTTTCTATTGTTCTTGTTGAACTAATTTCTAAGTTGATACTCTCAGGTGTTTCATGCATTTCATCTGTAGATAGAAAATAGTTACCCGTACCTATGGATTCAAAAAAAAATTGAGCTTCAGGGGCTGATGTCTGGGTGACCACATATTTTGCTTCCTTTTCAAGGAGAAATCTCTTCATCATGCCTTAGATAGAGATTCTTACCTCAGATAAATCCATACTTAGTTCTCCTCCCACGTCCTTGCAGAAATTTTGTCCAAGCAAAATGCCATAAGATGCTGGGATGTCAGCCACCAAGATAGTCATCTTGATTCTCTTGTTTGGAAAGGCTTCAAATGCAAATTGGGCATCTTTGATTTGCCCCAATAATGGTACTTGTTTGTTCTCCATGGAGAAACATCTCCCAAATGTCTTGGTCAGTGTGAGACCAGGAGACTTAGCTACTTTAGCTAGCATGACATTATTAGATGCACCTGAGTCTATAATATAGTTACTCAGTTTGTGGCCATTAATTAATAGGGAAACATAGAAAGGTTCTATTTTTCCAAGAGTAGCTTGGGGAATAATGACCAGATTATTTAGAATAGGTGTGTTCTTTGGAGAATCAAGAGTTACCTTTTTAGCCTTTTGTCCTATAGGGATGGTTTGATTTTTGACATATTGGACCAGTTTATTCAATTGATCCAAATTTGATTGTAAATATTTGAACTCAGACATTTGTATTTTTATCTTTTTGACATGATTGATTATGCCAAATGGCTAAATCGAGCTAGGTACAGAGAAAGGTATTTCAACTTTCTAAATTTTAGGAGGGATGGGAGGTGGGCTAGTTTATGAATTAGAAGTATAAGGGGAAGGCACAATTGATGTATTTACTTTTTGGGTAATTACCAAATCTTTTGGCTAAAAAGGTTGAGTGGTTCCACGTTTAGCAATTGTGACTGCTGGCTATGGTTGTTCTTCTATCTTCTCTTTATTAGCCTATTAGACTGATTGATTTTTAGATATGGTAAACACTACATATGATCCATCAAAAGCTTCTCCTTTGCTTTTGGGTTCATCTTGGTAGTTTAGGAAACTAATATGGGAGTCGCCAGCTGATTCTTCTTGATTGTCTTCAAGGAGATCAACGTCATTTTATTTATTTAATTCAGGTTGATAAGAGAATTCTGATTTTGCTTCAAGATATCCCATTGCTAAATTAGTTGGAGGAGCTTCTAGGGCAAGTTTCCCTTGTGGATGAGGAATGCAATTTTGTTGCCCTTGATTCTTGGCAGCATTGCCCTGATATGACTGATTTGGGAATGTCCTTCTGTATGAAGGAGCAGAAGACATTCCTTGAGCCATTTGCTTTTTGAGAGCGAGCAACTCATTTGCCAATTTCTACACCATTGGATCTGTGGTGCTTGTAAATGCAAATTCAAAAGATGATGAAGCTCTATTTCTATTTGGATCTCTTCTTATTTTCCCTGCTAAGTTGAGATCATCTTCTACCTTAGTAGCCAAAATTTGAACTAAAACAAGATCTATTTTACCTACATGTCTCAAGAGAAAACTTACATTAGGTAGATGAGAATTAATGAAAAAGCATTTGAGATTCTCAGCTGTAGGTCTAACAATTACAGGGATTCTATTTCTTAGTTTGTCAAATTTGGCTATGAAGTCTCTCATAGGCTCATGAGGCTCTTTCTTCATCTATGTAAGTTGAGCCAGAAGTGTATGTGCATCTTTTGTAGGTTTGAATCTAGCTTCAAACTTAGCTTTGAGAGTATTCTAATCAGTCACTGACCAAGCTTGTAGATGATAAAACTAATCTATAGCAGCACCTTGTAATGTCTCTACAAAAATCGTAACTGCTACATCTTAAAATTCTACTCTAATTACTCCACAAGCTATGCTGAAAGTTGTAATGTGTTCATCAGGGTGAACTTTTCCATCACCATAGAATTTGGGGAAGTTCTTCCTAGAACTACATAGAAGCTCATGTAGAGGTGGAGTAAGATTGAGAGGACCAAAAGCATTACCCTAGGGACCTTGAATTGCCATTATAAGATTCTAAAAAGGAGGGATAACAAATCTTAGAGGGGTAATTATAGTACAGCTTTATCAACAATAAAAGTAGATACTTCATTTGGAAATGGAGATCTAACTTTAGTAAGAGGAAAAATCTTGGTTCGTTGGAGATGAGATGGTGAAGGAAATAGATCAAAATCACTTTGTTTTACCAAATCTAATATAGGGTCAACAATCCCTTTAGCCCTTTGGCTTTGTGTATACCTTGAATCTACTAGATTGTGAAACAAAAGTGGAAAAGAATTGGCCTTGCTTTAGTTAAAGCTTAAGGCTTTAAACTATGCATTCTTTCTCAGTTAATGTGGAGGTGAATGGATAGATTATAAATAGATAATGGATATGATATCTTTAATGGAGTCACCAAAAATTGTTGGTTGAATATTTTGTCGATCAGCGTACTGATAAACAAAATAGGTCTGATCAGCCAAAGTAGGAAGACTGGGCATCCAAATGTGTAGTTTTTACCACATCAAAAGGAGACTGATCTCTCCTCTCATCAAGGGGAGGTTCCCTATATATATATATATATATATATATAAATAGAAAATAATACTCAAGGGTAGGATAAATCATCCATCTCTCTTTCTTTAGAGATGATGTGTGTAGATCATAGGAAAAACTCAAGCAAAATGATAGAAAGCACTCCTCTTCTTTCAAAAGTACTATTCAACAAGCCACAAGAATACTTCAGGTAATAACAACAAAATGTAGCAAAAGATGTAATAACCAACAAATAGAGATGCAGCACAAAGTCTTCACCTGGATTTCTCAAGAGTAAAATACGAAGAACAATGAGAGCACAAAGTCTTCTCAAAGTCCTTTACACATAAATGAAAAGAAAACACACTAAAATGCAATTATGGAGGCACAAAGTCTCTCCACAGTTAACTCTTCAGGACAGCTTTCTGACTAATTTCACTAAT
Organism: Torreya grandis; assembly: GCA_037957365.1. NCBI lineage: Eukaryota > Viridiplantae > Streptophyta > Pinopsida > Cupressales > Taxaceae > Torreya > Torreya grandis. Next base: position 2,047,927 of record JARHVA010000623.1, read on the forward strand.
CCTACTTGTTAAATTAAAGGAATAGAAAATACATCAAGGAAAAAGACATAAGAACAGTTTCCTTAACAACAAAGATATCATAGCACAAAGTCTAAAAAACCATTTGCTTTCTTATTCCAATAACAAAATCTTATAAACAAACTAAGCTCAAAGTCTCAGAAGTGACTTTCAATTTGGGTAGAGGTTCATTCTAATTGTCAAAAAAGAGATCCTTTAACAACAACAAGAGAGTCCCTTATATAGCCATTTCAAGAAGGACTCAAGAATACTAATACACCATGATGCATTGGAATATATTAATAAAATAGGCTGGAACTTAGGGGCATATTACCCATTTGATTTTATCAATGTAGGAAACAAGTCACGCTTATTGAAAGTTTGCAACTTTCAATGTCCATCTGGTGATCTGATCGTATCTTCATCATTCTTCCTTTTCTGGTTAATTGAATCAAGTCTTAGATTCAGTTTGCTATTTTGTTCCTTTCTCACTTTTTGCTAGTCTTGACCTTGAAGTCTATGAATGCATTTGGGTCTTTAGATTCAAAAGATCAACAACTATTTTATGGGCTTTAAAATTGACATTCACATGCCCATCAATGTTCTCTCAACAACTAGTTCATTATTTTGAATTTGACGTCTTCAGGCACGTCACCCCTTGGTCCTTCTTTGGCTTCTTTATTTAGCACTTTTTTGGAAAGAATCTGCCCTTTCGAGTCTTGAGGAATGATCTACCTTGGGTCAAAAAGAGCCCCCCCCTCTGTAAAGGTATCTGCCTTTTGGGCAGCCTTCAAATGGCCTTCAGGCTTCTTGCTTAATATGGCTAACTAAGATTCTTCTTTTAGACTTCATGAAAACATCCTTTACTTTGGCTGCTGAGAGTCCCCCACAAGAGCACCTGCCCTTCGGGGTCCTTTGGTGACCTTTTCCTTAAGAGTTTCTCACATTTTCCCCCACAGACTATCCCTCGGGTTTTCTCTGTAGGTATTTTCTAGCTGACATTTTCGTCAGGGAAAATTCTTGCGAACAAAAAGTCTAGGGAAAATTCTCATGGATGAAAATTCCACAAAAATTTGTTTTGCCAAGTCTTTGAATAAGTGTTCAAATTTTTTGCTCGCATTCACTTCTTGAATTCTTTTAGACTTACTGTCTGAAGGAATTCCTTCATACAAAAGTCTGAAAGAATTATGTCTTAGCCAATTTTAAATGCCTTAAACAAGATTTGAAAGAATTACCTTTTGGCTTCCTTGAAAGCAACCCTTCTTAAGGGTGCTTTTGTCGATTAAGTGTCCTCTACAAGGGCACTTGTCCTTCGGGAAGCTTCCTTTTGCATTGAATAGCCCCTTTGAACTTTGGAAATGAACTAATAGTTGAACCAATCAGTTAAACCAAGGCTTTGAACCAAAATGGTTCAAGCTGATGGTTCAAACCAATGAACCAATTGAATGAACTAACTGAATGAACCAAGTGAGGGAACCAAGTAAATGAACCAATAGTTGAACCCATCGTTGAACCTTGAACCCAATGAACCTTTGAACTAAAGTGGTTCAATGGTTCAAGCTGCCTTGATTTGGCTATGTTTTGAAGCTAATGAACCATGAAGTGGTTTAGCCTTGAACCTTGATGAAGCACTTAACACTTGCCAATGACGTTGAACCTTTTCATTGAACCAAGACGTTGAACCTATTGCTGATGCTTGCTGATGGAGATTTCTATTTGAACCAAGGCGATGAACCAATCCCAAAAATGACCAATTGTTAAAAACTAATTCTTTTGATCAAAACCACCTACAGAAGCCATGAAGCCCATTGAACTTGTATAAATGAGCCTATTTGTAGAGTCCATAGAAACCAAGTCTGTAGTTTTCTCTAACCTTGAAAGAGTCTATAGATTTCAACCTATAAAAGCCCATTGAACTTGACCTACTAAGTCCGTATATTTCTTCTTCTTGCTGAATTTGTAGATTCAAGCATGTAAAGTCCATAGATTTAAGCCTATAGAGTCCATAGATTTAAGCCTGTAGAGTCCGTAGATTTCTAACAAGCTTGAAAAATGAGGATTTTGAATGCCCAGAACAAATTTTGGAAAGGGAAGAGATAATTTTGGTCTGTAGGACCAAAATAGTACAAATGTTGTCCCAAAAATGAGTGATATTTTTTGGGGACAACATAAATCACCTAAAATAAGTGTTTAAATCTTATTTTCAATGTGAACTCTTCCCTCATGGCACCTGTAAGTGTATGTTCATGGTGACTATGTGAGAATGTTGCATATGACTGTAATAGTTCTCTTTTTACACTCTTTAAAGGATGTCACCTACCTATTATTAATAATATAATGTATTAAACCTCTCAAGTTTATAAATATACCTCCATGGACTTGTCTTAGAGCCCTGCATAGTTCATATAACTAATTATATATGACAGTCATATAACAAATTGATTATATGCTAGCTATGACTATACTCTCATAGAGAAATGATTAAAGAATGAGATTAAGAAGTTAAATGGAATAAATATCACATTGAAAAATTTAAAAGGACATATTACAACTCTATAAATCCATTTGCAAAGCATGAATATCTTATAAATGGTTTAAAACTACCTATAGCATAGAATGGTGCATTCACTTGAAACCTAAGATGGTTTGCAATATAAACACCTTGAAACACTAAAAAAAGCCTAAATATAATTTTAGGAGGGATTAAACATCATCTATAAATAATATAGGCAAGTGAATTGTACAGACTTGTCTAAACCAAGGCAAAACCTATAGGGTACACAAATTATCTATCAAATTGGATTGGTCAACTTCTTAGGAATGGTTCATAAATCACATGTCACCATTACTCTACAATAAAACATAAAATGGAATATAATTGAGTTTATAATACACTACCAAGAGTATTTTTCTTGAAAACTCTTCTATTGACTATACCAAGTACAAACCTAAAGACCATTTTGCTTGCCAAGCCTAGTAGAAGAAGATTTAAGTGGTTTTATTAATTTATTGAAGTTTTTGATCAAATTTATAATTTAAATAAATTTATGGAATACCAAGGGACACTCTTGAAATATCCCCAATTGTAGGAGTATGTATAATTCTATACACCTCATTAAATTCTCATTTTTTCCAAGAAATTTGTCCTTTTTTGAATAACCTACCACTTTTTAGTTACAAATAACTACTTTTACTATTATTAGGACACATGGGATGTGAAATCACCTTTTGGAACCTTCACATTTCCCAAGGAGGCTACACAACTCATTAAATGCTCTATTTTGACCCCTAAAATGACTCAAAAGGACATATTGACTAATAAGACTAATGACCAAGGATAATATGACATTAAATTCCAAAAAATGACCTATAATACACCATTTGAAAAAATATTAGACCCATTAAAACATATAAAAATCAAATTTTTACCTATAGGGGTCCCAATTTAACCTATAGGATCAAATTTGGTTAACAAATTAGTGACTCATAGGGGTAGTATGCCTACTATACTAGCTAGACCAATAGCCTTCTCATTCCATTAGGCTATGGATTCACATGTACACAAATTTTGACACACACTTATCCTTTTACAATACACAAAACATAGGAAATTCTAGCAAGAAGCAACACACAAGACAAGAAACTAAATGAAAATACATTTATGCTTCATGAGCACTTATGAAACACACACACCAAACTAAAAAAATAACTTAAAAAATAAAAAACTTGAGATGATAACTCCATCCTAGATCAAAGGGGAATTTTTAAACCTTCCTTTCTTCATGACATGAAGGATTTAGTGAGACATGTAGCCTTTTTACCTTTAACATTGATGCCTCCATCTTCTTCATGGTGTTTGCCAACTTAATTGACATGATATTCGATGAGAACCAAACATATCCATACATGTTTTATATGTAAATGAACTCTTATTGAATCCAAATAGTCTTAACCTTCTCATGTATTTTGCCCTTGATGTGCAAGTTTAAAAATATGACAGTCTTCTTAGCCTTACTCTCCTCCTTAACACATTGTGTTTGATGTTTAGAAGCACCAAGATTTCCTTCACCATTTTATGACATCCCTAAATGTGGTTTTAATTCAAATAGATCTCTTTCCCATATTTTAGGTATAACAAGAACTACCTTGACATCATTATCCATGTCTACAACTTCTTGTACACTAGCATAATCAATTGGCTTCATGACAAAAGGTTCTTGACTATCATAATGAAATTCATCTTATATTTGATTGAAAATTCAATATCATGTTTATAAGACTCATCAATAGAATTTTCATCAGATATGAAATCATTTGGAGAAGAACAAACTTTACCCAACTTAATGAATTCCTTGCATATGACATTGGACTTTTGTCATAAATCTTCTTCCTCATGAATGTCATGTTCAAGAGCTATTTCCTCTTCCTTGGTCTCATGAGACTCTCTTAAGACTACCACTTCTTGATGAGTGACTTGACCTTCATATTTATATTTGATATTACACTCCACTTCATGATTGAGATGGTCATCTACAACTTCATGATCAGACATGGAGTCTTCTTCAAATACCTCTCTCTTCAAGTCTTGGCCACATTCCTCATGGATAAACATCCCCTAAAACTTGGAGGCATTAGATTCTTCAATATGTTTCTTCTCATTCAAAAAGATAGGATTGCCTTTTGGTTCACCAAGGGGATTCCCTATGGTGATTTCTTCCTCATAGTCACTCATGAGACCTTGTTTATTAGCCATGAATTGAGTTTGCTCGTCTTCACTTGCTTCTCTCAAGATGGGCTCTTCCTCAAGAAGGGGTGAGGTGGAAGGTTGATGGATAGGCTCATGTGAAGGAGATGGAATGTGAGGTGTATTGGAAGGTTGATGAGTTATATATGGAATGTGGGATAGAGGAGAAGGTTTATGAATTGAAGATGGAGTGTGAGGGGCAGGAGAAGGCTTATGAGTGGATTTAGGAAAGAGGAAAGAACTCGTAAGCTCATAGGGAAGTGGATTATTAGACTAATTAGAAGGAGAAATACCTACATAATTAGGAACTACATCTTTCCAATAATATATGTGTATAATCTATGGAAACATTTAATTTCATATGACAAGACTCATAAGAGTATTCTTGAGGATGATAGGCATCATTGTATGAATTATAGGGCTCATATTGGGACTGATAGAGAGGTGTTTATTGATAGGTTTCTTGGTAACCATACTCATAGGGTTCTCCAACAACATGGTGTCCATATGGAGAGGGAAATGATGGGTTATAAGGCTACCACAAGTCTTCATCTTCTTTATAATCAACATTATATCCTTCTTGAAGAGTAGTAATACCAGTCTTGTTATGATCCCTATCAACTCTAATATGATACTTACTAGTCCTATGACCAACCTTGTTATCAGCTACATCAAGCTCATAATTAGGTTGGTAAGGATCATACCAATGCTAATAATGAGTGACATAAGCTTGATAAACCTCACCAACTTGTGTAAAATAATACTCAACACCAAAGTTAGCCATGGAAATTCATTAGGAAGAAAGAACACAAGGAATGATAATCAATAATCTTTAAAAGGAATATCTAGGTTGTTTTACCAGCTTATGTGATCTCAGAGTCACCATTGATGTTTACATACATGCTTCCAAAGGCTGATGTGTTGAAAGACAACACCAAAAATCTTTCAACTTCTTAGATTAAGAGTCCTACCAGGTGTGACAAAAACTATTATCAATTGGATTTTCACCCTTTAAGGAGATGTATCATCTCTTCTCATACAAGTGTCACAATGGAAACATATCACTTTCTATGGGTAATTAATTTGGTGAGATGAATCTCTAGAATTAAGGGTTATCTCCCTAAATGTGTCTTGAAATGCTTTAACCTATACTAATTTATTGTTTTTGGGGAAAATGGGTAGAGTTTACACGAAATGAAACCTATTATTTGGGGTGATGCACCAAGATGTTTAACACAAGACTATAAACTCTATTACAAAGAGGCAAGGCATACAAAACTAGTGTAAGAGTCCTAAAATTGACTAACATTAGTATTTCAATATGAAGGTGTCATGCATGAAGACTATCCAAGGTAAGTGGAACCATAGATCAGTTAAATATTATAAGGCTTCCTTATACACTTAAGAACATGTCCATATACTTTACAACACTTTATATGACCTACTAGGCATATAATCACTTTCATTAAACATGGAAGGATTAAGAAAAATCAAGGATAGATTAATATCTCTTAACCATTCACTATACATCACTTCTCACATTTTTATAATATGATATATGAAATCAAACTAGATTTAATTTATTGTGTAAGGCAATTACAATGCCAATACTAGTAGGGCTATACCATAAAGGTGTGGTATTAGATTAGAAAGGCCAAAATGGTAGCTCTTATAGAGCTTGAGAGAGATAAGAGAAGAGAGAAGTCTAAAGGTCACAAGGACACTTGTCAAGATGAGCAAAGGAGTTAAAAATGCATGAAAAGGAGATGTGAAATGAACCATGTAAGGTTAAGAATCATAAGTGTCATCTCAAGTCATGAAAATCATGAAAAATGGCATGGAAGTTCTCATTCTATCTCAAAAAATTGCCTTCATGATTCACCTCTATTTGAACATCTAAAAACTGATTGAGGATAGGCTAATGATTGGAATGAAGGGGAAGGATTTCAGACATACCTATCTATGCATTAGGTATTATCCTAGTCATATGAAATCATCTAAGTTTGGCTTTAGTTTTCCATGAAAATCCATACAAGGTAGTGGATGACACTTTTCAATACCCTCCATGGCCTTAGAGGCTTCAAGCACACCTTAAAAGCAACCCACTTGAAGCTTTTCACTCTTCTCACTACCATGCTCACTATTCTAGTCTTTATTAGCTAAGACAACTATTTATTGGGGAAACTAGGAGTTATTATGAAGCAATTAATTATCATGGGGAGTTATCTTAAGTCATAATATTCCCTTCTATGTGATTGGCATCTTCAAAATCATTAAAGAACTTGAAAAACACATAAAAAGGTCAAGAAAACCCTATTTTATACCCCATTCATTTAGTTATGTATAACTCATCCTGATGGTAGGGAGCTTGACTGAGTCTTATACAACATCTAATCCTTTTTCTAGGTAAACTATGCCATTTTGGTGTATTATTTCCTTCATTTCCTCACACTAGTCACTAACAAGGGTTTGTGAGGGTTTAGGCTTATTTTACCCTCTTAGGGTTTGTTCATGAAAATTTGACATTTAACTTGAAAAAAAATTAACAAGATCAATGCTCAGGGCCCATGCTAACATCTCCAAAAATCTTAGGTCCCCATGCAAATCATTCAAGTAGATACAAGCACTCAAAGTTGCCCTATCAAGTGTTTTTCTCGATTTGCACAACCTAATGCATACTAGGGTCCAAAAATGAATTTTGCATGGATTCCCTTATATAAAAATAACTTTATCACATCTTTTTTGACCCCAAAAACATGATTTAATAGGTAAGAGTGTTCACCTCATGTGAAAAGTGAAAGTGACTCTCCATTTGGTCGTAGCCCTGAAATAAACATGTTTGTGTACTTGATGTTTTGGAATACACTGGTCAGTTCTCTCATTCTGTGACATGTTTTTAATATTTTCCTAGGTGTGTTTCAAATTTATAAACCTCTCCACAAGTTCCAAAAAACTTTTGGCCCACCCTTTTATCTCTTTTTGTCAAGACTGCAAGGTTTATGTATGTGGGAAGTGACCTCTGTCTGAGATAAAATAGAGGGAACTTTCCTTATTTAATAAAATGATTTGAATGTTATATGGGATTAATATATTTTTAAAGACTCTCTAGACCAAAATTCATTCTTTGGCCTTGTTATTTGACCTTCCAATTCACTTAAATCCCAAAAAAGATTGTACAAATGGTAGACTATGTGTAAGGTCTCCTCATATGGACCGTGTGATACTTGTTTAGAGTCATTTATTTTCTTTACTTTCCATGTGAAGAGCCTAATTAAACCATGAATATCATTATGAATGTGTCCTAGGTCTTCTCTTCACCCTAACTCTTTACATACTCTTTCCCATACTCTAACAGTCAAGACTATGTGCAACCTTGTTGTCTATGACTATGTTTTATTTTAGAACAAGGGCTCACCTATAGATGACCTTGTCCATATTAGACCTTGGAAACCTTAAATGAGTCTATTTAACACCATAAAATATCATTTTTTAAGTTCTCAAACCTATTCATACCATGTTTGAGCTATATTTACTTCAAGAAACTCAATCCTTCTACTCTCTACCCCTCATAGTCAACTACAGTTAACTGAGTGGAGTCCTATAGGTCACATTTTATCTTTGAAACCTCAAAATACCAACCTTTCCCGATGGTATTTATACCCAAAAATGTTCATATCATAATCTAGATGATTGTTCTCTAGGACCATAAGAAGGAAACACTTTCTCAAACTTACACCTTAGGTTGGTTGTAGGTACATATTTAAGAGAGTGGACACCTGTGGGTGTGTATATGAAACAAGAGACAATATATCATCCTCTTTCCTTGATCCTTTAGATCATAAATTTAACCTTCATTAAATAGAATAATTTTATCATGGAAAGGTGTTTTTTTATTCAAACATTAGGTTGAAAAGTTCCCTTTATGGCTCAGATCCTATAAATGATATTAAAGGAATTCAGTATTCAAATGGTGACTTTGGAGTCTCCAACCATTAGTTTACACTAATCCTCTATCCTTAAAACTTTTAAAAGTCATTTTCCCATGTAGGGAATACAATTTTTAGTCACTTTAATTCATGAAAAAAATTTGAAACTTTTTTATATGACCCTCAATAAAATGCTTTAGGCCTCTGTTTTGACATTTTAGGGATTTGATCCCTAAACTTGCAGTCATTACCTTTAAAGGTGATTTTCAACTTTGTTTATCAAAATAACACTTAAAATGGATCTACCATGATATTTTAACATATTAATACTCTAAATAAGGTCTCAACACATGCGTCAACACTCTAAAATGGCTCCTTAGCTTTATGCTAGTACCACTTGTAGATGGTCATTTTCATACACAGGCAACAAAGTGCAAGTGTGGACAATGTGCATGTTTTGTGACCTTTATGAGTTTTAGGTATATCATAAAGATTTAAAATATAATCTCTCCATTATTTAGGTCCATTATTATCTCAAAATCTCCCTTTCAACATGCTTAGTTCTATGAGATCACATGTAAGTGCACATAAAGTTACTTACAGGTAGTGATTTGGATTAGTGTATGGATATAGCATTTATATTTAAATATGTTATAAAATAATCTCCATACCTCCAAATACATTATTCACATTATAAATAACCTTAAACCAGTGTCAAAATATTATTTTTAATATGAAATTTTCCCTCATGGCACTTGTAGGTGAATGTTCATGGTGACTATGTCAGAATGTTGCATATGGCTGTAATAGTTCTCTTTTTAAACTCTTTAGAAGATATCACCTACCTGTTCTTGCTAATTTTATGTATTCAACCTCTCAAATCTATAAATATACATCCATGGACATGTCTTAGATCTATACATAGTTCATCCAACTGATTGTATATGGTAGTCATATAACAAACTAACTGTATGCTAGCTATGACTACACCCTCATAGAGAAATGATTATAAAATAAGATTAATAAGTTAAATGGAATTAATATAACATTTAAATATATAAAAGGACATATTAAAACCCTCTAAATCTTTTGTTAGAGCATGAAGAACCTACAAATGGTGAAAAACTACCTATAACATAGATTGGTGTATTCACTTGCAGCTTGAGATGATTTACATATATAAACACCTTGAAAAACTAAAAAATCCTAAGGATCATTTGAGGAGGGAGTCAACATCATCTGGAAACAACATCAATAAGTGAATTATATGGATTTGTCCAAACCAAGTCAAAACCTATAGGGTGCATAGATTAGCAAGCAAACTAGATAGGTTAACTTTTTATGAAAGATTCATAAAGCACATGTCATCATTCCTCTACAACTTTAGTCATGATAAAATTATATTTTTAAAACTTGAGCATTAATTATGGCAGCAAAACCATAGGTCTCTCCTACTCGCTTACATAGCCTAGTCAGACATGTTTTCACTATTTCCCAATCATCTAAAGCCTTCTAGATTTAGCTCCTATTATCCCAAACTCCTTTCCTAGGAACATATCTATTCCTTAAGGTCCATTTCCCAATGGAAAATAGTGCCATATGTTGGACTATAATGATAAGACCCAAGGTGTCCCCTTTCCAATGCTATTGTCCAAGTCCACAATAGCCTCAAACAGTCAAATTTTCTCAAATCCCTAATTTTTCCCTTCGCATCCTAATATGAGTTCATCTAACCCAAGATCAATATTTTCCCTATAAAATCCCATTAAAAGGTTATTTCTAAGGTTTGGAAATCATTCAAAAGGCACAATCTATAAATATACTAAAGCACACTCTAACAAATATTCCTATTCTCTGCATATAACCAACCATTGTTATTTCTAGCCTATCCAAGTTCCCACACCAATCATGAGTCATCAAAATCTTACCCAAATGTGAAATTACATACACATGATTTCACAATACACATCCAAATTAGGATAACTACATTGGCCTTGATCCCTCTTCAGAGTATTGGTATGTAGGCAACATGCCCACACATGGGGTGTGATCACACATTCAGTGCATATTACACACTAACCCATTTTTCCAATTGGGTTCAAGATCAAATATCAAGCATACAGAGGAAATAATATCCTTTAATACCAAATAAATTGTACACATAACTTCATGAATAACTAAGACTCAATATTTTAGACATAGGGTCTCCTAGAGATGATGAACAAAACCTAGAAAGCTTAGACATTAATGACTACAGTTCTAAACCATGGAATAAAGTGTTGGACCTTTAGGTGTCACATTTTTGGCACTCTTATTTATGTATAGAAAAAAAATTTGGATCCTTTTTATGACAGTTTACCCAGTTATATTAGTAATTTATAGACTCTATCTCCTCCATCTTAACTTAAAATCAACTAAGTTTTACTTTCTATCCCCTTGTTTGCTATTTTTAAAAATTAATTAAGCAATTCCATATTTAATAAATTATTAGGTTAATAAAGACACATTTATTTAATTATTTTACCCTTAAAACATGTCCCTTTACTATTTAGGAAATTAAACCTATAGTTTACCAAATTCAGTAAAACATTTGGTGAACCCGACTTACTTTGAATTTTTGCACAAAAACCCTAGAAACCCTAGAGCTAACTACTTTTGATTTTTTGCAATATTTTCCTAATTTTTATTGAATTTTAAAATTAAAAAACTAAAAATTAATTGAATTTTTTGAATAATTTACTAAAACCCTAGTTTGCACATACTAGGTCATATTTGCATACAAACACTTTTAAACCACTAGGAAAAATATATTACTAATTTTAGAAATATTTTCAAAAATTTCATAAATTTTTCAAGATCAATTATACAAATTTATAGAATTTTTTTCAAATTATTACATTAATTTTGAAAAAATTCATTTCAAAACCCTAGTTGCATCAATTAAATCCCAGTAATTTTCAAGTAATATTCCATTTATTTTTTAAAAAATTTGATTGAATATTAAAATCAAAAAATCACTTCAAATTTCAAAAATTCATAGTAAATTCCAAAAAAATTATTTGTCTCAAAACCCTAGTTGCATCTAGTAGGTCCCATTCAAGCAATTAATTTCTCATAATTTTTAAAATTTTATCTTGCATACTTAGCTCAAAAAATAAATTTCAAATTCAAAAGTTCATAGTATTATATATATAATATTTCTAAAAAATCCTTGGTTGCATATACTAGTTCCTACTTTGCTTTTTGTTGTATTACCTTACATGTTTGGCATTTTTGTTTCTTTTTTTGTGCAAATTCTAAGCTTCTATTTTAGAATTTTATGTTTCTACAAATTCAAAGATACTATTTTAGAATTTTATGTTTCTTATATCCAATACTTTCCAATTTTAACAAATTACCTATTACAACTTATTGTAAAACATTCAAACACATTTCAAATTATTTTCCTACTTTAACAATGGCCTAATATATCAGCTTTGATGAAATTGATAAAAGAGAGCTTCAAGAAATCTTAACAAAACACTTGGATATGCAAGATGACATGATTATAATTCTTCAAGAGGAACAACAGAAGGTAATCAATGGTCAATATTTTCAAACTACAGAACCACCAATTACACATGACACTATGGGGGTAACTACGTCACAACAACCCCCTATAGCAACCCAAGATTCTTATATGCCACTTGCTATAGCTAGTACATCCCTATCTCCTAATGTGGCAACCCTTGTGCAAGAGATTTGATCTCTTCAATCTAAGGTGCAATGTCTTGAGAAAGGTGCCACTAGATATACATAGGCATTGGACTCCTTCACTCTATTGCATACACCTTTGACATGACATATAACTAATACACCCTTGCCACCTAGATTTGTACAACCTAAGCTTAGTCTTTATGATTACAAGGGTGATCCAGAGAAACATTTTAGATCCTTTCACAAAAGCATGTTTGGATTATGTACCAAATGATTGGATATTCACTAAATTATTTTTGAGGAGCCTCAAGGATTATGAATTACAATGCTTTTACATTATATCAAATCAATCTATTAAAGCATTTAATCCTCTTGCTAACATGTTCCTAGCATATTTAAAAAACAATATTGGTGATAAGGTTTCATATGCCCAAATTGCACAATAAAAATATAAATCAAATGAGCCTCTAACTGAGTATGTTCTCAGATACAAGACCATATTGGCTAAGATGACTAGCCCTATAGTATATTAGGAGTTATAGGGCCTCTTCAAATAGAGTCTTATACCATTTTTGCATGAGACAATCATGTTTAAATGTTTCTCTTCTTTCACTGAATTATGTCACACTTTAAAAGAAAGAGAAATCAAACTCATTTCATTGAGCAAACTTAAGTACACAAGTGCACCAAATACAACTAATAAGAATAACAACAAAGCCCCATATAAGGTAAAATTAAATGAAAGTAAAGGATCAACTCAAAAAATAGTTAATGCAGCTTCAAATCCCTCATAGAGAGTTACTTTATCAGCACCTCCTCGATGACCTTTTACAAATCTACCAGTTCCTCTAGCCAAAGTTCTATAATAGTTATTAGAATTTAACATCATATATCTTCCTCCTATTAGATAAATTTATTGAGCAAAGCCTCTTCCATGGGGATATGACAAAAATTAATTATGTGACAATTATAGGACACTAGACTATACTAAAATAGATGCATTATTCTTAAGCATAAGATACATGATCTAATTGATGGTAATCAAATTGATCTAGGCACTTTAGTTGAGCCTCCTCTAGCCAAACCAATTCAAGACAAGTCACTCAAAATATTTTTAGATCCATTTCCATAGCATGGTAAGTCAGGGACTTAGGTCACATTAGGTGTACATCATTCATATCAGGCACATCCTCCACCAATTACATATAGGGCATTGACAACTGATTCACATCCATTGAGCCACATGATTGGTACTTTTCATTATTGCATTATATTTTGGCCTTCCATCTCCTTTTATAAGCAAGAGATTATTGAGGATGACATATACTATCATGTGCTCTTCATTAAATCTTTTATTCATGGTCATCACATTCATAATATTCTAATTGATAATGGATCCAGTGTTAACATGTGTACTATGACGCTACTACAACACTTGGGTTATACAAAGTAGGAAATTACTCTAACAAACATAGTTATTAGTGGTTTCAATGGACATATTCAAACAACATTGGGTGAGATCCTCATTCCTCTAGAGGTTGGTCCTACACACATGACCACCTCATTTACTATAGTTCCTAGCATGGGAGTTTTTGACATGTTACTTGGTAGACCTTAGATAAAAAAACTTATAGTAGTTATATCTATATTAAATTGATGCATGAAATTCATTCATGATAATTAGGTTATCATAGCTATTAGAGTTCTATATTAGTTACCACTTCTAGTTTCAGAGCTAGTTTCAGTTTTGTAGCTAGTTTTAGTTCCAGAGCTAGTTCTAGCTCTACCACTAATTTTTTCTCCAATTTAGCATCAAACACAAATATGATATCCATCACTATTAAAAATGGTTCATACACCTCCATATAATTAGGATTTTAGATATATTTTAGATATAGTATTCACACCTAGAGTAATTTCATTGAGATTTCATGCATCTACACATAGATCACATGTTCAACAAGTTTCTCCTACTTTTAGATGTGTCCCTAAGAGCCCTAAAATTACATCCACTTATAAAATTTATAGATTTCCCCATATTTGGTTTTTAATTAAGATTTTTTAGATCATTTATAACATATATAGCTTTTAGAGCCATAGTCTCAGCATTTCCATCATGCTTCATGATAACACACAATTCCACTCTTTGATACAAGACACCATGATAGGGAGTCTCATTTGAGACTCATCTATTAGTATCATTTATGTCTAGAATTGATTTTATATATTACCTCCTACTTGATTGTACATAGTTTCCTCTACTTGATTGTACATAGCTCAAATATTTCAAAATATAAAAACAATATAATATTTCAAAAATACAAAAACATGGCAATTGTATGCATAATCTATGTTTTACATTGCTAAACATTATGATAGAATTACATTACATTTTTTTATGCTATTGTTCATTGATTTTTCTATATTACCAAGATTCACTTGATATTATTTGATTATATGTAGTGCATCTAGATCCTTGATTTCTTCACTCTACCCATTGAGGGGGAATCTTACTTCTACATTCCAACTACATATTAATACATCTACCCAATTGGGGAATACTCTACATGACTACACCATCCAAGTTATGTCATTATCATATTATACACTCTAGACATATTTTTGTAGTACATTCCTTACTTTCTTACATATATATCACATCGACATCCATTAGCATATATCACACTTTTATATTTCATAGCATATACATTAGTATTATATTACATATCTTGTATACTCTTAATTATTTATTTCCATAGTTAGATTCATGTTTATAGTTCCATTACTTTTCATTCTTCCACTCTTTAATCTAATTAGCTAGATGTGTTTTCATTTTCTAGTTCATATTTGCTTCTTGCCTGCATTTTATGATAATTGCCAATGTCTTTTATTCTTGTTTATATGTGTGTGCCTTTGGACACTTTCCAATGTCCTTTGTGTGTGTCTTTCATGTGCTTGTGGCCCTTGTGCCAATATTTGCTTGTTCCCATTGTGTGTGTATGTGGCATTTGAATAAGCCTTATATTCCTTGTGTGCTTATTTAGCCCCTTGGCCACCCTTGAATGTTTCTTGCTTCTTGATTTGTATGATTGTTGCTTGATTGATTATCTTTGTGTGTAATGCCATGATTATAATCATGCATTTGACTTGATTTTTGGATTCCATGATGGACATCATACTCCATCCCTCCATTCCACTAATAACTAACAACTAATATTTTGAATTCTAGTTTACTCGTATGTATATGCTATTACATTGTTATATCTATCTAGGTATACCCATGTGGATCTAAAAATATCTCTCTAAAACTTCTAATATATCTTAAGTTAATGTATATCAATGCTATATCAAATGTTTTCACAACTTAACACACTTATAAGGCTTCTTTTGAGGGAAGTCATTGCAAGGTCTTCATTCCTAATGTCAAAAGAGGGGGAAATAAATAAGGGTTTTGTCATAGAGATTAGAGCTCCTAATAGTTGAAAAAATAGTTTTAGAATAGTACAATATAGAATCCAAAACTCAGTGCAAGTAAACTAGACTAGGTAGATAACAGAGAATCCATATTAGTCATCAATTTTGGCTTTGAACAATAGTGCCAAAAATGGGACTACAATTTTGCACCCCAAAGTGTCTATCTTTTTTATGTTGTATTTAGTTTTTTAAAAATAAAGTAGAGAGGTGAGTTCAGTAATAGTTATACTAGTATAGTTCAGTCTAGAAATCATTAGTTTTCAACACTCATCTTGCTCAAAGAATTTAGATATAGGGGGCATCATGTGCGGCATGAGGGTTTCCATTTTTAGTTTAGACATGGTAGTTGATACAACTTTTAGATTAGAATCTATGTTCCAAAAACCAGTTATTTGGGGTGATGTGTGTGTCACATGGGCCTTCTCTATTTTTGATTTTATAGAATTTTCTTGCACATTCCTAGTAGTTGCATGCCTTATTCCATCTATAGGTGGTCGGTATCACATTCAATTGAACTTTCATACAAGTTTTCTCCCTACATACCTAAGTTCCCAAATGCCTTCCTAAGCCTTTATTTTTAAGAGGGGATTCTATACAAGTCCAATCTCCATCTTTCGAAGTGGCCAACAGTGGCCTAGTTTCTAGTTTACATTCGGCTATCCATGCCAACATTTCCAAAGAATAACACATTTAGGCACTTCATGATCCATCTCATATGACATTCATCTATACTAGTATTTTCTCATTTAGCTTCACATCATGGGGTAACAATGGATCCAAAGGACTAGCTAGCCTTTATATTCGTGAGCCACCTATTTAGAGGGATTAGACACATGGTCCAAACATTGATTAAGACACACATGATTCATTAACTTCACATAGTTAGTGATGATGGAGCAAAAGGTCCTAACTTTTTATTCTTAACCCAAATTATAGGGGATTGAACACTCATCTCATTCATTGATATAACTCTTGGTTCAACATACTTACAGCATTACCCAATATGACCAAACAACATAATAAGTTTTTTATTGGTTCATGTACTCGATGAGGTGTATTCATTCCTTTCTCTTCCTTCCTCTCTCTTTACCTAGCTTTGTAAATTCTTTTTTTAGATATAGTGTATCTTGTAAGAACTTATCTAATTTTTCTTTTATTTTTGAAAACTTACATAGTCCAACATGCTCTCTATGCACAACCTAGAATTACATGGGTTTTTGGGCTTAGCCTCATAGGTAAGTTTAGGTACACTTCTCTTTTTTTCCTTTATCCTAGTATTTCAATTTTTTGTATACTTAGAATAAAGGGGGGAAATGTAGTCATACTAAAATGCAGTTTATACAACTTGAGCATGACTTGTGACAACAAAACCATATGTCTTATCTACTCACTTACACAACCCACATAGGCATGTTTTCACTATTTCCTAGTCATCTAAAGCCTACTAGATTTAGCCCCTACTATCTTGGACTCCTCTCCTAGGCATAGATCTATCCCACAAGGTCCCTTTATCCTAGATAATAGTGCCATAGGTTGGAATATAGTGTTGGGACCCAAGGTACCCACTTTCTAGCACTATTATCCAAGTCCATAATAACCTCAAATGATCAAATTTTCTTGAATTCTTATCTTTTCCCTTGTTAGCCTAATTCAAGTTCATCTAACCTATGATCACTAGTTTCCATATAAAATCCCATTAAAAGGTCATTTATAAGTGTTGGAAATCATTTAAAAGGCACAAGCTAGAAATATACTAAAGCACACTCAAGCAATTCTTCTTATTTTTTGCATACAACCAACCACTATTATTTCCAACCTATCCAAACTCTCACACTAGTCATGAGTCATCTCAAGATTTCCCAAATACACATGCACTTATATTTCATACATAATATCAAACAATACGCATTCAAATTGGGAGAACTACATTGGCCTTGATACCTCTTTAGAGTATTGGTATGTATGCAGTATGCCCACACATGGGGTGTGATTTCACATTTAATGCATATTACACACTAACCCCTTTTTCTATTTGGATTCGAGATCACCTATCAAGCATGAAGAGGAACTATGATCCTTAAAGACCAAATCAATTACACATAAAGCTTCGTAAACAACCAAGACTCGATATTTTAGGCATAAGGTCTCCCAGAGCAGAAGAGCAGAACCCAAAAAGCTCAGACAATTTTGGACCTCTAGGTGTCCCATTTTTATGCTCCTATCTAGGTAGAGAATAGACTTTTGGATCCCATTTTTGATAGTTTTCCCATCTAGATCATTAATTTGGAGCCTCTGTCTCCTCCATCTTAACTCAAAATTTGCTAAGTTTTACTCTCTATCCCCTTATTTGCTATTTTTAAAATCAATTTAGCACGTCCAAATTCAATAAATTAGAAGGTTACTAAAGGCACATTTATTTACTGATTTTCCCATTAATCCAAACCCATTTACTATTTAGGAAATTAAACCTATAGTTTCCCAAATTCAATAAAATATCAACCAAACATCAAATGGAAGCTGAGTTTATAATACACCCCCAAGATCATTTTTCCTGAAACATCTCCTGTTGATCATACCAAGTACAACTTGAAGACCATTTTTGCTTACCAATCCTAGTAAAAGAAAAGATAAGAATTTTTATTCATTTCTTGAAGTTTTTGATCAAATTTATCACTAAAGTAAGTGCATGGAAGACCAAGGGACACTCCTAAAATATCCCCAACTATATGAGTCTATACAATTTTGTACACCTCATTAGATGTTCATTTTCTCCAAGAAAACTATCTTTTTTCTAAATGACCTACCAATTTTTAGTTAAAAATTGTTACTTTAGTCTTCTTAAGACACATGAGATGTGACATCACCTTTTGGAACCTTCGCATTTCCCAAGGAGGTTGTAAAACTCATTAAATGCTCTTTTTGACCCTTAAAATGACTCAAAAGGACATGTTGACTAATAAGACTAATGAACAAGGTTAATATGACATTAAATTCCATTAAATGACCCATAATACACCTTATGACCAAATATAAGACCCCTTAAAACATCTAAAAATCAATTTTTTACCTATAGGTGTCCCAATTTGACCTATAAGGTCAAATTTATTCAACATTAATATCAGTTGTGACCTCATTTAAAAGACTAGAAGACTTAAATCATATGAAATTCTTTAAATATTAATCTTCTACTCCTAAATAATTTAAAATAGATTCATCATCCTAAAACACATTACATAGACCAAGTAGGAATCTTCATCTATTAGGATAGGAAAAGTTAAAGGAAGGGATATGATTTTCTCATCACTTTGATAGGTTAGTAGTTCCAAGTGAATAGTGTTAATAAGAAAATGTTAGGTGAGATGGAAATGGTTTCAAAAATTTATTTAGGGGAGTTGAGAGGGGATGATAGAGTTTCCTCATCCACATCCATAGGGATATGGGACATCAAAGCACTATCATTATCAACTTCAAGAGTTTTCTTGAAACTAAGGCCTTGTTTCTTCTACAATTTACTAAGGTCATTTATCATTACCTCATGAGGTCTTTGTTCATGAAATCCTAGACCAAATCCTTTGCAATAACATCATTGTAGATAGGTTTGCACAAAGTGTGGTTTATCAATAAAGGATAAGTTAGACGTGAATGGTTTGGTACTCATTTGACCTTCCCCATATAAAGGGGATTGGTTTATTCTTCCATAGGTTAAGTGAATTTGAAGGTGAGAAGGTTTGGAGGGGATAATTTCTCCTAAGTTGGGTTTGTAAAGTACATTATTGGTTAGGGCATCCATATTCCTAAGGGGTTGATAAGGTACTAAGAGTTAATAGTTGATATTCCCCTACATAACTTTATTGGAATGCTGAGTTAAAAGAGTTTACACCAAGGATATGGGATGAAGGTATAGTAGAGTGATAAAACATTTAACCCTAAAATAATGGACTTGATTTATTTAGGGGGATCAACACATCATTAGGATAATAAGTCAACTTGCATGTCTTAAACAGATATGGATCTACTGGGATAACATGGATCTTACCTTCATGCACAAAACTAAGACATCGGTGTAAAGTGGAGGGAAGACAACACACGGTGCATATCCAAGGATGTATTAATAGGATTTTATATTAAAATTCCCCTTTATCACATAAAATAACTCAAGGAAGGTACACATACCTACTTGGATGGGGAGGATGACTGTACCTAACATAGGGATAACAATATTATTAAATACCTGTAGGATGGATAGAGATTGAGGTAAAATAAGTTCTGGTAGTTGGAGTTGTCTAAAATCATGTGAGGAGAATATTTATATTGGATCCATTCATAACTATTTTGATTTATAACTGATTAATTTGGGCAATGATAAATAATGGTGTGTCCTGGTCATCGGGTTGTAATGGGGGTATTTTAGAATCATGAAATGTGATAGATGATGAATTTTGTAAGGATCCAATGAAATTTTATAGAGGTTGAGGTTCATCCAATCATATCTTGGTAGATTGCAAGGCATATATCATAGATTCATGATGTTGTAGAGAATTTTAGATAAGTTCATATAAAGACAGCTTGACGGGAAGTTGAGGGAGTTATTTTAGAATTGATATTTATATCAAATTTGAGGAATTTTTATTATACACTTTCCCTATACTATAAACTTTAGGTTTTGGGATAGGCATTGTAAGATTATCTATGGTAGAAGGAGGTGTTTTTTTAATAGTCACCTTGGCTTTGTTGGGATTTTGGGTTTTATGACCCTATGTCTAGGATCGATTACTTATGTGTATTACATCTATTTGAAATAATGATGGGTTTACTATGTTTCTAAAATCATTTGAGTTTATAGGGTTGAAAAGGGGTTGATATTGATTTTCATTAGAGGTCCTATCTTCTTTTGAAGCTAATTCTAACCCTCTTGGTAATGTAATAGTTTCCATGGTGGTCATGAATCTAGTAGTTTGACTATGAGGATAATCATGACCAAATTTTTCTAGTAAAATATCATCCTCTTCTAATAAGTTTTGGACTAAAACTTTTAGTATCATGTCCCACTATTCAATGGTAAGTTCATTTCTTCCTTTCCTAATACAATGCCAGTTGTTGAGTATGAGGATTAGCAAGATTTATAGGTGGTAGTGTGATAAGGGAGGTTCAAAGGAGTTGATCAAACATATTAGATTAAGACCCTCATAATAGATCTTAGTTATAACTTTTTTTCCTTCTAAGGCATTGGCATGGGAGCTACACTTACTTTTATGCCTTTATTCCTCACATTGACTATTTGAATATTTCCCACAAAGGATACTTTATGGTTGGAATAAGACTTTACACTGAGATTTTGAGAGTAATAATGATTTAAGGGATTATGTATTAGAATTATTACTTTGGGAAGATCTTTTTACACTGGTGTGTGTTTATTAGAAGAAGATTATATAATGGTGGCTTTTGGTCTTATAGAAGGATGAGCTCCAAATATGAATTCTCTAGTTTGAATTGGTGGCAGAACCATTTTCCCTTTTTGAATCTAGTCAGAAGTAGTAGGGATATCTTATTTAGGAAGCTTAATTCTTATCAGTGGATGTTGTAGGGATTTATCTCATGATGTAATCAGGATTTTTTTTTTACTTTCTAAAACATTTCCCTTAGTTTATCTTTTTACAAGATTTAGGTTAGCCTGAGCTATAACAGAAGATAATTTTGGAGTTGGTCAATTTAATGTAGTAGGCATATCAAGAGGGAATAAGCTAGAGGGGATGGATATGATATGAAAAGGTTTTGTAGTGACTAAAAGAGTAGCATGAGTGTCTTCTTGGATATCCAAACAAGTATCCTCATTGATAGTTTTCTCATCCTTTATTTTTGGTTGGTTTCTTCGAACAGGCTTAGGTAAGATTTCCTCAAAAGGATCCCAAATAATGAGATCTAAAAAACTTGAGTGAATATTAATAAAAAATATAGTTTGTTTGGATGGTTCAAATTTATCTCCTATAATGATATCTAGGATTCTAGTTATTTTTAAAGGAGATTTAGAATCACTACAGACTTATTTAGGAAAAAGTTGATCATAGATTATGCTTATCAATAGGTCTCATGATCTGAGATGCAAATTGAGTTTGCCTATACAAAATTAGACATAGAAGTATGGTTGGGGAATTTTTTCCTAAAGATATATATGGATTTATTAGGAGGAGCATTAATATTATCTAAATGTAATTCACCTTGGTCAATAAGGTTTTAAACTAGACATTTTAAGAACTAACACCTATTGACATCATGACCAGGTACATGATAATAGTTTTAGAAGTCATTTTATTTGTACCAACTAGGCTTGGGGTGAGAATAATTAAAGGGTATAACTAGAGGAAGTTTGATAATATAATATTTTAACAATTTGCCTAAATTAAAAGTATATGATTCCCCTAAGGGTGTGTATTACTAAGGAAGAAACTACATTAAATGTTTTTATGGTTGTATTTGGGAGGTCGAGGGTTTGGATGGGCTTTTTGTATGTGGAGGTGATGATTTTAACATAATAACATTTATTGTGCCTTTAGTTTTAGGATTGTTAGTCCATTTAGAGGGATCCAATTTCAAGTTATTATTATGTAAATTTACCTTTCCTTCCTCTAAGGCACAAATTTATAGTTTATGAACCATGGAAAAGGATTCATCAAAAGTCTTAAATGATTTCACCTATAATGTTGATGAAATTTGATTAGTGCATGATCTTGCAAACAATTTGATTAATTCTAATTGAGGAAGGGAGAAAGTAAGTTGGTTTATAAGACTTCACCACCTAGACATGAAATTGGTAATGGATTCATCATCAAATTTTCTAATGGAATAGAGTTTAGTTATGGTCACTTTCCTTACAATGTTAATGGAGAAGTGTTCTTAAAATATTTTGGCTAGTTATCCAAAAGAGAATAAAGAGTGTTGAGGTATAGATATGTACAAATCTAAATCTAGTCTAGTTAATGGCATGGGAAATGTTCTTAGGAGGAGAGCATAATCATGAGCTATGAGATAACATGCATGTATAAACACTCTAATCTGTTGCTGAGGATATTCCTTTTTTTGAAATTTCATAAATTTTGGAAGTTCCCATTACAAGGGATATGGTCAGATATGGATGTATGGATTGATGATTCATTACAAATTTTATCATTTGTGAGCATATTTTTCTACCTAGAGGTAGAGGCTTCTAGAATTTCCATCCTATTCATAAGTATTTTCATAAGTTTAGGATTTGAATTATATTAAGGAATACCCCCCAAGACATTTTATTGTAGGTGTTGATAGGTAGGAAATGGACTAGAAAATGGTTGGGACAAGGGATAACCAATAGAAGTGGTTATGATAGGTTGGGATATTGCCTCACACTGTGGGTCTTACAAGGGTATATTTTTTTGTGGAGATACATCAAGGTAAGTGGATCCAAGGGTTTGTGAGGGATTTATGTATTGAGTAGTCAAAGGGACATACTATTGGAGAGCCCAACTTAAGGGAACCTATTGTAAAGGTTGGGTTTGAGGATTTCAAACTATGTTAGTTTGGGTGGCTGAGAGCTATAGGGATTGAAATTAATAATTTTTGGGGTGAATTAGTGGGTGGTGGAGTAATCATAAGTTAAGTTTTAGTAACATTTTGATCTTGGGTAATGGTCAGATAAGGGTTAATAGATACTAATGGGGGTGGATTATACAAGGGTTTTAATACATTGATATTAGAACCCATTGGAGGAGGATTGTTGAGAGAGGAAAACATAGATTTATTTGTAAAGAGGATTACATAACATGATTAGTCAAACATTATTCTAATAAATCAAATGAAAATGTATAAGAGCAAACTAAAATAAGCCTATCTATTCATGTGAGAATTGCAAGTAATAGTAAGAAATAATTGAGGGAAATCAATACCATATTACCTTCCCAAGTGGATTCACCATATAAATGTGGCTAAAAAGCATGTTTTCCCTTGATCAAGAGCTCTTGTCTTCAATAGTAATGGTTTCCAACTCCTCCAATGTCTCAAGAACTCCTTGTAAAACCTAGGATCATGATTTGGAATCACTAAACTGGCCTTTCAATGAAGCTTACAAAAAAATCAATAATAAAATGTAAAGGATTGTGGAGATAATTTAGCATTATAAATTTTCACAAATCAAGCTTAAAAATGATGTTTATGGCCTCTCTAGTTATAGATTTTTGAAATTGATTAGGATCAACCATGACTATCCATCTCAAGATTGAGATGTGTGGCCATGAATTATTCCAATTATATAATTAAATCCATAAATATATCTCATAAATATCTAGGATAGAGGGGCATTTAAGAGGCATGGAGGGTCTTAATGAGGCATATGCGACCCATAATCTTGATATTTTATGCATTTATGGCTTATGGATTCTACCCCATATGATGATGCAATTAATAGAAATCAATTTTTGAAAAGAAATATTCAACAAATCTCATATAAAATCCACTTAAGCTCTTGGTTTGGATTAATTATACTTAAATAAGTTTAATCAACATTTGTCCAATTATTTGGAAATTAGCCCTTAATTAATCAAAATGGTCAGAATGTCTTGTTATTAGCTCAAAATTTTACTAGATTGGAATCAGAAGTTAATGTTAGATGTATCATATACTTATTCCCATTTAGGATGCTTCCAACACTAAATAACAAGGTCAATGTCTCATTCAAGAGATTTGATAGAGAAGAGCAATTCAAAGCACCTAGGTGCAAAATTGGCATTTCAAATTGAAATGATCTAATCAAATTTAGTTGGCTCATAAAATGAATTACCTTATTTATGGATATAGATTTAAAAGTAACAATGTATTTCTAAACCTATTCACGGGCCTCCACCTCATACATAAGTATATATACAAGAGCAATCTGGCCCACTTGGGGAATCAAATGTTGAAGAAAGAGTGGAGACTCCTCTAACCTCCCTTGCATACACATTTTCCATTATTTATCATGTGCACATAGCTAATAAAGATATACTTACAAGTATTGATATAAAAATTGGAATATTTTTCATGTTGCCACTACCTCCTCTAACAATATCTCAACAAGTAACTCTTCTTGATTTCTTGTCTCATGTTTCCATTATTTATCCTCTTAGGTCACCACATGTTGTGATAACACCACCACCAATAATAATGCATTAGTTTGACCTAAATTGGAACTTGTAAATGAAAAATTTAAACCATTTAGGGGTTTTTATGGATTTTTACCTAAAATGTGCATTTGAGTGAAATTCGAGTAAGATTGACAATTTCAACACAAATGGTATTAGGAATTAGATGTCTATAATAGTAAACCCTTCAAGTCCTTCTAGGGGAATGCCAATTATTTTTTGAAAGATTGGGTTCAAGGGGAAACTATAATATGTATGGCTCGAGTACTAATATAATGATTAAGGGCAATTGGATTATTATCCAATATACTAGTGAATTCTAGATCTCCTTGTGTATATGATCAGGGAATTCATTTGTAATGAACCGCTACACCAAAACCTCAAGGCATTAGTGAAGTCCACCCACCAGGACCATAACATCCCACCATGCTTCTGAAGCCCAGACTCTGGGCTAGATTTGTGCCCATACCACCAAGATTCCCTACATGTACGAGCCCTAGATGAACACTACCATGCCGACATAGCCACCTGCTCTGTGACTTAAACCTGAGTGGAGGCTCTTATACCACATGTAATAAACCACTACACTAAAACCTTAAGGTGTTAGTGAAATCCCCCCATTAGGATCATACCATCCCACCACACTTCCAAAGCCCAGACTCTAGGATGGATTTGCACCCGTACCACTAGGATTCCCTATGTGTATGAGCCCCAAATGAACACTACCATGCAAGTATAGCCACCCACTGTATGACTTAAACCTAGGTGGAGGTTCTGATACGACATGTAATGAACTGCTACACGAAAACCTCAAGGCATTAGTGAAGCCCACCCACCAGGACCATAACATCCATCCCCATGAACCTAGGAAAGGTGTAAGGACTTAGGGTGTTCTCCATGGATGAATATGGGGTAGGATATTCAATTTGTTTCAATAACTATTATCATGTTAAAACCATATAGTACCAAAAATAAATAAATGAAATGTAAAGGCACACAATATTCTTTTTGATTATCTCATTTTTATGAAAGAAAATGAACACAATACTAAATGTAATTAATTTTATTTTTATTTTTTAAGAGACTAAATTTAGAATGTGATAGGGAAAAAGGTTAATGAGGGTACTAAAAAATGGTAATCTAAACATGGTTTTGGGTTTTTTTTAAAGGACAAGAACCTATATATACATGAATGTACATTGAGGCCTAATTTCATGTTAAAATAAAGCAAGTGGATTGGTATTGGGGCCTACCCCCTCACTTCACACACCACATCAATATTCCCCTTAGTGATGAAAGCCAAGTGGGTCTACCTTAGGTAGGAAGATGTTTCAGTGCTTGGTATAAGATTATGTGGTGTTGGTTGTGTGTGAGAAAGTGTAATTATTATGATATATTTACTCGACTAGATTAGCCTATGTGAATTATCTAGGCAAGCAAAAGATGAGTTAAATTATTTTGAAACCTTAAAAATAAAAGCAAGAATTTTAATTTTTTTCCTTTTTTTGAATGAAAGCAAATAATCAAGCAAATGCAAGTAATGAACAATTTCATAATGAAAATAACAAGAATAGTGAGACCTTAGGGGTCCCATCAGGTGTGCCATAATGTTTTAGTATTTTTTAGGTTCATTTTCTTTTAATTAATAAACTTACTAAAAATAAATGATGTAGGGTTTAAAGAGGAATACATATGATAGGGGATGAACACTACCGATCAAGCATAGTAGAAACTTCTTTTTAGGCTAGGAAGGACTATTTGCATACAAGAGATAGCCTGGATAAGATTAGATTAATAAAATAGATGAGTGGACTACCTGATATAAGATTAGTTCTAGGAAGTGGTACACTTAAAGGGATGTCATTCCACTATTTTTATACAATCAAGAAAATAATATAAAAATATAAATTACAAAAGGTGTGATAAGATATGATACTAAAATGAAATAAATCAATCTACTGCATATATATTATAAAAATGCTCATTATAATATTCTATTGATAAATCTTCTTGTTCTTGAATTACTTATAGTTACTTGGTGATGGTTTCTAGGGTTGGGGCAAAGATAATTGCACAAAGTCCTAAATGAAAGGAGATGTAACTTTGATTGGAGAATAATGTGTGAGGAACTATGGGTAAGTCATGTATTGAAACCACATCATTTATAATGCCATATAAGGTCATCTACATATAGTAATGAATGATTTTAAGACTTATATTCAATAAAATAGAAATACATAGGATTGTTAAACTAGTCTTGGGTTGTAGATAGAAATAAAAGCATGGATTGATGTCGATTGTCTCAAAATTAGTATTGATTATGTAATCGATGTCGATCATATGAGGAATCATAGTTGATCCTTAGAGTGGATATATAAAGTTCAAGATGGGCCTAAAGGATGGCTCTAATAGATTCTAAATAGCTTAAATACTAAATACTAATTTATCTAAACAAATTAAGGATGATAATTTAAAAAAAAAAAATAGTATATTTATCATAATGTACTTAAATAGACAACATACCTATAAAAATGCTTCTTATGCTATAGATAAATATCACATTGACAGGGATGTGCTTGACCTTGGAATGAGTGTGGATGAGCTAAAATAGGGGTGGCATTATTGCATAGTAATATAGGGGAATTTATTTAGAATTCTAGTGTGAAAATTTGGGATCCCTTAGATTGAGGATGGACTACATATAAATCGATATTGATCCTAATAAGATCGACGATGATCATGAGGATCAATTTCAATCCAGTCCAAGTTTAACTTATTTGTTTTAACGACTCTAAATCATAGGATTAAACTTAGTCTAGGGTGGTTTCTAATGAGTCTCAGTTATGGATAAGTTTTCAAGGAGCTAAAATAGCTTACCTCTATAAACGTAGGGATATTTTACTAGATTTATGGATGGTTAACTAGTTACCTAGGTAATTAATTAGATTCATTACAAAATATAAGATGGTAAATGGTAAAACTACATTAACTAGCATAAAAAGGATGGGGAAGGGGTAAAACACATTTATTCATAATAAAATGGTGTAAATTAATAGTTTTTACACAGATCCACAAGAAGTGGTGATAGCCACAATTCTTTGGGTAGATCCTCATCAGCTTAATTCTATACACACTAGCCTGACACTCTTAGAACTAGCATTTGAGGCTACATTATAGAAAGTTATTATAGAATCTAATGCACAACAGGCTAAAAAAACATGCCAAGGTGGTAGATCTATATAATAAAGAGGTCAGTACCTACACTAAATTGTAAGAAGAATTAGCCAAGCTTAAGCACCAGTTGGAGGTAAAAGCAAAGGCCAAGGTAAAAACACTAAATATTTGTAAGGATATTCTGATTTAAGACCTAAAAATTGTAGATGAAGTCCCTTTATCTAGTGAGGTAATTGAAAACCTAGATACCCTTGTGGACCTCTTATTGAAATGGTGCAAAGAGAAATTTGGGCCAAGAGATGAAGTATGGGCAACATAATAATTTAATGAAGTGATAGTCATTTGCAAGTGTGCCTTTCAAAAATTTGAGGGTATGATTCCCATTATAAATGGGGTTTATGATAATTTGGCATAGCCCAACAAATTTTTTGAAGCTCAACTTTAAGTAGAAGAGATTTAGTGTCAACAATTAGTTGATACAACCCTCTTAATGAAAGACTGCTTCAAGCATTTAAATGCCTTTAAGGATATAAAAGATATGGAAGAGACAAAAGTGCATGTTGGCAATAAATAAATTCTAATTTGTGGCACTCTAAGGACAAATTATAGATGAGGTCACCATGCTTGAGGGAATTCATAAGGATACTTCCACATCCCTTGAATGTTTGGTCAATAAAGTAAGCAAGTGTCTTAACCAACCTAAGTAGACCAAAAAGCTGAACAACAAAGTTTATCAATACCTTGTCACATTGGGAAGGTGTCAAGAAGTATATCAAACAAGTTGGTCTTGAATTTTTAGTAGATGCCAAAATTGGTGTTTAATTAGAGACAAACTAATAACACAATGTGGGGTGATGTTGGACCTAAAATTTTAGATAAGTCTTTTGATAGCAGTGCAAAAGAAGCATGGTGTGAAAGGATCACATCACAAAAGATATACAGGTGTAGAATACCATGGTGAATTAGTTCATAGTTTGAGGACACCCAGTCAGAGAAGATGAATAATCAATAGAGAACTTAAGAATGGATGGCTTAGAATACTAGTGGAAGACTCAGGGAGCATGCGAGAAGTAAAAGATGGTTAAAGAGTGATTCCTAGGGATGAAATAGACATAAGTCACACATGATTTTATCACTGGCCTACATGAATACAAACACTAGGAACAAGGATTTATTACCGAATATGAATATAGGGGCATAAAGTCCTGGGTCCTTAGGGAAATAATGTAGTTGGTTATCATGATTCTTAGTCAATTAGAGATCATTGTCTAATCACTAAGAGTGTCATTACTATTGTAACTACTTAGTCAAGGAGAACCAACTATAAATAACCTATTTAGAGATTTATAATGCTATTGATCATTATTTTATAATGATTGATTGAGTTTGATTGCTTCATTTATGTAATCACATATATCATTGTAATGTTGCTATTGTACTATAGCTTATAGTTGAATTATATCACTAAGTTGCATTATACACTTGTTATGTAACTTATGAATATAGTATGAATGCAAGGACTAAAATCTATGTTATCTGAATATTATCAATGTCGAATCTAAACATAATGATGTTGGTAATCTTAATTATGTTTTTTCATTTAACTAAATTTAGTCCCATAACGTTGCATTTATTTTTTTGGTTTGTCATTAAATAATGTGAATCTTCAAACATCAATATATGTTAAGTACACCTTTGTGAAACAAATCCCGTGGGAATTGGTTCCTTCATATGTGCTTTAGGTGATTGCACAAGAACACCAAGTCTTGCATGAAATGTCACCTTATAAGCTTGTTGGATCTTAGTCACTTTAGTACACACCTAGGGAAAGTTAGGCCTAGATATAAAATTAACCCAACAACCATATACTTCCATTATCTCCTAACTTATGAGATATCAACATATGGTGTGATCTCATTAACTCATAACCATGGAAGGTTAAAGTGTAGTGAAATGTATAAAACTATGAATTAATGAGGAGTTGACACATGTCATCATCTAGAGGAATTGACCTTGAGTATGTGGTGATCATCATGGATAGCTATCTCAAATTCAATGATTTAACATTCATAGTTAACAAAAAATTTCCATATCGAAGGTAATTGAACCCTCTAAAGATGACTAGAATTTTCATAATGAAATGGGAATTTAAACCAAAATTTTGTTATCTAAATTAATGTCACATGAATACATTCAATGTTTGAAGCATGATAAATATATATGAAAAATATATGTTAAAGAGGAATTCACTTAGCCATTAATCTCAAGTGAACACTATGTATTCGAGCTCTCATATTTTTAGAATCATTATTTACTTAGAGGTGTTTGAAAATTCAAATCAATTTTTTGATAGAACCAGATGTAATCATAGAGTTCAATAATGACACAACTTCCAAATAATCCAATGTCCCTTATTTGTATGCTTTCATTGGTTTCACTGAGTACATCGGTATAATGTTCAAGAAAAGTACTTTAGATTTCAAATTCAACCATTATTCTACATTGTGGGATGAGGTAGAATTAGTAATTCCATACTTGGCTAAGGATAGAATTTCACCATCCCATAAGTAGTACATTGATGATTTGATACCCATGAAAGTGTAGGGTCTTCATCATGAAACTGTGAAACTAGAGGTAATGCCATGCATATACCTTCTTATAGATTTATTTTTCAATGGCACTATTGATGTGGGTTTTATTCACACCTCAAAAATTTAAATGAGGTGGCCTCTAATTTTTTTATATCTCTATGGAACAATATTCCACTCCTAGGGACAAGTTGTAGGTATGTGGTAAAAATAATTGGGTGGTGGAATAGTAGGTTAAACTTATGGGTAGTTAACTAGGTTTTTGTGGACAAATGTGTTTATTATAATAAAAAGATAAATCAATAGGATATTTTTATGGGTGGAGAACTATTTTATGGTGGGAATATCTTAAATAAACTCACAAAAAAGGGAAGGCAGGGTAAGGAAGAAAAGAAGGTTCTATGTCTTTGAAAAGTAGAATTTCTAAGGCTATTTCTTTGGTGGATAAGTATCTCCAAAACTAGTGTTTGTTGTTTTCAAATTTTTCACACTCACAAATAAACATGGTTAGTAGTCTGGAATAATTTATATAGGATACTTAATGATCTCAGCTAAATTTTGCCCTTCTTAGGGATGCTACTACATACCCTTGTGTAATAGGTTACAACTCAAACCAAGAAGTTATCTAGGGTAGTTATGGATCACACCAAAAAGACTATATCAAAGGAGATACCTCTACATACCTTTGATTATAAATTCGAATTTTAATAACTATCTAAATCAATGAAATGTATTAATCCTCAATATCTATTGTGCATATAAGGCTAATATTCATTAATAAAAAAATCAAAATCATCCATAGTTTTATCGCACATCAGAATTATTAAATCAATATAGACAAAGAAAATTTAAATTCATTAACACAAAGAGGGAAGAAGAAAGAACAAACATAGTTTCATGACAATACATTTATTGATCTCTTCCTTTATATGCATCCAAAACTTTGACCCTTTGAAAAAACACTAAAAAACTACACACTTATAGTTTTCAATAACTAAATGCCTCGGGAGCCCTAAAACCTTCTTAATACTTAACCAACCCCTCTTAACCTAACCAAAACACTATTATTCTAGTCACATAATACTATGCAAAATTACTATTTGAAAGTACTATTCACTATCACTATTCACTATGGGACCCACTATCACTATTCATGATGACATGAAAAGTGACATGGAAGGTGATAGGGCAAGTGATACGGAAAGTGACATGGATTAGAAGTGAGGTGTCTTGATGTGGGACATCATACCCCACTTGGGATCCTTTCCCAAGGTGCTTAATGACCTCATTTAAGCATTATAAGCCCCCCCTTGAAATATGGAAAATTTCCACTTAAGGGGACATCATTCAACACATTTTTCCTGCATACATGAAAGTAGCCTTCAAAATGAGATAACTACCTCTTTAGTTCTTTGTGAAAGACAAATGGAACCCATTTTTGACTTTTTAACCCAAATATGAGACTCACCAACCCAAATGGGAATCCCTACCAACCTCATTTTTAACTAATTCATGCACCACATGGAAAATGACACCACATTTTATGTGCCATCTCTTTAATTTCTTGAATGAAGACAAGTAAGGGTGGTGAAAAGTCTTTGGTCTCATTTAAACCCATGTGCATGATTCCCATTGAAAAATGGATTCATGTGCAAGGTGGGACACTCACCAACCCAAATAATAATTCCCACTAACCTAATATTTGACTAATTCATGCACCACATGGAAAATTGAACCATACTTATAATATATCTCTTTTTCCATGATTCTTCACAATAAATGCTATAAATAACCACCCCCCCTCTCTTTCACCCAAGGTTAAGTGGAAAGTTAGTCTTTGGTTATTAACATCTTGTTTTAGGTCTTTAGAGAAGGTTATGATTTTGGAATTCATCCACATCTTGGAGGAAAAGAACATGAAGCAATGAAACTCTACCAAAATCATCAAGGATCTGCAACAAGCTAATCTTCATCAACAAACATCTTCAAGCATTGAGGTAATATTGTTGTTTAGCTATCTCAATCTATTTATTCCTTTCCCTTAGGCCTTATTATTTCACTTTATTCCTCCCTTAACCTCTTTTAATTTTATCCTCTTACCCATATCTCTTTACCCTCTAGATCACCCTTTACCCCTTTGCCTTCTTGGCCTCATTTTGACCATTTGCCCCTTTGTCTTCTTGGCCATATTTTTGAAAATTTGTCCCTCTTGTTTTCTTGAACATTTTTCCCTTCACCATCCCAATCATTTCTCAACCCCAAAAAAATCATTCTTTGACTTTTATCAAATCAATCCAAACTAAAAACCACAACTTTGTTTTAACCAATTTTTAGCATTAGCATTATTTAAATTAGTTGATTTATTTTAGCCATCTAAGCAAAATATTTAATTTTATTATTTAATTTGCTATTATTTTTTATTCTTAGTTTAAGTTTTATATCATTTTATACAAATATTTATATTTCTAGTTACCAACTTAAGTGTTTAAGGAAGATGGATTCGCAGCCTCCTAGAAAGCTTTTGCTTCTAGCATCTAGCTCACACTAGGCAATCCATACAACTACTTGTCTAACCAATAAGTTTTGTGGTAGTAATTTATAATTTTAGGTCATTATTATCTAGATAAAGATTATTTATCACAAATTATAGATTTACCATGCACTCATTCAACATGTATTCTTCTACACACCCTTCTCCTCTAGTTTCTTCTTTTCATACTTAAAAAGAAGCAAAAAATAGATAGAAACATTTGGCATGCCTAGTGGGACCCTTGATTTTTATTGGGTTCATAGATGTTTTAAGAAATTTATAATTTCATTAGTGAAATTATTTAATTTCATTCTAGGAAAATTAAGCTTTCCTTCTTTCTTAATAAAAAATAAAAACACAAGTTTTAGTTGCATTTTTGTTTTAATAGAGTTAAAGTTTATTTTCCTTACATTTTAAAAAAGAAATAAAAAGAACAATCAGCCTAGGATTAGGACTTGCATTTAGAGATTTTTTATGCATTTAAAGAAATCTAAAATTTTATTTTGGATTTAAAATAAACCTTACATCCATTTTTTGCTTGCTTGTTTCTAATTCACATAGATTAATTAAGCAAAGCAAATTAATCATAGTTCAAATATGTTACACAACCAAACCACTTGAAAAAAAAAGAAAAAACATAAAACTCATGTGAGACAAGGCTTAACTAGGATTTAATCACCCATCGAATCACCTTACCCTTTCCCGGTTGTCTTGGATTTAATCACCAAAGGGATAACCAACTCAGCTCTTTGTTTGAGTATAAACTCTAGTAAT
This sequence comes from Torreya grandis, assembly GCA_037957365.1. Taxonomy (NCBI): domain Eukaryota; kingdom Viridiplantae; phylum Streptophyta; class Pinopsida; order Cupressales; family Taxaceae; genus Torreya; species Torreya grandis. The sequence goes on from JARHVA010000623.1 coordinate 2,081,976, forward strand.
TGGTATATATTGGCTAAGCGCCTACACTAGATGCAAGATGATGAAGTGAGGGAAAAAATACCCAAGCACCAAGCCATGTACTCAATCCAATATAGATTTTTTCTTGAGCACCTAAACATAAACCTAAAACCAAACATAGACTACCTTGTTTAGGACCTATTTAAGCCAATTTCTTCTTCACACTTTTCTAAGGCATAAGCCAAAATAAAGATAAAAAATAATCCTAGGATTCAATACACTCTTAGTGAATGCATTGTTTGCCTTGAATATAGTTTTTATTTCCCTTTGTTTGAGGTGTGAGAATGTTCCTTTTCTTACCTTCTTGTATGGTTCTCACTCACCAATAGCAAAATGACTTCAAGGAACAAAACCCAAAATAAAATCAACCATCACCAACTTCTATCTCTTCATCCATGGAACACACTTTTAAACCTAAAGAATCTCCTCACTCTCCAATAAGTCTTACTTAGGTAGTCCTAGGAGATGCAATTTTTTTTGCTTTCCTAAATAACAAACATGCAACCTTACAACACTACTTAAGAACCATGTCTTACCAAATACTAGTTTTGACCCCACCTATAGATATACCTTATGGCATGCCTCTCCATCTCATGGGGAATACCTCCACTACCATGAGAACTAATCAACCTATAGTTTCCTAAACATTATCATCAACCAATAACTCCCCCATAATGAAAATGTTTACCTCTAACTCTACCCATATTTCTCTAGTTACCTCCAATCTATCAAACACTACTCCACTTCCAAGCCTTGAGATCTTCATACCCTCCATGTTACCACCAATCAACATAAGAGTCGCCACCCTTCCATCATCTATTAACCCAACCACCACTCTGATCCAACACGTAACCTTTAGTAATCTTCATAACCCACAAAGGCATATGCCCACTACCCAACCATCCATCTCTACCCAACCATTAACATCCACATGCCAATATATATCTTCCACCCAACCTCCAAGGACCACATACTAATAAGTGGAGTCATCTTAACCATATACTAGTTATTCACACATTTCCAAACCTCAATAAAAACATACCATATAACTACACATCCCAATAACCTCAAGCATATTTCATGAAGTTGATCATAGATAAGATGAATACGCTTGAGTCATCCATCTCTGAAGCCCATAATCTGCTATCTTATGATTAAATTTTCAATGAGCTTATTCACCCTTTGGTCCCCATTAGACCTTACCCAGCCCAATAAGAACTTCCAAAATTTACCAAGTTTAATAGTAAGACCCTCAATAACATTTAAGAACATTTAGGCGTTCATGATACTTGATTGCCCATTATTATGCTCTTTTCCTTTGTACCTTTCCTATGTCATTACTCAGACCAACATTGGATTGGTATAGTGTCATACCCAAACATTCCATCCTCTCTTTCACTCAATTAGCCTAAAACTTCTTGGATCACATTTCATTTAATATATCTAAGAAATTTTTAATTAATAACCTATACTCCATTCGATAATTTAAAGATGAATATATTGCTGATTTTGTGGTTCATTAGAGTCTAACCAACCAACTTTCCTTTTCATTGCCTCAACTTGAGCTTATAGACCTCTTTGCCTGTGCATGTGCAAAACATATTTCATCCAAATTGCATGTCCAAAGCTTTTGGACCTTTGATGAAGCTTTTACCATGGCTCAAAAACTAGAAAATAAAGCCATTGATAAAGGAAGGTTAAATTTGAAAAACAAGAACCAAACTAACAAACCCAATGAGCCATTTTCTTCCAAACCAATCCAAACACGAAAAATAAAGAAACTACCAATGCCATTATCCTCAAAACCACACCACTACCATCTACCAACTAACAAAACCCAAGGATCCAAACCTCTGACTCCTCTAATTATTCAAATTGAAACCAAAAGAACCAAAATTAGAATAATCATAAGCAATTAACTCCAATTTGGAAGCCTTATCCTTTTATTTTGGAAAAGTTACTAAAATCCAATATCATCCAACTTCCATCAATTAAAGTACCCCAACATTTTGATGCTTATCACTTCATATCAAGTTGGTATAATGAGAATGACCATTTCACCTTTCACCAAGTTATAAGACATAACATTAATAGGTGCAACACCTTCAAATACCTTATCCAATCCCTCATTGACAAGGAGGAGCTTATGTTGGACAATCCTAATGCACCACTAAACTAGACCCTTGACATATTCTGCAAGCCTTTCCCTAATCATGTTCCTTCTACCCCTTACCATGATAATAAACTAGACCCATCTCATGAGGCACATACTATTAATATGGTTACTGATGAACCCATTGTTGAAGAAAACATTACCTTAACCACCTCTTTCCCCATCCCCCTAATGGAATGAAAAAACTACCATATATTATTTTGGACACCCAAACAAAGCAATCCACCATACCCACACCTCCATTGGAGGAAACCACACCTACCTCCCCTATTATAAAAACATCCACTCTTTTGGAAGCTATCTCACAAGAGAAGATAACTCCATCCACCAAACCTCTAATTTTGGAACCTTCTATAAGAGGTCAAGATAAAGGGAAGGGAACCAAACTATAACTTCTAACCCCTTCTTTGGCAGACTAACCTAGCCCTCTAAACCAACTAAAAACTCCACCTAACCAACCAAAACCTCCTCCAAATTAATTGACCCTAAAAAACCTAAACCAACCAAGATAATTAAAGTGACCAAATCCCCTCCAAAACCAACAACTAAAACAACCAAAAAATTAAAACCACCAAAAGGACCAAAACCCTAGATTTTACCTCCCTCAATCTTACACTCAATTTTGGGTCCTCATTCCTCTAATTTGAACATGAATTCCATCATTTTTACCAAAAAACATACCACCTTTATTGGTCACACCTTCATACTTTCTTTCTAAGACACCTTTCCTCACTGCACCAACAATTCCTAAGTTACCTACATTACCCTCCTCTAACTCCAAATTTTCAACCATCTTGCCTAAACCAAAAATGTCAACCAAGCATACCACTTTACCCAAGACACATACCACCAAAGCTACATCCACACAAACTTATATGTCAATACCCAATATAAAAACTATTAAACCTCTACCACCTTTAGATAAATCTTACTAACCATTCTCCAACGGTTATTGTAAACTTCTTACTTGAGCTTACCATCCATCAAACCCTTTGAAACTTCACATATAAAACCATATTAGTTCAATGATAAATTTATATGTACATACCATAGGGCAATAAGACATGACACAAAAAACTATAAAGCTCTCCAAACAAGTGTTCATAGCTTGCATGAAGATGATGATCTATTATTAGAAAAGCCTCCTTTATCCCCATTTCCAATCCAACCACCAACTTAACCCATCTAATCTTTAGTCTCACCCAAAAATAAAGAAGAGGAACCAAAGAACCCACCCAATCTAGAAAACCCCCTTATCCACACTATTCACATAGTTACCCGATCTCAAGCCCAATAGAAGGATAAAGGGAAGGCTAAGGCATCAATTCCTTGGAGTTACCCCTCATTGAATTCATAAGCAAACAATACCCAACCATCTTTATCTTTGATCAAACCTATGGTTTCTATCTTAGGTGCCTCCCCATCTAACCCTCCATACCCTAACCCATATGCAATATTCATTCAAAAAGCTATCCTCAAGCAACTTCACCAAACTCTAGCAAAAATGAGCTTATATGTGTTAGTCTCTACCTCTCTCCATCAACACCAAGCACTCATATAATCCTTGAAATCCATCAAATTCCAACCCAATGACCCTCAACCTCTCACTACCTTTATTCGGGCCCTTAAAAATTCCAACAATGTCACCTTCAAAGATTCATAAATACCTTCTATTCATTTGGAGGATCCTGATTCCTCCTCTTCATTATGACATACATTAATCAAACCTACATAAAAAAGGTAATGATTGATGGAGGAGACAACATCAATATTATCTCCTCCCATGCCTATGACCAGCTGTACTTACCCATGAACATCATGTCTGAAAGCACATCGGTCCTTCATTCTTTCAATGACACTATGACTACTACCTTGAGCACAATTTTCCTCCATATCTGTGTAGGTCCCCATACCATTCCTAAATTTTTTTATGTTATGGAAGGAGAATTATAATACAATGTTTTACTTAGGTGCTCTTAGATTCATGCCATCAGTTATCATCCCTTCCACCTTACATCAATGTATCAAATTTGAGAATGAAAGGAAATTTGTGACTATCCAAGCTAACCCTAGCCCTTTCACATATTTCAATATGACATATCAACCTAATGACATCCTCCTTACTCCTTCATCTACCTCATAACCATCTGCTAACAACACAACCCCACTAACCAAAACCCATGCACTTCCACACCAAATGTTGATGAAGCTTCTACTAGCTCATCTATTCCTTCTTCCTATATTCCTATAGAAAACCATGTGGCAACCACATTCCAACATCTTTCCCTTGGGGAATATACTCTCTTATCCTTGGATGCTTTCTATACTCCTCAATAATATGAGAATATCAAACATGACCCTTTTTATGATCCTAACATTGGAACCATCATCCCCTTCACACTCCCTAACCATTAAACAAATTTCATTTATGGGGGACTTTATTGGCCACTTCTAGCCCCTACCACTACTTCATCCATCCAACCATTTACCTCTAACTTTTCCTATCTTATCGAACTAGAGTTTGCTAAGTTGTATCTTCATAGATGTGCTTAGAAAGGATTTGGCCTTGGTTTCTATGAATAAATGCCTCTTGAGTTACCCCATATCAAAACTTTGCAACCTCATGAGTCATTTGGCCTTGTGTATAAACCACTTAAAGAACCCACCAATTCACCCAAACCCATTTCCACCATGAAGGAAGATATCCAATCCTCACTAACCCAACCACTTTCCCCATCTGAAGATCCTGACATCATCCCCCAATTTTTTTTTCTATTCAATACCATTAGCTTGGGTCCTCCCATCCACCAAAAGGGTCACCAAACTAAAGTCTTTCCACTCATGCACCCTGCAATGGTAGAAAATGAGTATCTTACTATCAACACCATCCAACATCAAGATGATGATTTTACTCTTACTTACCTTGTTACGAAGGATTATTATATCTATAAATCCCTTCCTCCTAAAGCCTCAACCATATCAAATTAATCCACCATGGATATCAACTTGGGTACCCTAAATAACCCTCACATTGTCAAATTGGGTCAATCACTAAATGTCAAAGAACTTATGAACTTATCATCTTTCCTCAAAGATCATAGCATAACATTAACCTAGTTTTATAGTGATATGCCTAGGATTAACCCCACCATTATTACCCATAACATAGTTACTCATCATGATGTCAAACCTGTTAAACATAAACTTTGATGCATGCATCCTCATATAGCCCTTATCATCAAAGAAGAGCTTCAACATCTCCTCTATATAAATATCATTCACCCCATTGAATACCCCTAATGGGTCTCAAATATTTTACCTATCACCAAAGTCACTAGGGTTATGCATATTTGTGTAGACTTTCATGACCTTAACCTCACTTGCCCCAAGGATGACTTCCTCTATCTAGCATTGAATAGATTGTTTATCTCAGGGTTGGCCATGAGATGTTATCTCTCATGGATGGGTTTTTGGGTTATAATCAGATCTTGATTGCTCTTAAAAATTATAAAAAAACTACCTTTACCACCCCTTGGGAGACCTTTTACTATACAATCATGCCTTTTAGGTTAAAGAACATTGGTACAACCCACCAATGTGCCATGACTTATATCTTCCATGATATCATCCATAAGATTGTAGAAGACTATGTGGATAACCTTATTGAGAAATCTAAACTCTGAAAAAATCACTTGATTGTTCTTACAATCATATTTGAATGTCTCATTCATTATCATATTTGCCTTACTCCCAAGAAATGCATTTTTGTGGTCCTTTTAGGAAAGCTTATTGGATTTATCATGTCTCTTCATGGAATCAAAGTAGACCCTACTAAAGTAAAAGCAATTTTGGACATGTCTCCTCTAACCAACCTTAAACAGCTCCATATCCTATAGGAAAAAATTCAATCCATTCATCATTTCATTTCCCAACTTTTAGATCAGTGCTGACCTTTTCATCACCTTTTGAAGAAGGATGTCTCTTTTAAATGGAATGGTGACTGTCAAAATGCATTTTATTCTCTCAAATAATACCTTTTGGCACCACATGTCCTCACCCATCCTAAGTATGACCACCCCTTTTACCGATATATCTCTACCACTGACCATTCCCTAGGGGCAATGTTGGCTCACTGAGATGAAAAACACAAAGAGAAATTTGTATACTATATTAGCCACAAGTTTTTAGAATACAGAACTCAGTATACATATACTAAGAAAATCTACTTAGCATTGACCTTCATGGCCACCAAACTCTACCAATGATTTCTCAATCATAAAACTTATGTCATCACTAATACTAACCCACTCAATTACATGTACTCTAAACCATACCAAAATCAACGTATGGCTAAGTGGATCATGCTCCTAGCTAAATTCAACCTTGAATTTCTCCAATAAAATTTTATTAAAGGGAAATTCATTTTTTACCAATTATCTAAAGCTCTTTTACAAAATAACCAACCACCTCCTCTCACATTTCTGAATGAATCTATCACGACTCTTTTTCAAGAGGATGACATAACCTACCAAATGACCATGTTATTTGATGGCTCAAAGTGCCAACAAGGAGGGGGTACTAGAGTTACCCTCATTCCTTTTAATAGTGAACCCATTCCTCTCTCCTTCAAACTTGACTTTGAATGTACCAATAATATAGTTGAGTATGAATCCCTAGTGATAGGTGTCTAAACTACTCTAGCCTTGGGAATTAAGACAATCCATGTCTTTGGTGATTCCTAGCTCATGTTCAACCTAGTCAATGGATCTTATCAATTTAATAATGATTTCTTATAAAAATATAAACTTGTAGTTGAAAAACTCTTAACATCATTTAAACATTACCTGGTCCAAAATATTCCTTGATCTACTAATAAATTAATAGATATGATGGCTTACCTTGCTTCCTAGATCCCTTCTCAGCCTTCCAATTCCAAAATCATTGTCATCATTCATCATTTTACACTCCCTCCTATATCCAATCTAATCTCCCTACCATTTTTAGTGTAGAATAATCCTCACTTGACATTTAGTATGACCAAACTCGTAACTACCTTAGCCTAGGCATCGTTCCTCCCAACCTCTCTAGGAATACCTAAAGATCCTTTGTTCGAAGTACCTCTCATTACACCGTCATAGGGTAATTATTTTAAAAAAATGGTTTTTATTGTCTCCTTCTTCATTACCTATGTATCCATGAAGGTTTCCATGGTTTTGTTGGTCTCAAGGAAACACATGATGGGATATGTGGGTGACACTTTAGTGGCATAACAATCACAAAATATATCCTTTGCCTTGGTTACTATTAGCTCACCCTCAACCAAGATTATTTTGATTATGTAAAAAAGGGTGTAAAATGTCAAAAACATGCTAATTTACATCATGCACCAACCAATAACTTCTAAGTATCTAAGGAATTCTGATCTTTCTCTTAATGGGGGCTCAATCTCATTGGTGAAATTAACCCCCATTCTTCACAATAGCATAGCTCCATCATCATAGCCACCAAATATTTCACCAATTGGGTGGGAGTTATCCCTCTTATCTTGAATAAAGTGGAGAATATTTTTGACTTTATCAACCATCATATCATCTATCGCTTTAATGTTGTTGATAATATCATCACCGATAATGGTAAATGTTTCAAAAATAAGTAGGTCCAAGGGATATGTGATGCATTTGGCATAAAGTTAAGATTTTACTCACCTTACCATCCATAAAAAATGGACAAGTGGAAGATTCTAAAAAAATCCTTAACAAAATGCTCATCAAAGTTATCAATGCTTCAGGTTGGGATTGGCACTTGCACATCTCATTTGCTTTATGGGCCTATCATACTAGCATTCAAACCTATATGGGTGCTATCCCTTTATCTTTAGTCTTTAAAATATATGCATTCTTGTGTCTTGATGTCCAAATCTCCTCTCTTCACATATCTTTATAAGAGCTTATTTATGAGGAAGATTTTTGTAAGCACCATTTAGCTCAACTTGAGCTACTTGATGAGCATCATTTAGTAGCCCTCACCAACCTCCATATCTATCAAAAGCATATCAAATTCACTTATAAAAATCACCTCAAAAAATGGGAATTTAATATCAAAGACATCATCCTAAAGGAAAACCTACATGTGACCAACATGGAAAAGAGTAAATGAGGTAAGGACCCTACATCATTACCCATAAGTATTGATCAGGATCTTATCATTTGTACTCTCTTAAAGGTAAAATAGAACTTGAGCCCCTCAATGCTTTGCATCTGCATTTATTTTTCTATTAAATAAGGATCAAACTCACTCCTTTTATCTAACTTAAGCTCATCCCTTGATTACAAGATTTTAACCTTCACCCATATTTCTCCTCTCCTTTTGAGGACAATTCATTACAACATATAACCATGTGATTAACCATCACAGTCATAGCCTAATCATAAATGTGGGTACCAAATCTCTACCCATAACATGTTTCTCATGGATACTTTTCATTTATAGTAAAATGGAATCCCATGGTCATTGTCTCTCAAAAACACACCCTTTCACATATCATTGACCTCATTGACATATCACACTCTAAACACATGGCATCCATACATAATTTGGATACCAAAATACTACTTGGGTTAATATATTAAGCATTGTAGACTATTCCCTCAAAGGATAGCTACCCAAAAATAAAATAAAAATTGCCAAATGTAAGGTAGACTGCTCCCTTAAAGGACAACTATCAAGAACATTAAATGAAGGCAATAAGCTTAGACCACTCCCTTGAAGGATGGATAAGTTAACTTTGTCAAAAGAAAATTAATTTATTGGAACCTTCCCCCATTGATTAGATTCCCATATACAATAGTAAATCAAAAGACCCACAATCACAACAAATTCTAAAGCCATAATTGGCTCTTAAGTATTATAATAAGTTGGAAGCCATAATTAGTTTTCACATATAGACTTATTGTATTTATCAGTCTATATCTAGCATACAACATGGACTTATCTATTACCATTTTTATGTCACCTATAGAAGGGGAAAACTTATTCACATGAGGTTATCATACATATCACCCATTACCCTTCAGACCACCTATCATCCATCTTCCATTTAGACTATCTATAAATCAAGGGATTTAGAGCTTACTTGACACCTTGTGATTAATAATTTTTTTATCAACTAGTGACCATTCATGCATAGCTTTTGAAGGGATTATATTCATTTAACCAATCCCACTTTAGGTCTAGTTTTGATCCTTGTTAAAAACAAAGCATAGTTCCCTATTTTTATTTTACTATTCTTGGTTGATGTTTTCATCATGGCTTTTACCATCCAATGTTACAACAACAATAATCATTCATTTTAAATTAATAATACAAAAAAAATAACCATATAACTCATAACCATAACCATAACATTCATAATTATCCACACAACCTTAAGCATGATAACATTCAATCAGTGACATCCAACATATTTTGTACATGTTTATAGTAAACTATGCAATAATTTATTTAGGGTGTGAGGAGTCACATGAAACATAAAAAGTTATCATATTATTCACACTTCACCTAAGGACCCTACATACATTATTTTCCTACCTAAGCATTAGGTTAATGGACTGGTGACTTTGGATTTGTGTTCATCCATCCTTCTACTTGATTTTTCCCTAAGCTAACATCTGTAACATTCCGTATCTTAGTAGTTTCTAAAGGGTGTACTCTATTCTCCTCTTTTGCATTCATCCCCATAGAATTAGAATCATATTCTAATCTACGTCTTTCACCCTACTCACCTATCATAGCCATTTCATCCCTCTACTTATTTTTTTTCCTTGCATCAATACCACTAATTGTTGCCTTAATGTACATCTCCTTGGATAGTGAGTGTTACCTCTATAGATAGGCCAATGGTCATGTTTTCTAGCCCTACATCTTGCATATTGAAAATCTTTCCTTTTTCATTATTATAGAGGTAAGAGATCAGGCTCAACATTAGGCTATGGGTGCCTTTCCTCTCGTTGTTGATCTAATAGTACTTCCATTATCACCATTACATGTCGTAGTATCTGGTAGATCCACACAATCACCATATTGATTATCTTAGGTCATGGAGGTTTCTGGTTATCTCCACCATTTTCCCCATTATTTCCCATCTTCAACCTTGTGTAGTTCTCTACACACTCTATAACCTACAAAACCAAATAATTCAATGACATAAATTCATTCTCATCATGATTTTATAAATAGAATACCTGACCATTCTTCCTTGCCAACATGACTCTCTATTCCACCAACTAGAAAAGTCATATGATGTCATTTATTTTATTGAATAGTCTTCCCACTTAAAATGGTCATGTCTACTTACCTTTTCATATGGACACATCACCCTCAATCTGAATGGTCATCTTGATAAAGCCATTATGTACTATCATGATATCTTTTTGTTGCCTTTACCATCTGATCCACATATGATGTCTTTCCTTACTTTTTTATCTTGTGATCCTTGTAGGCCTGGTGGTCATTTGCATCATTTTCACCTTTACCTTAGTTGACATAAATTAGCTTCTATCCATGTTCCATCATAATGATCATGCCTCCAAAATTGCCATTATTGCTGGTAATGGCAACTTCCAAATGCTTACTACTATAGAAAATCTTCCATCAAAGGTAAGCCACCATGAATTCATGACAATACATTTACCTTCCTATCCCATCTACCTTCTATTCCTACAAGTTCTGAATGTTAGACCCCAACCATTGACAGAGCCTACTCAAACATGGTAGTCTTTTCTTTTGTGTCAGTTGAGAGTTCATCTATGGTAGGGGAATGATCTCTTTCTCCAGCTATATAACCGATATCTTAGACCACATAGCTCCCTAATACCAAGACCTCTTATAAGTAGAACCCCAAGTCATTAGTTCTAAATAACTAGGATAGAGGATGTAAATATGGCCACCGTTTATGTAGCCTACCCATACAGCTCTTGGGTCAGGGAAGGTCCATCCTCTATTGCTCACCATGCTACTAACTTTCTTACTTGTAGAATCTACTTAGCCATCAAATAAATTTTTTTTAGGTCATAAATTCATTACTAGCCTTAAAACTTGGCTCATAGAGGTTATGAACCTTGGCCAAACTGACTATGTAGATCCTGATAGAAGCCCACCTCCTAAAAATTGGCTCATAGTGGTAGATGCTATCTCTAGGCTTCTACCCTCACATAATTTTAGAAGGTGTAACCTCCTCACAAAGGCACCTCTTTTATAGATTAGCTCCATTGAAGGTTGTTTTTAGTGCTTACCATTATGTTCCATTCTTATTTATCATATCTTACCTAGCCATGTCTCTCATCTTACTAAATGTGTGATCATTATGGTAACTATTCACCAATCTACACCATGCACTTTCACCATCTACTTCACCAAAACCCAAAACCATTATTTTAAAACATCTTCTCCATCCACCCAAATCAACCCATGTGGTCCATCAAATTAGGGTAGTGAATTATAACACCACTCACCCAACCCTTGTTGAACTACATTGGCTTGATGTACATGAACTATGTAGGTGCTACTTCACTTTTAAGGGTAGGTCAACCACTAACCACTAATTCCCATCCCCTTTTTCTTCTCACTCATTTCCATTGCTAAAAACACCCTTTTGCTTAGGGCATCCTACATTAAGGAAGCTTTGAATTATTCTTAAGCATCCTTATGTTTTAACACCATCTCATGTTTTCTCTTAGTTTTTCTCCAATTATTGGGAGAACTACATTGGCCTAAGGTCTTTTTGGACTATGTAGGTAGTGCTCAATTACTAAGTTCAGCTCAAATGCATCCTTTATTTTATTTTCTCTCTTGAAGTCTCTCCTTCCACTTATCTACCTATCCCCTCACCACCTCCCTCCCTTCAGCTTGACAATCTCTTCTAACCACTTTTCTAGCTTGTTAATCTTTTTTAATGCAAGGATTGATAGCGTTCCTCATTGGCTCATATTATCTCCCATAAAGTGACCACCTACTCTACCTTGTTAACCTCCCCATCAACTTTCCTCACACATACTTTGAAACTCACTCCCTCACCTAATTTTCATGTTTTTGGTCCCTTTTTCCACTTATTACCAACCTTGTTCTTTATCCCCTTCAACTTATTTCACCATCCTCATCATCTCCCCTTGCCTTTGGATATTTATCATACCCTCTTTATCACTCTCTTTTCTTCACCAATTCCATATCATACTATGCATCTTACAAGATTTATGTTTATTCTATTGCTACACTTTTACTTTATGTGTACCACCACTCTCTGCCACTTCTCCACTCTTCCTATCGTACCCATTTTCCATCCTTCTTGTTTGCTTTTTTTCCATCCTTTCATACTTTTTGTCTTATTTTTTCCTCCATAAATATTTTATACCTAGGTATTTATCCTTTGAGAAGCCTTCCATAATTGCCTCTTTCCTTCTTCTCAGTTCTTGCCTTTTACCTTTTGCATTCCACTTTTCCTCTTTCCATCTCGATACTCACTTATCTATTGCATCTATGTGAGTATCCGTTATTTGTGTCCCTACTTCAATTCTTCCTTTTTTTCTTATCATCCTTGATATTCATCCCTTACTTTCACCTCATGCCTTTTCATTGTGTTCCCCTATTTCTTCACCACGTCATCCCTTTTTGGCTTGTCAACCTCTTCTAGCAAGGTAATTGATGCATACCTTATCTCTTTAGCTTCTTATTCACCCATCCTTCACTTCCCATTGTTTTTCTTAACCACTTTCCAATTTTCCATCTCATTCTCATCACCAAAACCACCATCTACTTTACTTCATTACCTATCATCATCCATACTTGGTCAAAATACCACCTACTTATTCACTCTCCTATCATCCTTTTTGTGTCCTCATTTTACTCTTTTTTCCTCCTATTTCCTTTCTTCTATTTATTCCTTGTTTTTCATTTTCATCACCAAACTATTTTATCCTTGGTCTATTTTTAGACTTATTTTCAAACCCTTCATGGCCTCCCATATTTACCATCCTCCCCTTACCCTTCATGATTGTTACACTTCTCTCCCCATCCTTTTCAATTCTCCACTCTCTCATGATCCACCTTCACATCATCCCTTATTAGATATCCCTTATTTTTTCTAATTCAACCTCCACCTCTTTCGAGTGCAGTCACTAGTTGTGCCACTTTTACATACATCTCCTTGTCTACTTCCTCATGTCCTTCATGCCCTTGCTTTAATGCATGAAATCCAAAACTTGATCCCTCATTTAATTAATGTTATTATTATTCACCTCACTCCATATTCTAAAACCCATCAGAGTCTTTCTTTGAATTCCCTCAAAACTTAATGCTTATTTATTTTGGGGCTCTACTAGATCATGGGTCAAGGGTTCAAATCTTTCCCACTTCTCATTTACCCATTACACTCCTTTGCTTCCCTGAATCATTGAATAATACCCTTCTATAGCCTATTAATTATATTTTTGTGGAGTGTGCACAATGTTGGCTTATTTAGATGGTGATGAAATAACTGATTAGGTCATCATGATAATTTAAGTAGTGCTAGATTTTCTAAATCTTGATAAAGCATATTTCTCCCTTTTAAAAAAATGGTGGCAAAAAATTCATGCTTGAACCTGCTTATCCATGGCTACACATTCCATTTGCATAGTTTATGTAGTAATCTAATTACATCCTAAGTAATCTCATCCATTGTTTCTACCAAAGCAATCAAAAAACTATTTGACACCCATATTTTCCACCCTTTGGAGCTTCCCTTTCTCCAACATCCTTCAACCAGACCTAACTACATGATATCAAATTGGGGAAATCAAGTTAACTAACACTCCCCACCTCAAAAGAACTACATTAGGCTTGAATTTCATTTTGGACATTATATCTAGAAATTGACCTTAATTTATCAACATTGGTAGCGTTAGTCTTTGTGTAATTTTGACTATCATGCTTAGTCATCTTTTGTACACCCATTGGCATTTCACATGCCCAACTATCCTATGGCACCACCTAGTGCCTCCCCACTAATTGCTTATCAAACTTACACCTGATTTGGCCTTTCCTCATTGACTCTAAATTTGAGGGGGAACACCTCCTCCCATACTCAAGGAACCCTAACCTTTGACCAAGTGATTCATTTTTATTTTGTAACTTGTTAATTCAAATTTTCATAACAAAAAGGGGTAAAATGTAAACACTAGAAAACTGCACACTTACATTTTTCAATGACTAAATGCCTCAAGACCCCCTAAATACCCCCTAAACCTTATTAATCCTTAACCAATCCCTCTTAACCTAACCAAATCACTATTATCCTAGTCACATAATACTATTCAAAATTTCTATTTGAAAGTACTATTCACTATCACTATTCACTATGGGACCCACTATCACTATTCATGATGAAATGGAAAGTGACATGGAAAATGAAATGGCATGTGACATGGAAAGTGACATAGAAGGTTATATGGAAAGTGATAGGTCAAGTGACATGGATTAGAAGTGAGGTGGCTTGATGTAGGACACCATACCGTACTTGAGACCCTTTTCCAAGGTGCTTAATGACCTCATTTAAGAATCACAAGGCCCCACCTTAAAACAAGGTTAATTTAACATTAAGGGGCCATAATTAAACATTTATTTTTCCTTCACACATGAAATCAGCCTTCAAAATGAGATACCTACCTCTTTAGTGCTTTGGGAAAGATAAAGGGCACCCATTTTTGACTTTTTAACCCAAATGGGAGACTCACCAACCCAAATAGGAATCCCCACCAACCTCATTTTTTACTAATTCATTCACCACATGGAAAATGGAACCACATTTTTTTTGTCATATCTTTAAGTGCTTGAATGAAGACAAGTAAGGGTGGTGAAAAGTCTTTGGTCTCATTTAAACCCATGTGCATGATTCCCATTCAAAATTGGATTCATGTTTGAGGTGGGAGACTCAAAAACCCAAATGGGAATTCCCACCAACCTCATCTTTGACTCATTCATGCACCACATGTAAAATGGTACCATGCTTCTACTATTCCTCTTTTGGCATGATTCTCCATAATATATGCTATAAATACCCCCCTCTCCTTCACCCAAGGTTAAATGGAAAGTTAGTCTTTGGTTATTAACATATTGTTTCAAGTATTTAGAGGAGGTTATAATTTTATAATTCTTCCACATATTTTAGGAAAATATCATGAAGCAATGAAACTCTACCAAAATCATTAAGGATATTCAACAAGCCAATCTTCATCAACAAACATCTTCAAGCATTGAGGTAATCTTGTTGTTTAGCTATCTTAATTTATTTATTCCTTTAAATTTTACCTTATTATTTAAATTTCTTCATCCCTTACCCTCTTGTAATTTTATCCTCTTACCCATATCTCTTTACTCTCTTGATCACCCTTTACCCCTTTGCCTTCTTGGCCTCATTTTGACCATTTTCCCCTTTGCCTTCTTGGCCCTCTTTTTGAACATTTATCCCTCTTGTTTTATTGAAAATATTTATCATAAACATTTAAACCATTTCCCAGCCCAAAATAAATCATTCTTTTTACATTTCTCAAATCAATCCAAACCAAAAACTAGAACTTTGTTTTAATCAATTTTCAGCATTAGCATTATTTAAAATAGTTGCTTTATTTTAGTTGTCTAAGAAAAACATTTAGTTTTATATTATTTATTATTATTAGTTTTATTTTGATGTCATTTTATGCAATTATTTCCATTTTCATTTACCAAATTAAGTGTTTAAATAAGGTGGATTGGTAGCCTCCTAGAAATCTTTCACTTCTAGGGTCTAGCTCGCACTAGGCAATCCATCCAACTACTTGTCTAACCAATAAGTTTTTTGGTATTGATTTATAATTAGAGGTCATTATTTCCTACCCAAAGATAATTTATCACAAATTCTAGATTCAACATGTATGCATTCAATAGGTATTCTTCTGCATACCCTTCTCCACTAGTTTCTTCTTTTCACACGTAGAAAAAAGCAAAAAAGAGATAGAAACAAGGAGATACCTCTACACACCTTTGATTATCAATTCAAATTTTAATAACTATCTAAATCAATGAAATGTATTAATATAAAATATCTATTGTACATATAAGACTTATATTCATCAATAAAATAATCAAATTCATCCATATCATTAGCACACAATAGAATTATTGAATCAATATAGATAAAGAAACTTCAAATTCATTAACGCAAGGAGGGAAGAATAAATAACAAACATAGTTTTATGATAATACATTAATTTATATATTACTATGTATTCATCCAAAACTTTGACCATTTGAAAAGAGGGTTCTACATGTATATATAAAGAACATGGGGAAGGCATCACCTCATCCTCCAAGTTCTTTGATTATATCCTAATAGGTTATATGATAAGTCTTAGTTACATGTCATAACGTATAGATATTTTCATACATGAAATGTGTGCATTCTAACAAAAGTTATTTAGTTAATTATAATATGGATGCAATTAGGGCTTAACTATTCACTAATAACCATTATATGTAAAATTGTATAAAATTAGCCTTTATGTTTGGGCTAAATCAGGTCTTTCTTAATGTTTCTCAAAATTGTCATTAAAATTGTATTTGCACTTATGTTTGATGATATGTTAGCTTGATATATACTCAATGATGCACTCATTGATTGATCTAGAGTTATAATTAGAACTAAAGTGTGAGGTGGCATTAATGTAGCTGTTGTTACTGGCACTATAGGTAGAGTTCATGTAGTATAACTGGAAGGTGTCATTTGTGATACTTTATTATTAGCATACAACTCTTAATAATAATTATACACCTTATCATGTTATGTTAAAATTAAGTTCATGTATAAAAGATGTGGACTAGTCACCCTATCTATTTGTTCCATCAATCTAGTATGTCTATCTTGGTAGATTGAAAGCTAACCCAAAAGACTTCTACCTCTGCTACTTTTTTCCTTGTTGTGCTCAATTTGGATTCAATGTCCTCTAAACTTAGTCCTTGTTGACTTTTTTTGAAGCCATCATAGGATTACCTAATCATTTTATCAAATGTAACTCAAGTTATCAGTTTTTCTCTACTATCCCAGATTGTTGTCAATTCAAGTTCAACCAAACTTTTCTCTACATTCTTCTCTTATTTAGCTAGTTTGTTTAATAGAGATTCAGAAGATGATACCCAATCCGAGGCCTCCAATGCTCTTATTAAAGATAAATTCAGTGAATTTGATGCCTAAATAGGGGTCATCAAGTCTAAGTGGATAAATGCTTATTGGGGGTATATAATACCAATAAATCTAGATTATTTTCATCCTCTCTAAGAATCTTGAACAATCTGGTTATGAAATTTACATGTGGAGACAAATTGACTCTTAAAGAATGAATTGAGTTCAAAATTCAATACAACTTGAGTTCTACATTTTAAACATCTTGTTTAATAACATGAGGGACTTGAATTACCTATTATTGCTCTCTTAGAGTTTCTAACTACTCTTTAATATCTTGTCTATCCATCCCCATTCCCTCATGTATGGCTAAAATTACCATAGTATGGGTATCCATATAGTACTTGAGGTCCTCAATGTATGGGGATTGACCCTTATTCTTGTTATATATCTTTAAAAGGGAATAAACCTATTCCCTTTCCTCTGTGATCAAAATTATGATAGAGTTATCTTTAATATTCCTCTTTTTGATCTATTGGATTGATGTTGTAGCCTTGTTTAATAATGAGTTCATCATTGAAATTTTAGTGATCTTTAGATTGGTCCTCTTAGAGGTTGAAGCTCCTAACTTCTTGGACTAGTCTAGAAGAGTGATCTTTGAAGGATTTAATGGTTGATCTTATACTTGCACATATTCTTTAGGCTCAGGTTCAATTTTAGAGAAAGGTTTGGCCATTGAGGGCCAAATTATTTTAGAGTAGTCTATATTTCTAAATTATGGCATTGGATGTATAATATAGATTGGTTATTTTCATAGGGACATCTTAGTTGTAACTATTTTGGTTATGGATATTTGTGTTGAATAATGTAGAGGTGAACCCAATTAGGTAAAAGAAGCATCAATTTGGGTGATAGGTTTGTTGATGGATATAATGGAAAGAGTTATGGTTGTAAGGATGGACATAAAAGGAAATTAAACTATAGTAGTAGAGGATGAGGAAGGTGAAGTGGCAATAGGTAGAGTAGCATATGGGTACATCAAAAGGAGACTAGTTGAAAGCATTTGTATAGGAACACAAGTGGAAATAATTAGATCTATGATGGGAAAAAAACTAGTAATGACATCAAAGGAGAAAGGCCTAATGGATCTATGAAAAGGAGACTGTTACCAAAGGACTCACCGATGATAGGTGCCTTGGTGTTTAGTGCTTGCAGCCTTAAGACCTTGGCCTACTGTAATTCTTCCTCATACACCTCTTGTGTTATCTCAACTTTCAATTAAGGTTATGCCTACTTGAGTAATTTTATGGGTAGGTTCTAAGGTTTATTACCCTTTGGCTTCCTTTAATAGCATCATATTGTTTTCCCATTTTGTGGAGATATCATCTATTAGGGAAGAAGAGGGGGAATCATGCTAGATGTTGGGGTTGTTGAAGCCATAATTTCCTCTTCATCATAGGAGTCAAAGAAAATGATCTTGAATGCTTCTCTTTTTTCACTATCCCTTCCTTGAGTCAGCTCCTCTGCTAGCTCTTGCATAACCTTCCTTAGTTCAATAGTTGATGCTTGAACTCTAGGTCCTCCTTTGCTCATGTATAAGTATACACTTCTTGTTATTATTCATATTATTCGATAATTGATGCCTTAACTACCAATTTTTATTTCTCCTATGGTTAGTTTTGAGCTATGAGTAGACCTTGGGGATCTTATCCCTCTCCATCTAATTGTTGATATTTCTCAACACTCTAGAAGTCATAATATCTCAATATTCCTTTAGTTGGGATCTTAAATTTTTCCTTGTCGAGTGCTAGATAGGGTTCAAATTGTATTACCTTAAATAAGTCCTCACTCAATCCTCTTATTATTGCTCTTTATTATACCTCTTCATCATCCTTAGCATTCAAAAATAGAAAATCATCATCAAATGATTCATGTTTATATGAGAGGCCAATGGTGTGGATTTTATGCTAGACTTTCCCATGGGGATCCAAATCTCTATGGGGGAGAGTGGGAAATGCATATGCTTTCTTGGAATTTCTAGCTTCCATAAAATACCATCGTATGGTAACTAAATCCTCCCAATAGTGATGTAGGAGCCATGGAATGTACCTTTCTTATTATTTGTCAAATCCTCATCAATATGAATCCATATTTGGTATGCAATATCCTATTTAACTACCTTGTATGTAATAAACTTGGGAAGATGAAGAGGATCCACCTTGTGACCAAAAAACATGATGATAGTGTAGTTTGGGTACAACTAGTAGTTTACCATATTATCGGAAAGTGTTCTAGAATTGTTGGGTGAAATTATAGATAAAGGCTAACTATGGATGACCATCTAGACATAAGGGTAGATATATTCAAAAATATTATCTATGTTCTTGACATATGAGGATATATGCACAAAAGAGTAATAATCCCAAATTTAGTTTTTTATAATGTCTAGGTTTAGATCTTATAGGACTCCATTGTGCTTGTATATCATCTCCATGATTGATCATAATAGATAAGAAATTATATATAATTTTCCCCTATGTGTCCTCCTATCTCTGTGTAGGATTTTTTCTTGGAGGTAAGCACTGATTACTTCCCCCAATGCATAGGTTCACTCTAAGTTACTTATCAGGTCTATTGATAGGAAGCATATGCTTGTGTAATCAAAGAGTAAATTCAATAGTGCCATGCCCATATATATGCCCATTCTGAATCAGGTGATGGGAATATAATTATTGACATGGTCCTTTATAATAAATGTTTCTCTAGGTAGAAGACACATTTGCAGTACTCATTCTACAATGTTGGCCTTCTTCCAGATAACTAAAATATTTAAATCAAATGTAAAATCTAGAATAGGTAGACTCAAATACATAATAAATGTGCTCCCTAAGATATAAATGATGACTATGTTATTTTTGACTTAGTGGAGGTAACCATTATCTTGTATTATTCTCGTGAATAAGAGGCCTCATAATAATTCTATGCATAACATAACCTCTGACTTAAAAGCTATGTAATGTAAGGCTTGTCATTTTAATAAAAGTAGGTCCTTTACTAATTGTTTATCCTTAGTTGAAATGTATTATTCTAATACAAAGGAGTCCACATTATATATAGCTTCCCATAAGGTTGAGTAGTTGTGATAGCATCCATCAAATACAATCACATCAAAAACTATGTCTAAATACTTAGTAAAATCCTTGATACGGAACCTAGAGGGTGTTGAGGGTCATTTATATGACCTAGATGATGATGTTATAGCTATTTTATGGATGTTGGCATGCTTCAATATTTTGAAAATGGCATGTTCTAAATTGAATTAAGTGAATTACAAATCTCTCTAATTTCAATTAAGTCTTTTGATATTGTTGAAGGCTGAAGTTTACTCAATCTCTTGAAAATTGAATGATATGAACTTGGTGGGGGATTGATGTTAATAATTTTTTGTATTCATTTATAGTTTATGCATTATTAATCACCAACATATACAAGTTTTTCACCTTAATTTAATTCAAATTTGACTACCCTATCATTGTGTACATGCCATGTAGGATGCCTTCTCGTTCAGGTGCCATAGTGTTACTATTGATTAGTTTAACCATAAGTTAAATTAAGTCAACCCCCTATATAGTTGAAACTTTTTATAGGGTCCCCTAGGGTGTAAAATATCTCCCATGGTCTTAAATGAGGTCATATAATGTTTTTTTAATCTCTTGTCACATTTTTTAGTTTGTTTTATGTCATTTCAAGCCACTTTTAAGGTCATTAAATGAGATTGTATAGTTTTCATAGGAAGATAAGTGTGTCCAAGTGTAATATATCATCCTACATGTCAGAATCTATCATAAAAACTATTTTGAGACTAGCATCCTATAGGTTCAATGTTAAAAACAAGAAGATCAATTAGAAAAGTGGGAGTTTTAGTTGTTGTATAAACTATACAACATTTTTGGCATGTGTGTCTACTTTATTAGTGTTTATTTAGGTCCCCTTAGTTCACTTACATGCTTAGGTAGATTTTATAGGTCCAAAAATAAACAAAACCAATCTATCTTTCCAATCACTTTCTTGGACAAGCTATAAAGGTCAACCAATTTTAACTTGTTAGGTGAGTTGGAACAAGTGCCTTTGGTGGGTGATAGTAAAATTTATGTACTCCAAATTCATGGCCATATTTAAAATTTTGGTATCTATGCTTCATGAACCATTTTTAATAAGGTTGTCTTCTCAAAACTACCTACATAACCCCATTACCCCATTTTTCCTTCTTTGTTTAGATTGATCTGAGAAATCTAAGTGTTGTACATGATCTTGAAGAGTGTGATAATCCTTCTCATATGATTTTTAGTTTTGTTTGTATGTGTGAAGGTGAAGAATTTGGTAGGATCACTCTTATTTTTCTAATTAAAGACACCATGGAGATTTCTAGATAGTGTTTCATTAGTAGTATAGTTTCTCCTTCCTATAGTGGTTTTAGATTAGGGATGACATGTTGTTTCCAATCCCTCTTATCATGGTAATTATTTCTTATTTTAAGGTTTAGTCTCAAGACTATCTATGGTTATAAGTACAAGGTCTAAAATACACACATAATCAAACTTCTTTGTGACTATCACCTATAGTCAATTGAAGCTAATCCCTTTGTCAATCATGTTGATAACACATAAAGGTTTAAAGGTTTTGAGAGGTTTCCAAAGGTGGAAACAATAAGACTGAGTTATTCAAAGAGCTAAATATTTGTTGTGAGAATCAATCCACCACACATAGTACTATATGTAGTATCACCTACAAGCACTATCCATTAATGGTCCAAGTTCAATCCATAGAGGTCTAAGTATTGTTGAATGGTAGGTGTTTGAAATTATTTGAAACCTTTAATCAAGTTTAAGAATGTAGAAATTATCATGGTGACAATGGTGAGTTCATTATATGTAATTAGATTTGAATCCATGTTCATAGGTTTAGAAAGTTAATTAGAGGAGATTCTTACCATAACATCTTTGAATAAGGGTTTTGCCCATATTTAGTGTCATCTTATGATGAGGAATTTGAGGTTTGTGTTGGTATAAACGTCTTATTTTTTGTATCCCAAACCTAGAAATAATATATTGACACATGAAGGGGTTACTAAGTCAAAATATACTGATGGTTTGATGGACTCCATTTCGAAAAAAGTTTACACTAAGGATATTTAGTAAATATAGTGTTAAAAAGACCAAAAGTGAACCTTGAACTGCAATAGTGGCACATAATGCATTGATGATGAGAGAATGACACTTAGTTCTAAAGTATGAGATTAATATTCCAAATTTAAAGATGGAATAATGAAATACAATAATCATGCATAGATGATCACCTATAGGAGCTTTTGAACTTATATCTAATGTATATCTATAGGTAATGCAATCTGACTAAGTAGATAGACCAACTCATGCTAGTGTTAAGAGAAATTTAGTTTGAATGTTAGCATAGCCCTAAGGTAGGAGTAACTTCAAAAAACTATTATATGGTCTTTGTGACCTCAATATAATCTCAAATAATGAACACAATGTTTATATATACCTACAAGAATATCGTTTGCCTAAGATGAAAAACCTATAGTCAACATAGTCTATGGACAAGCTGAGGAAAGTGGAGAGAAATGGTTTGAAAGGTTGGAAAAGGTGTAAGGTGAGTAAAAACTTTGAAACCATATTTTTACTTGTCCAACACATATTCAAGTGATCCTAATATGCAAGGATATATCAATGACAAGTTTCAAACCTCAACCTACAGTCAATTCAAATTATGTCTATAGTCATTAGTCTTGTGAGCCTATTTTAAAATTTATGATGTTGAGAGGTTTATGGGTGTGATCCAACTATGAAAATTTTAGTATATTGTCTTCATGACATAATGTATCCTCCCATGGTCTCATTTTGTCTAAATAAATATGGGAGATGCCCTTTATTTTATCTCAAATAGAGGGCACTCCTAGGCAAGATAAGATTGAAGGTTTGGTATGTGAATGGTGATAGGTGAAAATGGGAACAAGAGGCATTTTATAAATATTTTAAGACTCATATATTTTTATTGAAGGTATTAAAAAGTTTAGAATCACTCACAATCATTGAAAACCACTCAAAGGTGGTCATGGGCAGTTATGCACAATTAAGCCTAAAATTAGGTCTAAGTCCTAATGAGGCTCAAATTCACTTCTAAGACCATTTTAACCTTTATAATCCACTTTAAATCATTTAAAGGGATATATAAGGTTTATCATAGCCATTGAGTTGCATAGGGAATCCCAAAATTGGTCATTTTGACCCAAACCTTTCTCAAGGGTACTTAGAATGCATAAAAGATCTTGAGATACCACCTTCAAGTGTTCATATATTTACAAACACAAATAATTATGCCTTAATCACTTAGGGAGAGTTTAAGAGGATCCTACACTTAGTCTTAGTGCCATTTTCTTGGAAGTTGAGTGTTTGGTTTTTATGAACCATTGTTAAGAATCAGAATAAATCAAAATCCTCCTTAAACCCTTGTCTAAGACCTGATGGATAAAATATGAAATAATATGAACTCATAGGGGTTTATTTAGATATGAAATTGATTTGTACATGTATATTACTCACCTAGGCTCCATGACATCTATTTTGTCTGTACTATCACTTTTACAAATATACCTATTTTAGGGTTTTACAAATTTTTGGGTGTTATTTAAGTAAAAAAGAGAAGGAATAATTTATATAAATTTAAGGATATAAATATGGACTTATTATAACTAAATATATTCATATATCTCCATATAAAATCATAAAAACATCTCTATTATACCATTCACTATAGGTAATCTTAGATAGATAGTGAAAATGAGAAGTGACTGCCTAGTGAAAAGATGAGAGGTATGAGTTTAGATATTTTTTGGGTATAAATCATGAATAAAAAGATAAAGGGTTATATAAATGTGTCATAACACCTCTTCCATGTATTTTCTTGAGAAAATGAAGGTCACCTTGATGACAAATGTGAAGATTGAAGCTAAGAAGGCTAGTAGGTGACTACATATAGTGAATACAAGTGTCATGAGGAAGGATATCAATTAGGGAAGTATATTATGAGTGTCACATCTTATATTCAACATATTTAACAAAATGTATAAGTTTTAAGTCTTCCCAGTTTAGTTTCAAGTGGTTAAGAGATGCTTCATCATTAAGGCAATTTCAAGAAGGCTAGTTGAAGAGTCTGTATGCTAGTTTGAAGAGTTTGTCATTATTTAGATGGACAATTGTCCAAAAATAACATCATGGTATATTATTCACTCAATTATATTTAAATTTAACTAGTTTCTAGTCTTGACAATTGGCCTTTTGACCATTCCACTTCTCTTCTTCTCTCTCTTCTCACATGCTCTATAAATGTAAGCCATTTTGACTTTGTAAAGTGAATCCACACCTAGTATGGTAAATACCTAATGGTTTGACTAATATATTTTAATTTTAAATGAATATTTTAAATATATTTTTGATTTCACAAAATTATTTCCTGAGTGTGTGAAGTGGTGCATAGTGAAGTGTCTAGTGATAAGTATTTATCCTTGCCTTCTCTTTACTCTTCCATGTTTTATGCAAGTAGTTCTCTTCTCTAGCAGGTTACATGAAGTGTATCTAGTTTATTTTTATATATTAAATTGTAAATAGTAGCATTAATATCTATAATATGACCATTTATTCACTCACCTTGAGTAGTGTAATGCATATCACCTCCATATTTGAAATACTTATGTTAGAGCAATCTAGAATGTTGAGACTAGTGTT
This sequence comes from Torreya grandis, assembly GCA_037957365.1. NCBI lineage: Eukaryota > Viridiplantae > Streptophyta > Pinopsida > Cupressales > Taxaceae > Torreya > Torreya grandis. Next base: position 2,107,153 of record JARHVA010000623.1, read on the forward strand.
GTGAGTCATGTTTCATAGTACAAGAGTATATTATTCTAGTGGATATAATTATGGTGCATTGCCTCATTAGATTATTTTAATTTCATGTTTCTTTCTATCTCTTTTCATCTAAATAAGGAATTAGTGTAGGTGATAAGCTTTTAAAGTCTAATTTATGGAGCTATCCCTTAAACCTAGAGGCTTACCTCTGCTATAGGCAACCCACAAGATTAGAGGTAATATTTTTTTTAATAAATGTAGAGTAGGCTTGAAAAATGATCTCTAGGTTGAAATATTAAGTGACAATAGCTTTGGCATGCTCGATTGGACTATTATCTCAAGTACATGTTATCAACGTGAATGTTGGTCGTGACAACATCATAGCTACATATGGTGTTCTACTCAGCATTTGGAAACTCCATTTAAGATCATATCTAGTTTTAGACCAAATTTACCATTCATTTGTTCATATTTCAAGGTCATTACTAGCTTAACTACTAATAGAGGTATCAATCATATAAACCCACTCCTTTAACTTGAGCTTCCTATTGAAGTTCAACATCCTTAGCCAATCTTAACATTTGAAGAGCAAGAAGGATTTTCAAGGAAATAAGATCAAGAGAGTGAAGAGGAACTTGAGGAGAAAATATCTAGGTAACATGCCTTCTTAGCCTTTAACACTAAAAATCCTATCCACCTCAATGAATATGATGATATACCTCCTAATGCTACCAAGTGTATTCCCACTTTTAATGGGGAAAGTCATGTCACCCTAAGTGATCATATTAGGGACATCTAAAACTTCTATATCTTTCATATTGTCATTGAAATTAACATTTCAACTAGGTTACTTGCAATGTCTCTTAGATGGAAGGCCCTTAACTGATATAGGACATTGTTGGGAGGATGTGTCACCACTTGGGATGAGTTTAGAGAGTTGATAATCCAAAAGTTTGAAGACAAAATTGATCACACATAACTCATTCATCAACTTAATGTGATTCAAAGAGGTCCTAAGGAGACTCTGCATGACTTAAATGAGATATTTCAAAGAATTGGTATATGCTAACTCCTCCCATGAGACCACCTATAATGTTTGTTTTCCCTACATACTTAAGGGCTATTAGAACTGACATAGCCATCATGCTGTATTCCATGGGTGGTTACGCCTTACTTGAAGCTTATGACATAGCCATTAGAGTTGAGAATGGCTTAATAAACAAGCTAGTAAACTCCTTCCAAAAGTTTTCATGCCTCTTATACCTAATATTTTTGCTACTAATTGAAGTGTTGCACTAATACCATATGTAAATACCAAGTTGAAAACTTCCCCAAATATATCAAAAGATTTTATTTCTTTGGATGCAAAATGTAAGGACTTAGAGACTCAAGTTAGGCAACTCAATCTACAATATGGATTTAATTAAACCCCTTACCCATATCCTCAACAAGGAAATAGGTTCCCACCTCAAAAATATGGTCAAAGGAGAGGGCAAGGGAAAACTAATTTCAATAGGTCACCTAATGCATACAACCTAACTTCTAATTCCAACACAAGAGCTATGGTTCTAATCCATAATAGCTTGGTCCAAGGAGAAGAATGGAAATAAGGACAATACATGGATGCTAATGAATATGAAGGATAAGCCTTGGTTTATCAAGGAGGAGTTACTCCTCAACTAATAGTAGAAGATGAGAACTTTATGCAAGTAAATGAAGGGTGTGGTAGCTAAAGAGTGAGCTTGGTAAACTTCCTAGTAGAAAACACATTTATCCTAAACCAAGGTACTTTAGGTATAGCTAATAGCATATCCAAAAGGAAGGATTTAAGAAATCTACATGGTGTTGACACAAGTCCAAGTAACCCTCCTACAAGGCAATAAAGTGTGATTTCAAGTGTGACAATACCTACAACTTTTGTACCTCTCCAAAATTAGAATATATTAAGGGTGACTCAAAGTGATCCAATGCCTCAATTTCAAGGAAATTTTTCATCTTTAAGAATGCAAGAAAAGTTGAGTTCTCCTACTTTGAACATTGTTGATTATTTAAATAATGTTACAATTAATATCTCTCCTTGGGAAGTGCTTCACATGCCCAATCAAAAGGATCTTCTTTAGGAACATATGTCCTAAATCCACCTTAGTCCTCAACCATCAAGACATGATGGTGTTACACTCACCAATGCTCCCACTCACATTTTTAAACCCTCTTCCAAATATAAAAATCCCTTATTGACTAATTTTACCATAAATTAAATTAGGTCAACCCCCCTATATAATCAAAAAAAATATATGGGTCTTTTAGGGTGTAAAATTTATACCATGGCCTTAATAAGGTCAACATTATGTTTTATCTTTGTCATATTTGTCTTAGTTGGTCCTAAGTCATTCTAAGGTTACATTTTGAGTCATTTATTGAACATGTATAGTTTTCATAGGAGGACTAGTGTGTCTAAGTACATTATAACATTTTTAATGTTATAATATGTCAGGTAAAACATTTTAAGAATAATAAAATGCAAGTGCAATGGTAAAAATAAAGAAGATCAGGGAGTTTTATGTGGTTTTAGGTAGTTATATAGCCTATATAGTAGTTTGGGAATGTGTGAATACTCCAAAAATTTATCTTAAAGTCTCCCCAATTTTTATTCTTGGGAAGCTTTGATAGGTATGAAAATGAGAAAAACCATTCTATCTTTCCCATTACTCTCCTAGACAAGTAGAAAAGGTCAACTAATTTCCACATGGTGTGGCTAAAAGGATGTGAGTCAGAGAATTATTTTGGTGGGTCATAATAATAATTATTTAATCAAAATTAATGGAAATAATTAGAGGATTTGTGATATTTTCTCTATGAACCATTTCTAAGAGTCTTATCTCCTCTTTTCTTCCTGGACATCCCCATGACCTTCAGTTTTCTTCTTTATTTCGATTTTTCTATGAAAATTAAGTGGTGTACATAATATTAAAGGATGTTAACATATATATCATAATGCATCTATACTTTTTTTCATGTTTGGAGGTCAAATAATTAGTAGGACTACCTCATCTTTATAGTAGGAGTCTCCATTACAGTCTGTAGACATTGTTTCCACCAATTGTAAAGTTTATCTTCTTGTATTATCATTTAGAATATAGGAGATATATTATTTTCAATCCATCTTAACATGTTAATAAATTATTATTTAAGGTTTTAGTCTCAATAATATCTATAGTTAGACATGCAAGTCCTAACACATGAACATAGTCACATTTCCTATAACAATCACATACAGTTAGGTGAAATTAGGTCTTGATCAACAATATTAAGGACATAAGAAGGTTTAAAGTTTGAGATAAGTCTCATAAGGTGGAAAAAATAATATTGATATATTAAAAAGGTTAGATATTGGTTATGACAACCAATTAAACATATAAAATTTAAGTAATATCTTCACCTAAGGTGGCTCCATCAGTGATTTGATGCTAACACCACAAAAGTTTGAAGAATGTTGAGATGAGGGTGTTGAAATCTTGGAAATATTCAATTAGGTCTGAAGGTATTAAGAGTACCATTATGATAGTGGTGAAGTCAAAAGATGGTAAATATACCTATGTATATGTATATAGTTTGAAATGTTATAAGAGAGATAGGTTATCTTAATATTTGTAAAAAGGGGATCTTGCCTCAGAAAGAGTCATCTCATGATAGAGTGTCTTAAGGGATGGATAAGTCTTATGGTTTATCTCATGTATCCTAAGACTATATATAATGTATATACATAAATATAAGTTTTTTTTATCAAACTAATGTGATGGAAGTAGGCTTCTAATTCAAGCAAATTCACATTGAAGACTTTCAATAATTTATAGTATTTTTGAAGCCCAAATGGTCTTACAACATAACATGACATAATAGTTTAATGATTCAAGATAAAGTGACTTTATTTAAATAATATATGACACTAATGACCCAAGGATAAATTTATGGAGTTTAGGTACAACTATTTAACTCAATTCATCACTTACATGAGTCCCTTTTTCTCTCAAATTGCCACCTATAGTCTGATTGTAGACTCAGTTATTAGGAGTAATGAAATGGGTAAGAGCATGACTTATGGGAAGAAATTAATGATTTAAATTATATAATTAAATTAATTACCTAAAAATATATAAAATTTATAAGGTATAATTTTCAAAGGCCTATCACCACCTACAAGAATCCTTGGTACCCCTTAATGAAACAATCAAAATCTAACTGTAGGTTAGTTCAAGCTAGTGAAGAGTGATAGTTTGAAGGTTGGTAGAGATGTATAATGGATTTAACATATTAAGACCAATTTAATAGTTTAAATACAAACCTAATATGTTTCTTATAGAGAAGAGGTATATCAAAGACAAGTTTGAACTTGTCACTCAGTTTGAAGTTTCTCTACCATGCAGAATGCACATTGTTTTGAAAATCAGTGTTAAGGATTTTTGATATTGAGGGATTTGAAGAGGCCAAAAAGACTAAAATACCTATTATATCCTCATAAAATATTATTTTTACCTTATAAATAGGGGATATTCCATGCATTTTATCTCATATAGAGGGCACTCCCAAGTAGTCTAATCTGCAGGCATAGTGGGTGAATGAAGAAGGGGTGAAAGGAAAAAGATTGGATGATTTTAAGGTGTTTAATAAAGATTATATTGACATGAAAAAGTATGAAAAAATACCCATAATCACTGGAAACCACTCATAGGTGGTCATAGGTGATCAAGCATAGTTAGGCATATTAGGTCTAGAACTAGACCTAAGCCTTTCAAGGGTATATCTTCACTTATAATACCACATGACCATTATATTCAATTTTATAACCTTAAAGGGGAGGTATAAATTTTATTTAAGTCATTATTTTACATGGACTTATACCAAGTTGGTCATTTTGACCCAATTCTATGGTAGACTTTCTCAGAATGCAAGAAAGAGTTTAATATGCCATTTTCAAATGCTCACATATATATGTATTGATTGCATGGTTACAAAAGGATATATGGGTAGTTTATTAGGGTCCTAAACTTGGTTTTATTTGAATTTGTTTATGGTTTGGATGTCTAGGTTTTATGAACTATTGTTAAGAATCAAAACCTGCTAAAACCCTTGTTTAAGACCCAATGGAGAAAATAAGAAATAATATGCACTTATATGGGGTCAATCGGACATGAAAGTTATTTAGACATGTATATATCTCACTAAATCACTTTTAAATATATTTGGTTCATATTGTGTCTTGTATAGTAGGCTACAATTTAGGGTTTTTTACAGGTTTTTGATTGTTCTACATGTACAAAAGAGAATAAACAAGTGAGAGTCATTGAGTGAGGTTAATAAGAACTTAATATAACTCCATAAACTCATTTATAACCTTGGATAATTATGAAAACCTCTCTGATATATAGTGCATCATAGGCAATCTTAGATAGATAGTGAAGATGACAAGTGACTATCTAGTAAGAAGATGAGAAGTCCAATTTGGGATATTTTTAAAGTCTACCTGATGGAGTGGAAGGAAAAGAGACATTTAATAGGTGTCCTAACACATCTTAAATGTATTTGGTTAAACTAAATGTCACCTTGATGATGAATGTGAAGAACAGGGCCCAAAATACTAATGAATGACTGTAGATTATAAGTGTCATGAAGAAGGCTATAAGTTAGGGAGGCATTCAATGAATATCACACCTTTGTTTCAACCTCCCTAAGATAGTTAATATGTGTAAATCCTTCCTAGTTCAGTTTAAATTTTTCAAGAGATGGTTCATCATGAAGATAGATTCAAGAAGGTAGATGAAGGTCTCTATGCCAGTTTTGGAAAGGTTGTCATGCTTCATATGGATATTTGTATAATAAGACCCTCATGGTTATTTATCCACTCCATTATCTTGTAATTTAATTAGTTTCCAAGTTTTGACACTTGGATTTATGTCCTTTACACTTCCATTCTTCTCTCTCTTCTCACATGTTCTATAAATGCAAGCCATTTTGTCTTTTGTAAAGTAATCCACACTTGGTATGGAAAAGACCTAATAGTTTCATAATGTATTTTGTTTTTTTCAAATAAATACTTAAAATATAGTTTTGAGTTCATAAAAAATATTGTCTAAGTGTGTGAAGCAGTTCATAGTGAAGTGTTTAGTCATTAGTATCTATCCTTGCCTTCTCTTTACTCTTCCATTTTTGATGCATGTTGTTTCCACTCTAACATGTAACATGAAGTGTATTCAAGTGCAATTGCCTATCTCTAAGTGTAAATAGTTGTATTAGTGTCTAAAATCTAACCTTTTGTTCACCCACCTTGAGTAGTACAATGCATATCACCATCATGTTTGAAATACTTATGGTAGAGTAATCCAGGATGTTGAGACTATTGTTATGAGTCATGTTTCATAGTGCAAGTGTATATTAATCTAGTGGATATAATTATAGTATATCAACTCATTAGATTATTTTAATTTCAAATTTATTCTAGCATTTTTTCATCCAAGCAAGCAAGTAGTGTAGGTGATAATTAAGAAAAGAGAAATCTAGGGAGCTATGTCTTAAACCTAGAGGTTTACCTTTGCTATAAGAAACCCATAGGCCTAGAGATAATACCATGTTTCCCAAAACATAGAGTAGGATTTAAAAACCATATCTATAGTGAAATAGTTGGTGACAATAGTTTTGGCATACCTGATAGGTATATTATCTTAAACACATCTTATCAATGTGAATATTGGTCTTGACAACATCACAACTGCATATAGTGTTCTACTCAGCATTTGGTGACTCCATTCAAGGTAGTATCTGGTTGTAGACTAATTTTTTTCATTTATTTTATTCATAGTTCATAGTCCTTACTATCTTAACCACTAGTAAAGGTATCAATCCCATAAACACCCTCATTTAACCTAGAATTTCTCTAGAAGTTAAACATACTCAATGTATATTGACCTTTAAAGAATAAGAAGACTTTGTAATCCAAGAAGATCAAGAGAGTAAATAGGAACTTGAGGATAACATGGCTAGGTATCATTCCTTCACTAGCCTTTAACACTGAAAATCCCATCCACCTCAATTCATACGATGATATACCCCCTAATCCTACCAAAAGTGTTCCCACATTCAATGGTGAATTTCATGTCACTCTTAGTGAGAATATTAGGGATATCTCAAACTTATATAACTTTCATATTGTTATTAAGGTCAACATTTCCATTAGACTCCCTGCCATGTCCCTTAGAGGGAAATCACTTGACTGGTGTAGGACATTGTCTAAAGGGTGTATCACCACTTGGGATGATTTTGGAGAGATATTGAAACCATGGTTTGAAGATAAGAGTGATCACACATCACTCATTTATCAGCTCAATAAGATTCAAATATCCTTTAAATATATAATGCATGATTTTAATGAAAGATTCCAAAGGACTTAGCATAGGCTGCCCCCTCCCATGAGATCACCTAAAATATTTGTATTATATACGTATTTAAGGGATATTAGAACTAACATAGTGATAATTTTATAGTCTATGGGTGGTTACACCTTACCTAAATAATATGACCTTGTCATCATAGCTTAAAATGGCCTAATGTAAGCTAAGAAGTTACCTCTAAAATTTTATATGCCTTTGTTGCCAAACATGTCTGTTGATACTCTAAGTATTGATCAAGTCCCTAATGAGAATACAAAGTCTATATCTTTCCCTAAGAAGGAAAAATATGTTAATGATTCCAGGCCTTAGAATCTCAGATTAGGCACCTTAATTTGTAATATGGAGCTAACCAAAACCACTACCCTTACCCTTAACAAGGAAATGGATTCCCACCTTAGGAATATAGTCATGGTAGAGGGCAAGGACAACCTAACTACGATATACAATCTAATGCATATAACCCAAATTCCACCTCCAACACAAGAGCTATGGTCTCAGTTCATAGTAACTTGGTCCAAGGAGAAGAATGGTAGTAAGGGAAATTAATGGATGTTAATGAAGATGGAGGATAAGCCTTGGTTTATCAAGGATGAGTTACTCCTCAATTATTAGTAGAAAATGAGAATTACATACATGTAAATGAGGGATTTCATCCTAAAAAATTGAACCTTGAAAACTTTATATTTGAAGACACATATGTGCTCAATTAGAATAATTTACTTGTAGATAATACAAGATTAAAGTGGAAGGCTTTGGTAGATGCCCATGGTTGGGAACAAGTCCAAGTAATCCTCCTATAAGGTAGTAGGGTGTGAGTCCAAGTGTGACAATCCATACAACTTATGCACCTATCCAAAATTAGAATGTTGTAAGGGTGACTCAAAGTGATCCAATGTATTAAGATAAACACACTTATTTTCCTTTAAGGATACAATAAAAGGTGAGTGTTCTTACTATGAACATTGTTAATTCTTTGAAGAGTGCTGAGACTAGTCTTTCTCTTTGGGAAATCCTTCACTTACTTGGTCAAAAAGAGCTTCTTCAAGAGAATCTATACCAAACTCACCTCAATACTCAACTTCCAATCAATGGTAATTTTTTCCTCAACAATTATCCCACACACATTATTGAACCCTCTTCTAAATTTGAGAATCCTCTACCCTTCTACCTCAATCTCATTATGGGAGACAAACTTGTTCACAATTTTATTATGGATAGTGGGGAAAGTACCTTAGTGATGCCCAAGCTTGTGGTAGATAAATTGGGTTTGAAATATGAACCATATAGTAATGGAGTGATACAAATTTATGGGATACTAGCTAAGTTAGTGGAACTTATCAAAGGTTTGAGATTTTTTCTTCATGATTGTCAAAGCTTCCCAATCCTTCAAGATATAGTAGTGGTTGATTTGTCTTCTCACTTTACTATCTTCCTCTCAATGGATTTAAAATCCAAGATAGGAGGATACCTCTCATTTTATTGGTCCTTCTTGGCCTTCAAGATAAGGTATGGATTAAAGGTAACCACTAGAACTCAACCATTAGCTAAGTTTCATATCGAGCCCTATATAGAAGCAAGATCTAATCTCAATTATGCCATTAGTGATCAAGAGGAGTCTGCTTATGGATGACTGATAATCTTATAAACTTGAATTTATCTCTAACCTTTTCCTAGATTAATATGGTGCTGACACTTATGGACATGATCCATACACTTTCTTTAAGTAGCCTGATCTTGGCACATACATCATCCATGAGGAAGGTGATGGATAATTCAAGGTAAGAATTGATAGTTAATTTCCATAAGATGTTAGAGTTAATTGCCTTATTCATTTTCATGATGATGATGTTATTAAAAGTATGGTAGATTAGGATAATTGTGAAGATAATTCCATTTTTCCTACATAAGATGGAGGAGTCCATGAACATGACATCCATGAAGAAGAAGATGACCTATGACAATAATTTTATGCCATAGTTAAATAATTTGAGAAGTTGAGTAAGTCTACTCCCCTTAATAAAAAACATGAATTTGATTATAAGGTTATTAATGATCCTAACAAGCATGAAGGAGAGTGTCCTACTGAGCATAAAGATGAATGTCTAGTCACTACCAACAAGGTTGCAATCATGAAGGAGTCTAGTGAAGCCAAAGAAAAAAATTATATGTTTAAGGAGTGGTAAAAACCTCAACCTAAGGTTGAAAATCACTTCAGGCATGTTGGATTAAAATGAAGAAAATTTTAGTGGTCTTATACATCAATTATATCATGTCCAAGAAGAAGGTGAAGTTGAAGTAACTTTGATGGTTCTTAAGATTAAGTTGTAGAAGTGATAATTAGATATGAAAGAGCTCAAGCAAGTTGAAATTTCAAAGAATATTCTTAGAGGAAAATATGGAAGAATTCATGAGATCTCCAAGTGATATAATTTCAACTAGCAAAGGATCTAAAGATCGTAAGTCTTTTGACTAGTTACATAAGCAAGTGTTTGTTGATAAGTATGCTTCACATGATGTATTGATTTTATGGAGTAGAAATGATAAAAAGGTAAATATATTTGAAATTGGTTTAATTATGGTGAATTATCATTCACCTCAATTTTTTGATGTCTTTCACATACTAGGATAGGTGTGTTTTGCTTATGTTGTGTGTGTTTTCCATAAGTATTATTGAGAACACAAGCATGTTCCCTTTGGTGTCTTGTATTGTGTGTATATTTTATATTGTTTGGTGCATTTTGGTGTTCTTTCAGAGGTATTCAGTGTCAAGTAAATTTTATAGGTGAATCCATATCCTAATGGATAGGAGAAGGCTACTGATCTTTGGCATAGCTAGCTTGTCACCACTAGGAAATCACCAAAATGTTGACTAATTTTACCATAAGTCAACTTAGGTTAACCCTCATATATTCAAAATTGTTATAAGGGTATTATAGGGAGTAGCACGTTTACCATGGTCTTAATGTAGTCAACATTATGTTTTATCCTTATCATATTTGTCTTAGTTGGTCCTAAGTCATTTAAGGTAACATTTTAAGTCATTTATTGAACTTATCTGGTTTCCATAGGAGGGAAAGTGTGCCCAAGTGTAATATAACATCATTCATGTTATAATATTTCAAGGAAACCATTTTGAGACTGATAATGTGTAGGTGTAATGTTGGAAATAAGAAGATCAAGTAGTTTCATGTGGTTTTAGGTATTTGTATGACCTATATAATAGTTTGGGAATGTGTGTCTAATCCAAAATTGTATCTTCATGTCACCTCAATTAATTTACATGATTAGGAAGATTTTATAGGTTTTTAAATGAGTAGAAAAATTCTATCTTTTCTATTTCTCTCTTAGACAAGTAAAAAAGGTCAACTAGACTCCACATGGTACGGCCAGGAGGATGTGAATTAGAGAAGATACTTTTGGTGGGTTAAAATAATCTTTGTTTACTAAAAATTAATGGAAAATTTTAGAGGATTGGTGATCTATTCTATAAGAACCATTGCTAATAATGTTAGCTCCTCTTTTCTATCTACACATCCCCATGGCCTTTAGTTTTCTTCTCTATTTGGATTATTATATGAAAATAAAGTGGTGGATGTAATTTTTAAAGATATTATCATAATATAATAAGGCTTCCACACTTATTTTCATGTACAAAGGTTAATTAATAAGCAAGAATACCTCATCTTGATAGTAGGAGACTCCATTGCAGTCTATAGACATTGTTTCCACCAGTTACAAAGTTTATCTTCCTGCATTATCATTCATAAAAAAAGGATACATATTATTTCCAATCCATCATAGAATTTTGATTAGTTATTATTTTATTTTTTAGTCTCAAATATATCCATAGTTAGATATACAAGGCCTAACACATGAACATAGTTAGATTTCCTGCAATAGTCACATACAGTCAGGTGAGATTAGGTCTTGATCAATCATATTGAGGAGATAGGAATGTTTAATGTTTGAGAGAAGTATCATAAGGTGTAAAAAATAATATTGAGATATTCTAAAGTTTAGAGATTTGTTATGACAACCAATTAAACATGTATAATTCAAAGAATATCTTCATCTATAGGTGGCTCTAACAGTAATTTGATGTTAACACCATAAAAGTTTGAAGAATGTTGAGATGAGGGTGTTAAACTCCTAGAAATATTTAATCAAGTATAAATGAATTGAGAGTAGCATTTTGATAGTGGTGAAGTCACAAGATGGAAAATAGATCGAGGTCCATGTCCACAGTTTTAATGTTTGTACGAGAGATAGGTTACCTAATCTTTCTAAAAAGGGGATCTTGCCTCACAAAGAGTCATCTCATGATAGAGTGTCCATAAGAATGGAGAGGTCTTATGGTTTCTCTCATATATCCCAAGACTAAATATATTATCTTGACATGAATATAAGTTGTTTGATAAAAACAAGGTGATGGAAGTAGGCTTCTAGTTCATGCAAATTCACATTGAAGACCTTTAGTAATCTACAATACTTTTGAATCCCAAATGGTATTACAACACAACATGACATAATGGTTGCATGATTCAAGATAAAGTGACTTTATTTGAATAATATATTACATTAGTGACCAAAGGATAAATTGAGTGAGTTGAGGTAAATTTTTTTGACTTAGGTCATCACCTATAAGATTCCATTTTTCTCTCAAATTGCCACCTATAGTCTAACTGTAGACTCAGAGTTATTGGGAGTAGTGAAATGGGTAAGAGCATGACATGTGGGTAGAAAAAAATGATTTAAAGTATAAAATTATCTAAATTACCTAAAAATAGATCAATATAATCAGATATAGTGTTCAAAGTCCTATCACCTATAGGAATCCTCTGTACCCCTTAATGAAACAATCACAATCTAACTACTGGTTAGTTTAAGCTAGTGAATAAACATAGTTTGAAGGTTGGTAGAGGTGTATAATGGATTGAACATATTAGTAATAATATCATAGTGTAAATACCAACCTCGTATGTTTCTCAGAGAGAGGAGGTAGAGAAAATATAATTTCTAACTTGTCACTTAGTCTAAGGTTTCTTTACCCTGCAAATTGTACATAGTCTTGAAAGAAAGTCTTAGGGATTTATGATACTGAGGGATTTTAAGAGACCATCAAACCTTGAAACATGGAATATATAACATAAATGACCTAATTTATCCTCCCATAGTCTTATTTTTGAATTTTGAATAGGGGAGATTCAAATTATTTTATTGTAGATAGAGGGCATTCCTAGGCAGTCTAATTTGTAGGCATAGTGGGTGAATGAAGAAGGGTTGAAAGGATAAATCTTGTATGACTATATGGAATTTACTAGAGTTTATTTTGAAATGAAAAAGTATGATAAAACACCCAAAATCACTAGAAACCACTTAGATGTGGTCATAAGTGATTAAGCATAGTTAGGCCTATTAGGCCTAGAACTAGACCTAAGCACTTCAAGGGTCTAGCTTCACTTCAAAGACCATATGACCATTAAAATTCAATTTATACATTTTAGGGGGATGTGTAAGGTTTATTTAAGTCATTTTTTTGTAGGGAGTTACACCAAGTTGGTCATTTTAACCAAATTATATGGTAGACCTTATCAAAATGCAAGAAAGAGCTCGATAGGCCATTTTTAAATGCTTACATCTATACAAATTGATTGAATGTTTACAAAAGGAACTAGGGTTAGTTTATTAGGGTCCTAAACTTAATTTTAGTGTAATTTTTTAAGGGGTTGGACATCCAAGTTTTATGAACTATTGTTAATAATCCAAACCTACTAAAACTCTCATAGAACCCTTATCTAAGACCTGATGCATAAAATAGGAAATAATATTCACTTATAGGGGGTAATTTTGCCATGAAAGTTCCATTTACATGTCTAGAACACACTTAGGATCCTAGACATCCATTTGGTATGTACTATGTCTTGTACGGTAGGCTAAAATTTAGGTGTTTTTAGAAGGTTTTGAGTGTTCTACAAGTATAAAAGAGAATTAATAGTTTGAAATTCATTGATGGATGTCAATAGGGACTTATTATAAATCCCTAAACTAATTTATCACCTTGGATAATCATGTAAACCTTTCTACTACATAGTTCATCACAAGCAGTCTTAGATAGATAGTGAAGATGACAAGTGACTTCCTAGTGAGAAGATGAGAAGTCTAATTTGGGATATTTTTAATGTCTAAATAGTGAAGTAGAAGGAAAAGAGACTTTTGACAAGTTTAATATCAGATCTTCCATGTATTTGGTTAAATAATTGAAGGTCACCTTAATGACAAATATGAAGAATGAGGCCTTGAAAACTAATGAATGACTACAGATGGTGAGTACTACAAGTGTCATGAATAAGGTTATTAGTTAAGGAGGCATTTGATTAATGTCACACCTTTTTTTCAACCTCCATAATATATTTAATATGTTTCAATCCTTCTTATTTTAGTTTCAAGTGGTCAAGGGATGATTCATCATGAAGGTAATTTGAAGAAGGTGGTTGGAGGTCTCTATGCTATTTTTAAAGAGGTTGTCATACTTTAGATGGAGATTTGTCCAAGAAGACCTTCATGGTATATTTCAAACTATATTATATTGAAATTTAATTGGTTTCCAAGTCTTGACACTTGTATTTGTGAGCTTTTCACTTCCCTTCTTCTCTCTCTTCTCACATGTTCTATAAATGGAAGTCATTTTGGATTTTATAACAGAATCCACACCTGGTATGGTAAAGCCCTATTGGTTTCATACTATATTTTGGATTTGAAATAAATAATTATAGTATGGTTTTGATTTCACAAGAAATCTTGTCTAAGTGTGTGAAGTGTTTCATAGTGAAGTGTCTAGTGATAAATATCTATCTTTGCCTTCTCTCTACTCTTCCATGTTTGATGCAAGTTGTTTCCACTCTAACAGGTCACATGAAGTGTAGTCAAGTGTAATTTCATATCTATAAGGTTAAATATTTGAATTAGTGTCTAAAATTTGACCTTTTATTCACTCACCCTAAGTAGTGAAATGCATATCACCTCCATGTTTGAAATACTTATGCTAGATCAATCTAGGATGTTAAGACTCGTGTTGTGAGCCATGTTTCTTAATGAAATTATATGGTAACCTAGTGGAGATACCTAATTAAATTAGTTTACTTTAATTTTAATTCTACCCTTTTTCATCCAAGCAAGTAAGTAGTGTAGGTGATAAGAAAGTAAATCAAAATCTAGGGAGCTATCCCTTAAACCTAGAGGTTTACCTCTAATATAGGCAATCCACAAGCTTAGATGTAATCCCATGTTTCCAAAATATTAGAGCATGATTAAACAACCATATCTAGGGTGTAATATTTGGAGAAAATATCTGCCACCCTTCTACATCACTCTCATTATGGGAAACAAGATTATTCACAATTGTATTATGGATAGTGGGTTAAGTACCTTAGTGATTCCCAACCTTGTGGTAGATAAATTGAATTTGAGATATGAACCATTTAGCAAGGGATTTATACAACTTTATGGGATACCAACTAATATAGTGGGGATCATCAAAGGTTTGAGAGTTTTCCTTCATGATTTTCAAAGCTTCCTAATCCTTCAAGGTATATGAGGTTATCTCTTAACTAATTATTATTTCTTAGCCTTCAAGGAAAATTATGGAGAAAAGGTAACTATTAGAACTCAACCATTCGCTAAGTTTCATATTGAGACCTATGTGGAAGAAAACTCTAATCTCAATTATACAATAAATGATCAAGAGGAGTATGTTATGGATGATGGAGAATCCTCAAAGATTGTAGATATCTATTAATTTTTTCTAAATGAGTATGGTGCTGATACTTATGGACAAGATGCATACACTTTCTTTAAGCAAATTGACCTTCGCACATACATCATCCATGAAGAATGTGATGGATAATCTAAGGTAAGAATTGAAAATTATTTTCCAAAAGATGTAGAGGGTAATTAATTTGTTCATATGCATGATGATGATGGTATTCAAAGTATGTTAGATCAAGGTGATGAATAATATAAATCATTCTTCATGTACAATATAAAGAAGTCCTTCAAGGTGACAACCATGAAGAGGAAGATGATCTATGGAAATAGTTTCATGCCATAGTTCAAGAATTTGAATAGAAAAGTATGTTAAATTATCCTCCTAATAATTTTTAATCTGATATTAAGGTGGTTGATGAATCTCCTAAGCATGAAGGACGTGTCCCAACAATCATGAAAATGAATGCCAAACTATTGTCATGAAGGTTGCAGTCATAAAGGAGTCAAATGAGACCAAGGCAAAAATGTTTATATCTAAAGAGTAGTATCAACCTCACTCTGAAGTTGAATCAATTTCATATATGTTTGAGTAGAAGGAATAAAATATTGATGTTTCTATACACCAAGTATATCATGTTCTAGAAGAAGAATAAGTTGAATTAACTTTGATGACTCCTAAGGTATAGTTTGGGAAGTGACAATTAGAAATGGTATAAATCAAAAAATTTGTAAATCTAAAAATGATTCTTGAAGGGATAGATAGAGTGTCCTTAAAATCTCCAATTGACACACTTTTAATCATCAAAAGAGCTAAATATGGTATGTCATTTGACTATATACACAAATAAGTGTTTATTGATAAGTATGCTTTAGATGATGGATTAATTTCATGGTGAAACAATGATGCAAGAGGAATTATCTTTGACCTTATTTTAATCATGGTGAATTGTTCAACACATAAATTTTTTGAGGTCTTGTACATTCTAATATAGGTGTGTGTTTTATTTAATGTTGTGTGTTTTCCCTAAGTGTTCTTGAAAACACAAGGGTGTTTAGTTTGGTATGTTATCTTGTGTTTTTTTTTCCTATTGTTTAGTGTGTTTTGGTGTTATTTAAAAGGCAACTTAGTGCCAAGTATAGTGTATAGGTGAATCCATATCCCAATAGATAGGATAAGGCTACTGGTCTTTGGTATAACTAGCTTGCCACCCCTAGGAAATCATTAAACTATTGACTAAGTTGACCACAAGTCAAATTAAGTCAACCCTTTATATATTTGAAACTTGTTATAGGGTTCCTTGGGGTTTAAAATTTATCCCATGGTCTTAAATGAGGTCATATAATGTGTTTTATCTCTTATCACATTTGTTAGTTTGTCTTGTATCATTCTAGGCCACTTTTAAGGTCTTTAAATGATTTTGTATAGTTTCCATAGGAACATAAGTATATATAAGTGTAATATAACATATTAAATGTTATAATATGTTATATAAACCATTTTTAGATTAACATCCTATATGTTAAATTTTGAAAATAAGAAGATTAGTTGGAAAAGTGGGAGTTTCAATTGTTGTAAAGATTGTAAAATATTTCTAGCATGTGTGGCTACTTAAAAAATGTTTCTTTAGGTACCATAAATTCAATTCCATGATTAATCATATTTTATAGGTCTAAAAATGAGTAAAACTGTTATATCTTTCCTATCACTCTCTTGGACAAGCCAAAAAGGTCAACCAGTTTCAACTTGGTATAGATATGAGGATGTGAGTTAGAGTAAGTTACTATGGTGAGTGATAGTAGCCTCTATTTACTTCAAGTTCATATCCATAGTTATAGGTTTGATGATATGTGCTTCATGAACCATTGATAAGAAGGTTGGCTTCTCAAAATTTCCTACACATCCCCATCACCTCATTTTTCCTTCTCTATTTGGATTGATCTAAGCAAGCCAAGTTTTGTACATGATATTGAATAGTTTGACCATACTTATCATAAGATTTTTAGTTTATTTTACATGTGTGAAGGTGAATAAGTTGGCAAGATCACTATCATTTTGCTAGTTAATACATCATAGAGGTTTCTAGGTAGTGTTTCATTAGTAATAAACTTTCTCACTCCTATAGTGGTTTTAGATCATGGGTGACATGATATTTCCAATCTATACTAACATGTTGATCACTTATTATTTTAAGGTCTAATCTCAAGACTATCTATGATTATAAGTACAAGGTTTAAAATACACACACAACTAGACTTCTTTGTGAGTGAGTTATTCAAAGAGCTAAAGATTGATAGTGAGAACCAATCTACCACACACAGTCCTATATGTAGTAGAACCAATAGGAATTATTAATCAATGGTTTGAGTTTCATCCATAGATGTATAAGTAGTTTTGAATGGTAGGTATTTGAGCTCATTTAAAATCTTTAATCAAGTTTAAGAACGTATAAAGTATCATGGTGAAAATGGTGAGGTCATTATATGCAGGTAAAATTGAATCCATGTTCATAGGTTTAAAAAGCTGATTAGAGGATATTTTGACCTTAACTTCTTTAAATAAGGGTTTTGTCCATATTTAGTGTCATCTTATGATGAGGAATTTGAGGTATGTGTTAGTCTAAACATCTTCTTTCTTGTAGCCTAAACCTAGAAACAACATCTTGACACATGAAGGGGTTAATAAGTCAAAAGAGAATAGCGGTTTTATGGCCTCTATTTCAATCAAGTTTCCACTAAGGATATTCAATAAATACAGTTTCAAAAAGACCAAAAGTGGACCCTAAAGTGCAACATTGCCACATGATGCATTGATGGTGAGATAAAGACACTTAGTTCCATGATGATATAAAGACACTTAGTTCTAAGGTATTAAATTAATATTACCAATTGAATTATTTCCTAATGAAATAAAATATTCATGAATAAATGAGCACCTATAGTATATTTTTAACTTCTATCTAATGAACATCTATAAGTAACATAGTTTGACTGAGTAAATAAACCAACTCATACTAGTGTTAAAAGAAAGGAAGTTTGAGTGTTGTCATAAACCTAAGGAAGGAGTGAGTTAAAAAAAATATGGGATGGTCTTGTTGACCTAAATAGGATATCATAGGATGAAATTAATATTCATAGATACATATAGGAATCTCATTTGCATAATATGAGACACCCATAGTCAACATAGTTTATAGACTAGCAGAGGCAAGTGGAGAGAAATGATTTTAAAGGTTAGAAAAGGTTTAAGGTTAGTAAAAACTTTGAAACCATATTAAAAATTTTAAAAAACATATTTAGGTGATATTAATAATAGATTATATATTAAATATAAGTTTTAAACCTCAGACTACATTCAGTTTAAATTTTATGCACAATCATCAGTCTTATGAGCTTGCCTTGAAAACATATTGATTTTGAGAGGTGTATGGGTGTAATCCAACCATGAAAATTTGATAAAATGGTATTAAGGACCTAATTTATCCTCCCATGGTCTAATTTTATCTAGTATAATAGGGTATATTCCCTCTATTTTATCTCAAATAAAGGGAACTCCTAGCTAAGACAAGACTACAGGTTTGGTGTGTGAATGGTGATAGGTGAAAGGGGGAAAAAGAGGCATTGTATAAAGGTATACAAATTTTTAGTGAATTTATAAAAAAAATTAGAATAGAATCATTCACAATCACTACAAATAACTTAGAGGTGGTCATGGGAAATAAGGCATAGTCAGGCCTATTAGACCTATAACTAGTTCTAAGCCCTAATGAGGCTCAACTTCACTCATAAGATAATTTTAACCTTAATAATATAACTGATATCCTTCAAGGGGAGATATAAGCTAATCAAATCCATTGAGTTGTAGAGGGAATCCCAAAATTGGTCATTTTGACCCAAACCTTTCTTAAGGGTTCTTATAATGTACATAAGAGATCGAGAGACCATCTTCAAGTGCTCATATATATATACAAACACACTAAATTGTGCCTAAATAACTTGGGGAGAGTTGAAGGGTATCTTACACATGGTATCAGTGGAATTTTCTTGGAAGTTGATTGTCTAGTTCTTATTACCTATTATTAAGAACAAGAACTCAAAACCCTCCTTAAACCCTTATCTAAGACTTGATGGAGAAAATATGAAATAATATGAACTAAAATGGGGTTATTTATCCATGAAAGTGATTTTTACATGTATATAACTCACCTTGATCCATGCCATCTATCTGGTCTATACTATCACTTGTATAAACAAATATATTTTAGGGTTTTTTCAAGTTTTTAGGTATTTTGTAGGTAAAAAAAGAGGGAATAGATGATATCCATTGAATAAGGTAAAATTTACTTATTTTAACTTCATATATTCATCTCTCTCAATATAAAAACATATAAACATCTTTGTTTTACCATTCACTACACGTAGTCTTAAATAAATAGTGAAAATGAGAAGTGATTACCTAGTGAGAAGATGAGAAGTCCAAGTTTGGATATTTTTGAGGTATATCTAATGAATTATAAGATTAAGGGGTTCTAGAAAGGTATTATAAAACCTCTTCCATGGATTTCATTGAGAAAATAAAGGTTACCTTGATGAAAAATGTGGAGATTGAAGCCAAGAGGGATAATAGGTGACTAAAGATAATGAATACAAGTGTCATGAGCAAGGATATTAGTTAGGTAAATATCTAATGACTATCACATATTATTTAAAACATCCCTAAGATATTGAATAAGTTTCAATTCTTCCTAGTTTAATTTCAAGTGGTCAATATATGCTTCATCATGAAGGTAGTTTCAAAAAGGCTAGTTGAAGATTTTCTATGTCAGTTGAAGAGTTTATCATGTTTAAAATGGAAACTTCCAAGAAGACCTTCATGGTCTATTATTAACTCTATTATATTGAAATTTAATTGGTTTATAATTACTGAAACTTGGATTTGTGACCCTTACAATTCTATTCTTCTCTCTCTTCTCACATGCTCTGTAAATGCAAGCCATTTTTACTTTGTAAAGCAAATCCACACCTGGTATGGAGAAGCCCTACTATTTTGAATACTATATTTACCTTTAAAATAAATATTTATAATCACGTTTTGAATTCATGAACTTATTGTCTAAGTGTGTGAAGTGGTTCATAGTAAAGTGTCTAGTGATGAGTATCTATCCTTGTCTACTCTTTCATGTTCAAAGCAATTAATTCTCTCTCTATCAGGTCACATGAAGTGTATTTAGTGTATTTTTATATATTTAAGTGTAAAAAGTGGCATTAGTGTCTTTAATTTGATCTTTTATTCACTCACCTTGATTAGTACAATTCATATCACCTCCATGTTTGAAATACTTATGTTAGAGTAATATAGGATGTTAAGACTAGTGTTATGAGTCATGTTTCATAGTACAAGAGTATAGTAGTCTAGTGGAGATAATTTTGGTGTATCACTTCATTAGAGTAGTTTAATTTCATTTTTCCTTCTATCTCTTTTCATCCAAGCAAGCAAGTAGTGTAGGTGACAAACTATCAAAGTCTAATTTAGGGAGGTAGCCTTTAAACCTACAATAGGCAACCCATAGGCTTAGAAGTAATTAAATGTTTCAATAAATATATATTAGGCTTGAAAAACCATATTTAGGGCGTAATATTGAGTAAAAATAGTTATCTTTCCTCTTTTCCCATTTGTAGTTAGGTGTTCTAGTTAAGGGAAATCAAACTTTACCTTCAGGCCAAAAGACCCCAAAATGTAGAATGTTCTTCAGAGAGATTGGTTCCAAAATATTTTATTCTAAAGTTCTTGAATATTAATTACTCTTTATAAAAATTGTGGTTTAGGTATAAGTATTTTCATATAAAGTTCTAGAAAAAAAGATTATGATGAAAATCCTTTTGATATAAAGTTTATGAAGTGAAGTCTTCAAAGTAAAATTTCCTAATGAAAATCTTCTAAATAAAAAGATCCCAAAACAAATTTTCTAATTAGAAATTTTATGAAATAAAGTTTCTAAAGTAAAGCTTCTGATGATAAATTTTTCAAAGACTAAACTTGTCTAACACAAAGTCCCCAAAGTGGAGCTTTCAAAGATAAAGTTTCCAAAATAATAGTTACTAGCTTTAAAACTTTATAGAATGAAGCTAATCTAAATATATACAATGAAAATTAAAATTTTATATCTTTACATTAATATATTATTTCAAATAATTCCTTTGAAATGGAAGTAAGCATACCCTAACATGATTTAATGTTCAAAACACCGAGTTTATATAAATAATAACAACCATCATAACTCTCAGAAACACATAGATACCTAGATAAAATATTCATATTTTCATAAAAACAAAGGGGTTCCCCACTTTTTAAAAACAAATACAAGGTGGGGTGTGTTGAATACAACAAATGGGAACTCATAGTAGTTAATACTCCTAAGTTTTCAAGAAACCATAATCCATGGTTTTACAATCCCAATATCAACCATAAAATCATCCCATAAGAAATGATTAAATTAGAAATGAAAAGAAGCTCTTGATAATCCTATGTAATTTACTAACTTCACTTACACCTTATATATGTGTGTGGAAAGTGATGTTATTTATCTCTTGTCTTAGGGGTTTAGCAAATACATGGGGGTGAGATGTAGGTTTCATTCTGATTAGGTGTTAGGTGCAGACATTGGGGATCTTGGACATTGCTCTATTTATATCTAGGCATCCATAGCTTCAACTTTATTGCTTCATATTTTTCATGATGCATGATACATTGATCTTATTTCATCATTTAGGCTTTGAATCCTTTTTTATTTCTTTTTGTAATTTTGGATTATGCCTTTTATTTTTAAAATTTATTTTTTTTCTTTCTAAATTAGAGAGGAAAGAATGTGACCACAATGACCTAGTCTTAGTAATTTTTTGGTTTAATCAAAATGTCCCTCTCAACTCTTGCCCATGTCAATGGTTATTACCTTAAACAAGTACTAATGTTTCATGTGTTTTTGACCCAAGAGGACAAGGAAGGTTTTCTAAATTTGCATAGGAATATAGGAGAAACTTTCACTACCTATTTAAATCATTACCTTTAGGACATGTTCATGGTTAACTCTCTCATTGCTTACTTGGATTAATAATTATAAACTATAGTATGCAACACCCATTAATTTGGGTTATATTCAAAACACCTCAAACTATCATTTGATTATACTAGGATTGACTAAACTCGGATTGTCATGAAATCAAAAGAAAACTTTTCTACAAAACATGAAAACTTATTGAAAGAAAAAAAATTGATCTAAAAAATAAAAAATATTATAATAAAATCAAATGACTAAAAATAGAAAACTAATTAATGAAGCAAATATAACCTACTCTTACCTCTATCAGGACATTTGTTGTTACTTAGAGACCTCTCCAGATGGGGTAACCATGAATTAATGCTTCAAAAACTATCCATTAATTAGATATGTCAAATCGTTACCTTAAAGATATTTTAAATAGAATGAGTTACTACCCAAGATCTAAAAAATATGATACGATCCTATCCACAATAGGTAAATTTGTCATGCATTCCTTTTTTCTCATGGTCTTTGTCTCATAGTATCACCAAGTTAGAGAATCTGAATACTTTGAATTTATTTCTCTTATAAAACCATCTCTTGATCGCATCTTAATTTTTTTTAAGATTTACAATGATTTATCCCTAGATTCTTCCATTTCAATGATATCCAATAATTTAGACTCTATTTTGTCATTGAGCTCAATGTATTCTTACATAAATTGATACATTATCAATTTCTTCATGATTGGGAATATTGGCTACATCTCATAAACTAGTAGATATGTTGAAGTTTTAAGACCCTATTTGTACGTGGTCCAATCTACCTAGAGTGTATATTTTAGTAAGAGATGCCACTCCCTAGGTTTATCTACAACTAACTTCTTGATAGTATATATGAGGTTCTTGTTGGTTGACTCAGACAATTTGTTTCCTTGTGGGTAGTGATTAGAGGATGATCTAATTGTAATATGATTATCATGGGTCTATTTAGTTAACTTAATTAATTTAAATACTGGCCCATTATCTCAAAACAAAGAGATAAGGGAGTCAAACTTGGTTATGATATGTTATTTAAGAAAACTTATCATATTTTGGGCTATAGACTTCTTGGTGGCTACTACCTCAGTCTATCTAGTGAAATAATCTATAGTAATGAGCATAAACTTGTGTCTGGATAAGGAATTTGGTTTTATAAAACTAATGAAGTCAAAGCACCATTGGGAGAATGACCTACCTTAAATCATAGGTTGTAGAGTAATTACTATAGGTACCTCTTGTTTTTTCCAAAACATGGAATGCATGACACATCCTCACATGGAATGAGCTTCCTTAAAGACCATCAACCAATAATAACCCATTATTAGTATTTTATGGGTTATAGTATTACCAGATTGATGGCTAATACAAATATTTTGATGCAAATTATCTAATATTTTTTAAGCTTTTCCACATGACACAAATCTTAAATATATATCTTTTAATTATTCCGATGGAAGAGTCCTTTCCTAATCATATAATGAGTAGCTTTGAGCCTTAAATCACTCTTTTGATCTCTCATTAGTTCTTAGGGGCATGCTCTAGTGAGTATGAAATAAATAATACTTGAATACCAATCTTCTTGGGAGACATGTGTTTGGTAGACCTCTTAAATGGTGATGTAGGTTCAGTCATTAATTGAGCAATGCCT
This sequence comes from Torreya grandis, assembly GCA_037957365.1. NCBI lineage: Eukaryota > Viridiplantae > Streptophyta > Pinopsida > Cupressales > Taxaceae > Torreya > Torreya grandis. The sequence continues at coordinate 2,131,061 of JARHVA010000623.1, forward strand.
TATCCTCTAATAATCCTAACATGTTTAATTTCAATATCATATTTATAAAAAATTTCCATCCATTACCTTTACGCTCCCTTAATTCATTATGTCCCAGGATAATCTTAACATCATGATCTAGTACTATGGAAATGGTCTTATTCCTAAGAATGTAGTGCCTAAAATTCTTAACTACTTTGACAAGAGTGAATATTTATTTGTTGATCAGGGAGTACTTTACCTCTACATATTTAAAATTAGTAATCATAAATTCAATAGTATGTTCACTTTCTTCCCTTTTCTATATAATAATGATACCAATAGTATGTTCTGAGGTGAGTGAGTAAAATAAAAAAATATTTAGTTAAATTTGGACTTACTAGCACTGTGTTGATGATAAAAATTACATCATCGATTAATAAACCCTTTCACCTATTGTGAAGGTTAATTTAGAATCATACTAGTTTAATAGTAAGGTTATAAAGGTTTAATTATGATCCTAAAAATGTGAGGGGTTTTTTAAATGTTCTATGAAATAATGAATGAGCTATAAAATATAACATATTCTATTATAATTTAATAAATCCACTTTATCAAATAATGAATTAGTTCAAATATGAATATGTGATCTATCTTATCTAATAAATAAGACCTATGAACAAGATAATCTCTTGAGAGAAAGAAATCTGATTTAATAATAATGAACAATAACAACCAACAAACTAAAAGATAAATAAACAAGACAACAACTAATTTAAGAAAGAAATAGCAAACTAATTAATATTTGTAAAGTACTAAATCTAAACTAGTAATAACAAAATAAATAACATTAATTAAGTCTAATAAAACTAAGTAAAAAAAACCAAAACCTAAACTAAAACTATAAAATAGCTAATCTAAAATACAATAAAGTCTCACAAATTAATTAGAACTAAATTTGAACTATAAAGAAAGAAAACAATAAAAAAAACCTAATTAAAACATAACAAAAATAAATAGAAAATAAATTAAAATAAAATTTAAAGATACTAAAAATAAAGGAAACATAAAAGAAAATTATATTAATTAAAGACTAAACTATGTTAAAGTCAAAGTAAGTATAAAGTACAATATAGATAAAAATATGTGAGTCTCAAAAGAGAGAGCCATCTTAGTAAAATAGATCAATTTTATTTGAGAAACCAACATCTTTCTTTACAAAATATCTTGAGAGACAAATTTTACAATCAAATAGATAAATGAAGTGTCATAAACAATGAAGTTTTCATCATTATTCAGGTTGAATACTTAGATTATGCACATAGTACTTAAAGGAGAAATCATCAAAAGATGTTAAACATGACAAACTTCAGATAATCTATTATAAATGATAATATAAAACTAGATGCACCTATGTTTCCTAAGTGATTACTCAATTGTTAGAGAAAGTACCATTGGGTCTATTTGAGAAAGAGATAAATGATTGATTTCATAATGTATAAGTCCTCAATAGCTGTGTTGTTCCTCCTCTTCAAATGAATCCTTGATCTCTTTTATGCTTTAAATTTGGTTGAAAAAGAAGTTATAACTAACCTTAGTTATTAGTTTAACTTAATTAATTATCTTTGTAAAATTCAATTAATATAGATAGTTGTTAATTAAAGGTTTAACGAAGACTTAAAAGTCTTAATGGATCAAGTATTTTAATATAAACGAATACTTATTAATGGTTGGGGACCCTAATCAATTAACACTAAAATAGAATAACATATATCAATAAATAAATAGATAAATACAAGTTTAATAAAATTCCTATTTATATTAATACCATAATCCATATTTCCAAAATTACTTAGGCATATATATATATATATATATATATATATATATATATATATATATAAATGTGTTGTACTTTAAAATTTCATCACCAAAATATTAAAATCTGAAATCAAAGTATCAAATCCAAAAGTACAGAGTTCTGCCAACATAAAGTTAATCATGAAAATAGAAGTTTATCTTGCTGACATCCAATAATCATTAAAATCTGACAAAACCTCACTATCTAGCTTCCCTTTCTCATTCATGCACTCATTATATTCCATCTCAACTACTGGAATATGAACCATATTCATCCATGAATCACTTGTGGGATCATCCACATCCAACTTAATCCATTCGATAACTCTAACCTCAACTGGGGTGTTTGTATCCTTTTGACTAGATGATCATTTATTTAAAGTAGATGGATGGATTTCAAGGCTGTGTTTCCTGCAATATGAAATAAGCTCCTTTGAAATTAATTTTTTTCATCCTAAAATAGGATCTCCCTAATATGATGAGGGATTATTAGAAACTAAAGGCAAGGCAAGGTTAACAAAATTATTGGCATGGGAAACTTCAACATCAAGATGAGTGGCTTCATTAACAAGGTGAGGCTCACTAACAGGTTGAATTATTTTTGGATTAGGTGATTGAATAGGCAATCAATGTATATTATTTTTTAAGTGGTGAGAGGAACTTCTATGGGAATGAGTCCTAACACCAAATCTATGGCCATGAAATCCTTGGTTACCTCTAAGGTTATCGAGATTGAAAGGCAAAATGTTTAAAATATTATAAAACTTGGGGTCTATTACATCAAATTGAATTGACATCCTAGCACCCCTACTCACATACCTAGGGCTAAATATCCTATCCCTAAAACCTCCCCTTGGGAAATGTCTATTTAGGTTATGTTGATTCACATTGTCCAAATTTTGACCCCAACCTCTATTATCATTACTTATACTTAATCTAGGTTGATCCTATCCTAACATCCTATGCATTTGAAATATATGCAATAAAAAAATAATTATTATGATTGAAAAATTAACATGTATCTAAACTGTAAATCAAACACATAGTCACATATCAACAAAATATATGAACTAGCTTTAACTATACAAATTAAATTGTTCCAACTATATTAATCATGTAATATTCTATTTTGATTTCATAAAAATATCTCTTGAAACCAATTAAAATTAAAAAATAAAATTATATACCATAATTTTATTTCAAAAATATTCTGACATATCTTCATGATTTTTTATTCTCATTGTATGAAACTATCTGAATATAAATTGAACCAATTCTCACAATTGAAAGCAAGGCTTCCACAAGTTTTATTATTGATAAGTATTTCTTAACTAAAAACCACATATCCTTCTATGTGTTGACCAAGAAACTAAATAATCATAAACTTTCATCAAATAAGATTTCAATAATATGAAATTTTCTTTGTCATAAGTTCGAACTAAAAAACCAACTTATTATGACTTGCTAAAATACAAACATCATACTATCCTAAAAATTTCAATATGAAACCATTATTAAAATCTCCCAATATATTCTACCACATTATCTTATCAAAATTTATTGTCTAGGAATAATCTCATATTAAACATTAACCAAGCTTTGCAATAAGGTTTGAAAATGAAAACTGATGTATTTTAAATAAAATATCACTATATAATATCCAACTAATGGAAATTCAAAATTGAGAAACAACTTGATATTGTTTTTAAATAAACATACTCTTACATGATTATTCATTTCAAGGGATTTGGACAAAACCAAAAATTATCTATCTAAATCAGCAAGTTATCCATGAAAATATTTTCATAATAATCTATACTTTTACTAATTTTTTTTTGAATCCACCAAACTTTCAAAACCTCATATAAAACATCAAACTCATATGAAACTTTATGGTTTTTGAATATTTAAAAAACCCATATCTCAAAACATCAAAACCTAAATCAAAAATCAAATCTAGTGATATCCTCTATATTTTTCCAAACAAGTTCATCATATTGCATTCAAGAAATAACCATGAAAACTATTTTTTTTCAAACCCATGAATATATGAAACTATAGAAAGCTACGATTGAGAAATAAATATTCATACTCTAACATAATTCCTTTTTTTATCACTTCTTTATGATAGACCAATATGTTAGGGTGTGGAGCTAAAAGCTTCACCTTGTTGCAAACATGGAGGATGTTGAGTATGTAGTCGTCGGCGTCGACAGGATCACCGACATCGATTAGTGGATAGTGCAAAAGGAAACCTACCTCAGCAGCAGTCGATCGATGTCGATCACCTCCAGTCAGATAGGGATCGACGTCGGTCACCTATGCGGTTCTTGAATTGTTGTTGATGAACAGTCAGTTAGTTGAATGGGTAGTTTACATGATAAAAACTAGTTCGAGTCTTGAGCCACAAGTCTAATCATTGTATGCATGAGATCTATATAATAGACTCATGGGCTGTATTGTTAAGTGTAGAACTTGGACAGTTCTTCCCATGGTAGAATCAAGTAAGATTCTTTATGTATGTAAGGTCAGGGTTGATCTATAGGGTGTTGCAAGATCATGGAGGAGATCTACATGTGATAAGTAAGATCGGGTTGGTCTACAGGGGTGTGTGTATACGAGGGTCAAAAGGAGATCAGCGGGGGAGCAAGATCCAAGGTGACAACAATACATCAAGGAGCAAGATCATGGTGAGATCTACTTGGAGTACCGGTTCGTACTTGATTATACTGGCATATAATGAGGTGAACAATAGCTTGTGTTAGCTGTGTGTTGTGACCTAGTGAGAGAAGATTAATCTTGAGGGAAGATTACTATAAGCCCATGAAGTGGAAGAAAGAGTGTGATCTCTTTGTTGTAATTTCCTTCTATAATGAGTTAAATACAATTGTGTATTGCCTCTCACATTCTATGTATTTTCTCATTGATAGTTACTTGTACTTTTGTGTAATTTTGCATGTTTAATTGCTTATACAAAGGTAATCATGTGTGCTCTTAATTTTAACAAGTTGTGTCAGAGCTTTGGGGAACTTCGGTCCTGTCAAGTGGTATCAGAGCTAAGGTTGTAGGGAGCAAGTTTTGTGTTTGATTACAAGTCACTCTCAGGGGTTTTTGATTGAGTGGGAGTAGAGCAATGGTAGAAGAAAGTCAGCTAAGAATTGAGGAATTGAAAAGCACAGATGACCACTTACAGTGTTATGGAAAGAAAGAGCAGGTAAAGAAAATTTGTTGGTTTGTGGAAGATCAGCATGAAGGAACTGAAGAAGCAGATGTTGTAGGTGATGTGGCATAGGATGCTCTAGTATGTTTCTTGGATAAAGTAGAATCTTGTTTTATAGATTATGTTGCCTCTTTCTATGCAGTCTAAAATAGAGTATTTTTCCATGGTAAGGTCCTTGGAGACTTTGGAAAGATTTATTTATGGGTTGGTGTACCTTGCCAAAGAATTGGCAAAGGGGAAGTGAAGTTGAAATTGTAGGCAGCCAACACATGGGTGTTGAAGGAGGTCATATAGGTCCCAGTCTTGAAGTTGTGGCTAATTTCTTCAAGGAAGTTGGGTGATGTGAGATGCACAAGAACTCTCACAATGGATGCACTTGAATTAGCTAGTGGTAAGAAAGTAGGTATCCTTTATCTATCTACTTATATTACTGATTCTTTTTCTATTGTAGAGATGTGGCTTTATAGGCTTGGTCACATGAGCAATAAGGAGATGCATGTTCTTAACAGGAAGTCAGATGTCTTTGACAGACTTAAGAATTGGAAAGCCTTGGTGTTTATGGAGGAGATGGTAGATAGAGATCAGTGGAGAAGGCTGAGTAACTTTAAGTATAAAAGTTTGGATAGGGATTTGATTTAAATAAAGCTCACAGGTAAAAAGTCATCACTCACAGGTGAACATAGGTACCAGCATCGGTCAAGGGGAATCGACATCGAACAGACAGGTGCCAATGTCGGTCATGTGCAGACTGAAGCTAGTGATGTCAGGTAGGGTAAGATCAACGTCAGTAATAGGTAAGATCGACATTGGTTAGGAGGACTGACATCGGCAACAGGGACATCGACATCAGTAGAGTTGGTAGTTAGGATAGGTGCATGGAAACTGATGTCGGTCAGATGCAGACTATGTAGTGACTAAGGTCGGTCACTGTAACAGATTTTGGGTGGATAGTAAGCTGTCAAGGAGTCTCAAACACCCATATGGAGGATTGAAGGGGTAAGTAAGCCTCAAATTCATTATTCCTCTTCTTTATACTAGTTGCTGATTGCAGAGTAGGAAGAATCCAGGAAACAGTGGGAGCATGGCAGGAATATGATGCATAACCAAATAGGAGATTTGGTAGGGTTGCCAGCCAGTATGAAAACACTGAGATGAATGGATACCTTGGTTAAAGAATAGAGATAATGGACACTTGAGATGGAAGTCTAGGTCATATGGTCTTGAAGAAGCTACAGGATAGTGGTACAGGGTTTGACAGGTGGATGACAAAGCATGGCTTTAGTCAATGTCAGGGTAACCATTGCGTTTGTCTTACCAGGTGGATGATGATTACAACATTATCCTTTTACTGTATGTGGATGGTATGCTAGCTAGTAGGTTTGTACATACAGGGTTTTGTTGAGCTAAGGGTAAGGTTAGTTTAGTGGCATGTCATGAGGAATTTAGAGCAGCAAAATTCTTTGGCATGAGAGACATGGAAGATCACAGGGTGATTTTGTCTCCAGTGGGAGCTAATGTGAATTAGGTGTTAGTGAGGTTCAATACATAAGATGTAAAACTAGATCACACCAAGGGCTGGATAGTTTAGTGTCCAAAATCACATGAGGTCTGGTATAGACTTGAGTTTTCCCAAGTAGTGGGAGCTATCAGAGAGTTAGGATCCAATTTAGGGAAGTGGGTTCTCAGGTATTTGAGAGGGACCAGCAGTAGGGATTCATGCTATGTAGGGTCAGGACTTCACTACATGGGTTTGTAGGTTTGGATGTGGTAGGGTACTCAGAGGATAGGAGGTACACCATAGGTTGTGTGGTGGTTGGTCTTCAGGATTGATCTTGAAGATGGGATACAAGCTAGGAAATAGATTAGATGGGGTATAGGTACAGGTATAGTGCAATTGTTTATCTCCAAGTGGGAGATTGTTAGGTTGTGGAGCTAAAAGCTTCACTGATACAAACAAGGAAGGAGGTTGCTAGAGGTTGCTGAGTGTCACAAACACCGGTATTGGTCAGGCCACCGACATTGATAGAATTAGACAAGAAGAACCACCGACGTTAGTCAAGGATTGGCTAGCGTCGGTCACCTCCAAGCAGATAGGGACCGATGTCAGTTGCCTGTGTGGTTTAAAACTGCCAGTTCACAGATAGCTAGTTAACAAACTAAGTGTTTACATGTTAAGAGCCAATTTTAGACTAGAAGTTGCAGATCTAATTATTGTAATTAGGTGTCTAATTACTGTTTGCATGAGATCTATTTAAGAGACTCATGGGATGTATTGTAAAGGTGTTTTAGTTTGAGTTGAGCAAAGTTAGCTCCTTTTGTGTGTGAGGTGAGCAAGGGTGTTCCTCCTAGTTCCACAGCAGTGCCAAGTGTGGGTGCTGGTTTTGGAAAATTAGAAGGGTTCTTCATGTATGTATGATCTGGGTCAGTAGGTGTGCATGGCTATGTTAGGAGATCTACATGGTAAGTAAGATCATTTATTTGTAGGTGTATGTGTGTGCATGATCCAGGTTTGTAGGTGTGCAAAACCAGATTGATTTATAGGTGTGCAAGATCAGGGAGGACAAAAACACAACAAGGAGCAGGATTGGGTAGGATCTACTTGGAGTACAGTGTGTACTCAGAAAGAGAGCAAAGAGGAAGGCAATGAGTATTCTTCCATAAGTAAGATCATTTGAGTTACAGGTTGTTGCAAGTTTAGGGGAGATCTACTTGAAGTACATTTGTGTACTTGGAGTATGTGGAGCACTTGTGGAGTGCATGGAGCACTAGTGTACTGGTAGTAGTGGATATTGACTGGTTGAAGGTGAACACCAACTCTGTGTTTGAGTTGTGTGTTGGGACCGTAAGAGAGAGAGCTTTGAGGGAAGATTTACTATTTATGCCCTAGATGTGTGGGAGCCCTAGAGGTGTGTAAGGAAGAAGAACTGTGGCAATCTTCTTTATTGTATTTCCTTCTGGAAGAGTTTTAATACAAGTTGTGTATTGTCTCTCATATTTTGTGTTATTTTTGAATTCTAGTTACTTGTGATTCTGGTTTAATTCTGCATGTTAAGTTGCTTGGTAATCAATTGTGTGCTTCCGTATTTCCCAACAAAGTGGTATCAGAGCCAGGTTAGGTATCTAACAAGTGTCTAATTAGTGTTTATATGAGATCTATTTAAGAGACTCATGGGATGTATTGTAAAAGTGTTCTAGTTTGAGTTGAGCAAAGTTAGCTCCTTCTGTGTGTGAGGTGAGCAAGGGTGTTCCTCCTAGTTCCACAATAGTGTCAAGTGTGGGTGCTAGTTTTGGAGAATCAAAAGGGTTCTTCATGTATGTATGATCTTGGTCAGTAGGTGTGCATGGCTACGTTAGGAGATCTACATGGTAAGTAAGATCATTGATCTATAGCTATATGTGTGTGCATGATCTAGGTTTGTAGGTGTGCAGAACCAGATTAATTTGCAGGTGTGCAAGATCAGGGAGGATAGTAACACAACAAGGAGTAGGATCAAGTAGGATCTACTTGGAGTACAGTGTGTACTTAGAAAGAGAGTAAAGAGGAAGGTAAGGAAGATCCTTCCATAAGTAAGATCATTTGAGTTGCAAGTTATTGTAGGTTTAGGGGAGATCTACTTAAAGTACGTTTGTGTACTTGGAGTGCGTGGAGCACTTGTGGAGTGTGTGGAGCACTGGTGTACTGGTAGTAGTGGATACTGACTGGTTGGAGGTGAACACCAACTTTGTGTTTGAGTTGTGTGTTGGGACCGTAAGAGAGAGAGCTTTGAGGGAAGATTTACTATTTATGCCCTAGAGGTGTGGGAGCCCTAGAGGTGTGTAAGGAAGAAGAACTGTGGCAATCTTCTTTATTGTATTTCCTTTTGGAAGAGTTTTAATACAAGTTGTGTATTGTCTCTCATATTCTATGTTATTTCTAAATTCTAGTTACTTGTGATTCTGGTTTAATTCCGCATGTTAAGTTGCTTGGTAATCAATTGTATGCTTCCGTATTTCCCAACAAAGTGGTATCAGAGCCAGGTTGGGTATCTAACAAGTGGTATCAGAGTGAGGTTGGACATTCTCATAGTGAGTTTGACTAACAGATGGCCCAGATCTAGTTAGTGGTTTTTTGATTACAGGTTACTCACAGGGGTTTCTGTTTGAGTGGGAGTATAGCAATGGCAAAAGAAGTAAGCTGAGAATGAAATAATTTAGGCATAGGATTAACACCACAAGGAGTGTGGTGGGTAGTCTTCAAGATTGAGCTTGAAGAGGAATACAAGCCATATTGTAGATTAGATAAAGTACTGGTATGGGTACAGGTGCAACTATTTATCTCCAAGTGGGAGATTGTTAGGGTGTGGAGCTAAAAGCTTCACCTTGTTGCAAACATAGAGGATGCTGAGTATGCAGTCACTGACATCAGCAGGATCACCGACGTTGATTAGTGGATAGTGCAGAAGGAAATTGACCTTGATAGAAGTTGATTGACATTGATCACCTCCAGTTAGATAGGGACTGCCGTTGGTCACCTGTGTGGTTCTAGAACTACTGTTGACGAACAATCAGTTAGTTGAACAGGTAGTTTGCAAGATAAAGACTAGTTCGAGTCTTGAGCCATAAGTCTAATCATTATATGCATGAGATCTATATAATATACTCATGGGCTGTATTGTTAAGTGTAGAACTTGGAGAGTTCTTCTCATGGTAGAATCAAGTAGGATTCTTCATGTATGTAAGGTCAGGGTTGATTTGTAGGGTGTTGCAAGATCATGGAGGAGATCTACATGTGATAAGTAAGATCGGGTTGGTCTATAGGGGTGTGTGTATGTGATGGTCAAAAGGAGATTAGTGGGGGAGCAATATCCAAGGTGACAGTAATACATCAAGGAGAAAGATCATGGTGAGATCTACTTGGAGTATCGATTTGTACTCAATTGTACTGGTGTATAATGAGGTGAACAACAACTTGTGTTAGCTATGTGTTGTGACCTAGTGAGAGAAGATTACTCTTGAGGGAAGATTACTTTAAGCCCACAAAGTGGAAGAAAGAGTGTGATCTCTTTGTTGTAATTTCCTTTTATAATGAGTTGAATACAATTGTGTATTGCCTCTCACATTCTGTGTGTTTTCTCATTGATAGTTACTTGTACTTCTGTTTAATTCCACATGTTTAATTGCTTATACAAAGGTAATCATGTGTGCTCTTAATTCTAACAAGTTGTGTTAGAGCTTTGGGTAACTTCGGTCCTATCACAAAAACCATTTAAATTTTCCCAAATATTCATAAAAAAAACAAACAGAGTTTGTTTTTTACAAAAAGCCATAAATACATGAAACTTTAGTACCCAATATTTCAAAATGACAAAAAAAATTGACACCATAACCTACAAAAGTCTTTGAAAATAAAAGGTATGTTTAAAAATCATTTTAATATATATATATATATATATATATATATATATATATATATATATATATATATATATATATATATATAATTGACCATAATGAATATTTGAAAAATAAAAGGCTCAAGATGTTGAAGAAGACCCTTCTCAAAATAAGTTGGTAAAATGACATATTCTTATATCATTTTATGCTAAGAATATATCAAAACTAAAACCATTTACCTCAAAATATCATGCACAGAGAAAGTATAACTACCACTAAACTATAAATTCATTAAATTTTCTAAAACATACATGCACATAAAAATTTAGCAAAATTTATCACAAGCAAACCAAAATCCATAACTTAGCAATCACCAATTCACTTACTTAAACTCTTACTAATATATGACAATAAAAGCATGTACAACTCACATGAAGTACCTTGATATACCAAAATCTTACCATAATCTTGAAACCTCTTTGAATATGCTTCACATTAACTCACCTTGCTAGCTTAACATGCCATAAAATCATAAAATGGACTACCAACTTGACTTGTTATTACAACTTTCTCAATTACCAACTCACCCTTTACAAGTCTCAAAGTTAGACCAAATTAAACCTTTAATAACTAGCCAAACATCCTATGTCATGAAAATTTCATGACTTGAAACAAATTCATCCATACTACCTTTGAAAATTATTAATTCCTTTATGCTTTTTTAATTTTATGCCCCAAGGCATAAACTTAAGTTAATAACCTTAGAAACAATAAGCCTTGAGTGACCATTAGAATCAAAAGATATATTAATATCATTTATAACTTAGTATAGATAATGTTTTGAATTAGGATCAAAACTAGAAACCCTTAGGGTACTTTGGATTCAAAAATCCAAAAACATGTCAATTATGTTTTACAATTGAACCTGGGATGAAAATGCTAATAAATCCTTATAAATCCCATGGTCAAACTTTGAATTTTTATGATAAATCAAATGATATATTTGATTTGATGAACCTTAAAATGCATTACTTCTTAAACTATAAGAATCATGACCAATCCATCTATAAATTTTCAAAATGAAATTGAACTAATTAAAAACCATTATCAACAATATATTTCATTTTGATCAAATATCAAAATATGACAATCTAATCAAGAATTTCAACTAAAAATTGATCTAAAATCCATATTAAAATACTTAACTAAATATCAATATAGATATCTAAATGTTGTCATGATAAACCATATAAAATGTCTCTATTTTAACTAAGAAATTCTATTGTCATCTGAATAATCAACTCAAAATAAAATGATTCATCACAACTATTCATCAATGATAAATACATATGCATATTTTATTCATTCATCTATTTATGATTTTCAAAAGCACTTAAAATATAAATAATAATTCATAGACCAGTCATCATCAACTTATGCAATTAAAAATATATATCTAAATATACTATTAATTGACGAGGTCCTTAACCCAGTTTTAAACTTTATGACTGAGTCATCTCTATGGCAGAAAAGTATTAGTTGTAGAAAATTGAGGAGGGTGTGAAAAATAGGCATAACACATTGGGGCTTATGAAATAACATTTTTTATGTCTTTTAAGGACTTCTTAGCTTTAGGTGCCTACTCCACTTTAGCACTCTATTTGAGCATTGAATTTAGGGGTCTAACAATCTCTATAAATCTTGATATAAATTTCATTTTGAAATTTATCTTCCCAAAGAAGGATTTTAGCTCATTTTTGCTATTTTCAAACATTATTTTTAAATCCCCATGGATCCTATCTATGCCAATAGTGATTATATCCTTATTAATAATGTGGCTTATGAACTTACCTTCGATAAGTTTGAATATAATCTTCTTGGGGTTATGTGATACCCTAAACTTCTTGCATCTTTCAAAAATGGACTGAAGGTGGTCAATATGATCAATTTTATTTTTAGAGAAAATAGTGGGATCATCCATGTTTATAATTATGTATTTACCTATCAGTCCCTAAAATACATGATCCATTTCTCTTTGAAAATTAGCTCTAGCATTGATCAGCCCAAAGGGAATTTGCTTATATGCATATGTTTTCCATTTTATAATAAATACGATTTTCATACTATTCTCTAATTTTAATAGTACTTGATTATACCCTGAAAATCCATCCAATAAAGACATCATTTTAGACCCACTCACATTTTTTATTACCTCATCTAAGGAGGGTAAAGGATAATTGTCCTTCTCTAAAGATTTATTCAGATTCCTAAAGCCAATGCAAAGTTTGATCCCACCACTCATTTTCCTAATGATAACTATATTGGACACCCAAGTTGAATGTCTAATAGGAAAAACTATCCTATCACTTAGCAATTTCTCTACTTCCTTCTAAAATAGTGGTTTTAAGATAGGATTAATTGGCCTTTGCCTAAATGGTTTATGATTAGGATTGAGTGGAATCATATGGGTGATGACTCTAGGATTGAATATAATTAAGTCATCATAGGTCTATACAATTACATATTTATACCTAATAATTAGTTCTATAGCATTTTACCTTTCTTTTGGTGTATAGCTTAAGCCAATATTGATGAAGTATGCATTCTTTTCATCACTAACATTTTCTAAGCTAAATTTAGTTTCATTAACCTTGAGTTTCCTTTGTGATTAGGCTTGAGGATCTGTATCTAAGGTCCTTTATAGGTTTACCATCTCAAATGGGAGATGATTCTTATTTAGTTAGATAACACCTACTTCATCTAATTATACATGGCACTTATTGTTTCTTTTTTCATCACCAATTATTTGAGATTAAAATTGTCTTGAATTTGTCAAAAATTGGACAATCTACTTATCATCAAACACTTGAAAATTTTCAACATTGTCTAGTACTAAAGGACAAAGTACCAATTTAATGGATAAGTTATGGACTTTTGACTCTTGTAAAGGTGTCAAATTTACTACTAAAGTGGCTAGTGAATTGATGATTCCATTTTATTATCTCAAGATAGCTACTATGTTGAAAACTTTAAATAATTCAATTAGATCCCAAGCTTTATGCTTGTATTTATTTAAATATGACAATTTGCATTTATATTAATTTCTGACCTGGTTAATAACAAGTTCAAAATCTTCATATACCAATAATTTTCTGACATTATTCTTGAGTGTAAACTATAATCCCAGAATCAGGGATTCATATTTTGCTATATTATTGGTGCATGAGAGTTGGAGCTTATATGATGCCAATAATTTCTCTCCTTATAGATTGACCATATAGATTGATCATGTGATGTGTTATGGACCCTATTGATTATTTTGACCATAAGTCAAAATAATTTAACCCTATATAGGTCAAAAGTTGATATAGGGGTCTATTATCATGTCATAGGGTGTGTCATAGTCAATTTTATATGATTTAATATGTTTCTAGACTTGGTCATAGTTTAATTTAGTCCTTATGTCATTTTATGTCACTTAGGGGTCATAAATGAAAGTGGTATAGTTTTTAAATGTGTCCAAGTGTTATAAACTCCTTCTTAATGTCCCTCATGTCATTACCTTTTAGATATGTTAGTTTATAACTAAAAATCTTGTAGATGTTAACTGAAATCAAGAAAAAAAGTGAAAAGAGGAAGTTTTAAAGGTTATACGGCTTATGGGGAAGAGTGGTACATGGGAGAAGCTCATTAAGTGACCCTTAAGATTCAATAACTCCATTTACACACTTAATATTCTTTGTAAGTGCCAAAAATGGGCTAAAACTATTTATCTTCTCCATCACTCTACTAGGCAAGAAAAACTGGTCAATAGGTCTTTTGATGGTATAACCAATAGGAGGACTTACAATTCAAATGATATTGGTAGTGGATATTAAACTTTTTCTAATTAATTTTTATTCTTGGAGTTGGAATAATGGTTGCCTATAATTTCTGAACAATTATTAACAATTTAACTATCATGTTTTGCTAGCTAATCCCCACACCCTATAGGTTTTCCTCTTATATGATTAAGTCTATAAAATCCAATTTTTAAAATTTCTTATACAAGATGTGTATTTATTCCTTTCATCTTTTCAATCTTAATTTGAATTTTTGGAGTTTATTTCATGGACCAAATAGTTCAAGTTGTAGGTTGATGTCACTGGTGGACTAACAGTCAGATTTCAACACTTACATAAGGCTTCTTTCTCTTTAGTGGTTTAATATGAGTGTGAGGTATTGTGTTTCATGTCTCCATTTTATTCCTAATACCCCTACTTTTAATAATAGTCTCACAAGATATCATAATGAAGGTTTCAGTCAAAATGTGTCACACAGACAACTTCTTGCATGACTATTAGACACAGTCAGCTACATGGGGTGTTTTGAGCTCTGAGTAATGGTCATGTAAGTGTAATGAAAATTTAAAGGTGTTAATAAAATAATTTAAGAATTAACACTAAATTAAAGACCCTTAAAATGACAAATTATGGATTGTGATAGTCAATTCTCATACCTACATAGTCATACACCGTTAGTGTGCACCTATAGGTCCTTTCAGGAGAATGTCATGTTGGAACAACAATAATTGATCTTGTTTCAAGATTTTAAATGTTGTAAAATCAATTTTAATATGTTTAAATAGTATAAAACTTTTTGAATACTCATACACCATACATATTATTCATGTTTCTACTCACTACCTTATCTGCAATTGAATGCACACCTACAAGTGACCCCACAAAGATCTAGAAATGTTTCTAAAAGATATTAGAACATGTTTTGAGACTATTTTTGAGGTCCTATAAAGTGTTTGATATCATGAAAATAATTTTTGAAGCATTGTAATAGTAGATAGACTTGAGAGTCACTTCAAGATTGAAGAATTGAATTTAAAGGATAAGTTTCTCAAAAATCCCCAAAAAAGAGCCATAAGCACTTCTGAGGCTGAGATATGATGAAAAAAAAGGATCCTAGACAAGTTTTGATGATTTCATATTATATCCCTCATATAGGGGAGATACCTTATAAAATAATATGGAGGTTAGACAAGTATTGAAGATTTTATAAGGTTTCAAAGTCACACATTTGTTCACTACTTTTCTTTAGTGTTTACTATTGTACCTTGAGTTCCAAATGTCTTTATTGTAAAAATATATAATGTGAGAACATATATTCATATTAGGTGTTTCTATTAAAATAATAAATACATTTATAGCTCAAAGGTCATCAAAAGGGGTTGAATTTCAAGGCATGGACTCACACCACCACCTACAAGTATCCCTTACCTTTAAACTAACTACCTACATCCTAACTATAGGTACTCATAAACCTTGATATTCACCTTGGAGAATTATTAGGACAACAAATATAAATATTACATAATTGATTCAAAATATCTAAAAATGAAACTAAGTCATGTGACAAATATTTCAAGGTTAAAACCCACTTATAGGACCCCCTCTTGCTCCAAATTGGTCAAATATAATTAAGTGTAGTTTGACAATAAGTTAAAACAAGTGATTTTAAGTATGTCCTATCATGAATATGATGATAAAAATCTAGATGAATTATAAAATTTCCTTTGGGACTCCAATAATTCCTTTAGTCATTTTTTTTAATACCAACCACATAGTATATACCTATAGGTGTCTCTTTCAAAGCAAGAAACATAGTCAACACTTGTACCTAGTCAAAGAGCAAGGTGTATGTTGAAGTTTTTGTAAAGGTTTATGTGGTAAGTATGTTTAGAGAATAAAAAAGATTAATATACTATCCTTATTAGACCCTCATATATTAGAAACATAGCATGGGTGAGTCCCTACATAATAACCTAGAACTAATGCTTAGAACCCTGCACATAATGAGTCATTTGGTAGTCTACCTAGAGGGTTTGATGATGTTTGAAGGGTATAATGGTATGGTATATAAATAAGTATAGAGTATCTATATTAATTTTATAATCCCTTCATATCACCCTTTGGTCTATGAAAATAGGGGAAGTGCCTTCTATTTTGTCTTTAGATCGAGGGCACTCCCTAAGGGTGCAAATCTATAGGTTTTGAGAAAAAGAGATGAAAAGTGAGATAGAGGTTGATGAGACATTGAAATAATATGTTGATATATATGATAAACATGGAGTAATAGGAAAAATAATGCACGTGTTATAATTTTGATAGGGTGGTCTAAACCCATTTTAATGCCGTCAAAGCCCATTAGGCCTAACACCTAAAAGGGGTCAATTTTATTTATAATACTAGATCAACATTTAAAATAATTAGAATACCTATAATAAGATTTATAAGGTGTGTTTGAGCTATTGGAATGCAAAAAATACCACAGGTAAACCATATCTTGGCTTAAGACCATCAAAAGGTATGCAGAATGGAGAATAAAACTTGAGAGGCTAACTTGAGATGCTCACACCTACATGGAGGTTTAGATTTGGATTCTAAGGAGTTGAGGGATTTTTAATAAGGTCTTGAAAAATGTTTTTTTGGAATTTATTTAGATTTACAATGTCAGACCTGTATGAAAAACCTTAGAGGGAAAAATCACTTAAACCCCTCTAAAACCCTTGTTAGTGACCTGATTAGGAAGATGAAGTAAGAGAGACATCTAAGAGAGATAATTTGGATTGATAAATGATTGAATATTGAATAGGAATATCTAGGGCTCTTTCCCATCAACTTGAGTTCTACACTACTTATACGGATATGGTATAAATTGGATTTTATTGACATTTTTATGTATTGTGCAAGTATGGAAGAGTTCCAAAAGATGCAAGTCACTTTGCGAGATAGTTTGGGAATTTATATAACCCCTCATGTCAATTTAATGCATCATAAAATCTCACAAGTACCTTTTTAAGTGCCTTCATCTCAGCCAATAAGTGAGAAGGTGAAAACTCTAAGTGGGAGCCTTTTAAGGTTTGCTTGATGAATATAAGGCCATGAGGATTCTTGACAGGTGTCATACACTCTTCTATATGAATCATATTGGAAAAATAAAGACCATCTTAGTGTCAAGTGTGAAGGGTGGGTGAAAGAGGAGTTATTTGGACTATAGGTAGTGATAACTCATGTACAAAAGAATTTTGATTATTAGTGACACCGACAATACATGTTGGAGCTTGTCTATAACCCCTCCCTCTTAGTGAAATCATCTCACCTATCCCTAGTCTGCTATGGGATGTTACAAGAAGGTAATTTAACTATTTTAGGAATATTAAAATATTATTCCTAATTTAGTTAAAGGTCTTAGTTAATTAAATCAATAAATAATATTAGAATAATTAAGCTACTAATTTTTATAATTTAATTTTAATTTAAACCTTTTGAAAAAAGTAATAAGTGAGGAGAAATGTAACTTATATTAAACTAGACTGAGATGATTGAGATAGGGTTTAGAATTTGTTGTACAAAAATAGGATAGTATTACACATTAAGATATAGCTTTCATTTTATGAAAGGATGGGAGCATCTAAATAAGACACCCTAGGGTCCAATGCTATAGTCTTATTCTACCACTATTGTTTTGGAGGCCTGAGATTTCTAGGTTTTGTTTGATGTCTCAGTATGAGCCTACCCATGAAATTTTAGATGTTGGATGTCCATGAAACTCCTTGTAGAGATGATTTAGTATTTAAACCCTAGACTCCATTATGATTTGAAAAACTTTGAGAAAGAGAGGGGTTAGTGTGTGTAAGATTCATTGAACATGTATCCACACACCTTGTATGGGCACACTACCTACATACCAATACTTCAAAGAGGGATTAAGCCGTATGTAGTTCTACCACTTTATGTGCTTTATGTAATAGTGTGTATGAAGATGTAAAATGATAAAATTGGGTGTGCTTTAGGTAGCTAGGGATTGGTGTAATGGTTTGAATAAGCTTATGGATATATTGGATGGTTGTATGTAGAGAATAGGGAAAATTGCCTGAGTATTCTTGCTTGCTTTGTGATATTTTCCAAAGCCTTCATATTGAAATTTGAATGGGATTTTATAGAGAACTATTAGTCATGGGTTAGATGTATTCACATTATGCCAAAAATAAGAATGATAGAAACCATAAGGAAGTGACTATTGGAGTTAAAAATGTAATTAGGCAAGAGCACTAGAAATGAACACCCTAGGGTCCAGTAATATAGTCCAAGTTAGGCACTATTATCTTCAAGGTATGGGACTTGGGGGATAGAATTATCATAAGAAAAGTATCCTAGAGGAGGTGGAATCACTATCTAGAAGGTTATAGATGACTGGGAATCAGTGAAAATGTGCTTATAAGGGTCATAAGAGAAACCAAGAGAGACCTATGGGTTGGGTATCACAAGCCACACTCAAGCTACCCATTTTCACATTTTATATAACTACATATGCCCCTTGCTTTATTCTATGATGCAACAATGTGAAATACTAAGATAAAGGAAAACTAGAAAGCATACCTAAACTTACCTACAAGGGTGAAGCTTATGAATCTATGTGATGTTGGGTGTGCGTAGAGAGAGCATGTCGTGAAGTGTAAATTTACAAGATAAAAATAAAGAGTAGATCAGTTCTTAATAGATATGCTATATCTAAAATAAGAACTTATAAATTGGGGTAAAATAGAGAGGAAGAGAAAGGAATGAATATACCTCACTAAGTACATGAACTAATACAAAACCTATTATGATGCTAAGTGATGTTGGATGGTATTGGGTATGTGTTAAATGATGTTGTACCAAGAGTAATATCTTGAATGAAGTTGAGTGCTCTATTTCTTGAGAGTGGATCAAGAATGCAAAGGATAGAAATTTGGCTCCATCATCACCCACCAAGTGAATATATGTGATCATGAATTTGCTAATCTATGTTTGGACCATGTATCCAATCCATTTGAGTAGGTGGCTCAAGAATATAAAGGGTAACTAGTTCTTTGGCTCCATTGTTGCCTTGTGAAGTGAAGCTATGAACTGATACTTGTATGAAATGTGTGTCATATGAGATGGATCCTAAAGCCCATGAATGGTATATAATCTAACAATGTGGCATGGATATCCAAATGTATGATGAAAACTAGGCCACTCTTAGCCATTCAGAAAAGGTGGAGATTAGGCTTGTATGAAATCCACTCCAAAACTGGACAATAGGCTTATGTAGAATTCACTCGATAATGATGCTAATCACTTGTAGATGAAATAAGTTACACAACTACTAAGAATACCTAGGAAATATACTAAAATTATAAATAAAAGAAGTCAAATATATCATGCACATTACCCCCAATCATGGTGTCTAAAACATGGATTCTAATCTAGAAGTTATATCAACTACCTAGTCTAAAAATGGAAGAAAGAGCCATCATGTTGTACATGATGCTCCCTATATCTAGATTCCCTGATAAAAACTATACTAAATATATTTATTCTAAACTAAACTATGTTTGACAAAAGTGTAGTTGAACTTACCTTTTTCCCTGCTTCTAGAAAAACTACATTTTTGGCTATTTAGATAGGAGCACCAAAATTGGACACCTATTGTTTGATTCTATATTCCAATCTTGGTGTTATTGTTTTGAGCTAATTATGATGACTACTCTATGATTATCGTTATCTGTCTAGTTTATTCTACCTAGTTTGAAGTCTAGATACTATTTTGGGTGTTCTCAAAGATGATTTTTTTATCAATAGGAGCTCTAATCTCTATGATAAAACCCCTATTTATTTCCCTCTCTTCTGAGGGTAGGATTGAAGAATCTAAAATAACTATCCTTAGAATAAAGAGCCCTATAAGTGTGTTATGTTATGAGAATACATGATATAGCAATGATAATTGACAAGATGTCTCAAAATATAGCATGGTTTGTATGAGAGATTGTTAGATTAATAGGGGTATGACTAGACATATATAATAACGTAATAACATGTGAAATATAATAAACTAGAATGAGAAGTCTAGTTAGTCATTACTTTTTTAAGGATGGATGGAGCATGATGTCCATCATGACATCTAAACAATCAAGAGAATGCATGATGTGTATCATGGCATTTCAAATAATTGAAAAGAATTCAAGAAAAAAGCACACAAGGTAAGAATCAAGAAGCATACAAGAGTGGCTAAGGGGCCAAGCAAACAAGGTACATTATCACATGTCACTCAAATTGGAAAGAAAGCATACAAGGCATGTTCAAATTCCATATACACATATAATTGAAATAAGCAAAGTTGGTACAAGGGCCACAGACACATAGAAGAGTACATACAAAGGACATTGGAAAATGTCCTAAGGCACACACATGAATAAAAGCAAAGGATATTAGAAAATGTCCTAAGGCACATATAAGATATAAAATAGGAACTGAGAAATGCAATCACATTTAACTACGTAAATCAAGAAAGGAAGGCATGTAATATACTAGAAATACAATTGCATCTAAATAATCAAATCAAGAAATGAAAGTGTGAAAGACATGTAGTATAAGATTAGATATATGCCTAGAAACACACAAGTGTTATATACTAGTGAGTGTTGATAGAGTAATCTAGTAAGCTAGTAATAATATACATCAACATGATAATAGAGCGTATGGTGTAGGAATGGCCTAACCTAGATGGCGTAGTCATGTAGAAGATGTCCCTGATAGGTAGATATGTCAATGTATATCTTGAATGTTAAAGTAAGATGCCCCCTCAATGGGTAGAGTGAAGCAATCATGGATTTGGATATCACTACACACATGCAAAGAAGATCAATTAAAGTATGGTAATGTACATGAATTGATAAAAAATAGTATGGAACAACAAATGTAAGTCTAACATGGTAGTAGAAATGTAAAGCATGGATAATGCATACAATTAAAATGTTTTTTTGTTTTTGAATTATTTGAATGTTTTTGTATTTTTAAATGTTATATTTTTTTGGTATTTTGACATATTTGAATGTTTTTAGATTTTAGAATGTTATATTGCTATGTAAAATCAATCATGAGGAGAATATGTATAAGAAATACTAAGAAACTATGCATAAGTAATCAAAAATAAGCTATGTACAAGTAAGCAAAAATAAACTATGTACAAGTAATTTAGAATAAGTAATATGTACACAATGATGTAAAAGACTAGGTTGGAGGGGTTAAAGGGTCCAAAGATGGAGCTCACTAGAGATAGAGAATTAGGAAGGATCATGACCATTATCAAATGCCTCAAGATCATCATCATAATTATCATCATATGCCATAGATTCTATAGACATGGTGTCTATCTCCTAAGTATTAGTAATATCTATGTTTTTTTGTGTAGTCAGAGATCTATCACTCATAATGGTATCATCTTATCCATGGTGAACTGAAGGTTGCTCTGGTGGTGAATATGTTGAGTCTCCTTTGGGGAGTTTAACTCTAGTAGTAGATGGTGTTAGTGGAAGTGGTGAATCTGGTGCTAGTGGTGATGTATTTTGAATAATACCCTAAACCTATAGTTTATCTAATCTCTATTATATATTGTGCATGATTTTGTATCATGGTCTTTAATCTTATGAAAATAAAAAATGGGTGACCATCTTACTATGATAACCTACTAATAGATCTATGTCATACTTTAGGAAGTGTGATTAATCCACAATCAATTAACATCTATAGTATAATCTATGATTAATGTTGTGTTCTACCTTCCTAAATCTAAATGACTGGCTCTATATCATAGAGGTAACCATGTAAACTATATATGCCAAGTGATCTATCTATGGTCGCTAATGTGGAGTGTATCTTAAGTGTAGTGTGAGATGCTAAGAGTGACGTATGATGTGTAATGAGAGATCTAGATTCATCTCGATACTCTCCTAAGCCAACTAGTGTAAATCTTAATCCACACAAATAGTCATCTATGAGTGTGGGTGTTGTATCATCCTCTAAAGTAGCCTAGAAATCTATATCAACATCATGTACACATGGTAACTCAGAATTTACCACAAGGGGTAACTATGATATGAGAGTCTCATCAATTATAGAAGTAGAATATAGTGGTGTTATGAGAGTATCTATTACTATCAGAGTAATTGTAACTATTAAACAAGTTGTATCTATAGAATCAACTAGTACTATTGGAATTATTTCCAATGATTGTATAATTGTAATAGGTGTAGGAACCATGATTGATGGAGTAGATATAATGGTTGAAGCTACTATGATTGGTTGAGTATCTACAGCTGAGGACACAACTATAAGTGGAGTGTGATATATGCTAGTCTCTCCTACCTCATATGTATGTTTTTGATAAAGATAAATATGATGAGGTGGTGACTAAACTATGATATGAGCTGGCCCCTTTGGAAAAATAGTCAAAGATGAATTTTTAATTCAATAATAACTGAAGGGTTGGTTATCTAATGGGCATGTGTATAGGTATCCTTCATGGAAAAAATTAAGACATACATGAAGAGTATAAGAAACTACCCTTATAACATGTATCCAAGGTCATTAAAGTAAAAGATTATAATGAAGAGGACATAGCATGACTTAAAAATGTGTAGAGAGGGTTTTGGGCCCTATCATGATATCCAAAGCAATGGTGCCCAATGTCTATCATGGTATATCATAAAACCCTCTAATATTCTTATTTTATTTTTATATGGATGCCATATCTATGCCCATGGTATATAATAATGTAATGTTACATATATTAAGTCCAAAACCACTATCAACTGGAAATCTCTTAATTGCATTGGTTTTGACCTGAGCTTGTATGAACAATGGTAAATATTGATCAATAACTATTTGAGATGGCATGTCCTCATGATCAAAATAAACAAAATATTGTATAATTTTCAACATGTTGACCAATGATGCAAAATAAGAAGGATTTGAATTGATAGGCATAGAAGTCTAAGTGAGTTCCTGATAAAGAATGTCCTTGAACACATTAGCTATCTGAAGTAGTTATAACATGGAAATTTTATTTGGTGTGTTTCTTAACTAATCAACAATATCATATGACTTATATGGATCTAATTGTGTGGGTGGTTTGGGCCTAAGATTATAAGTAATATGAGAATGGTAGGGCTCTTGACTAGGTGGGGGAGGCATGGTAGCACATCGAGTAACAACTCTAACCATATTATCTACTATTCGTATAGGTCTAGTAGTAGTTATGGGAGGAAAGCAAATATAATCAATAAGTCAAGGTGGTGGATGGATAAAGAGTGTCAACTAGGCTCTTTGCTGATGGATAGTGACCTAAAGAAGAGTAAAATAGACCATGTAACATAACTTGACATGGGATAAAGGATGCAAGTGAGGTGAGGCAAGAGGTATATTAACATGTTTAACAATTACTTTATTAATATCATCCCATATTATGAAAATTAAGCATGAAATACAAAGAATGATGCTTTGTACTAACATATGGTAAACTTTATTGTTCATGTACATGATAGGAATGAATATGGTCTCCTTAATATTTACAAGAAATGCAAGAAATATGTGTAAATAAGTGAGATCCATTTTTGTTATTATGTGAAATATGATTTTAGATGTAAGGTGATACCTCAAGCAAACAAAGGGACCTAGTATATGTAACTAGGGTTTTGAAAAAAATGATTTTTTAAAATTATTAAAGAATTTCAAAAATTAATGTGAATTTTTTATTTAAATATGCAGAAAAAAATAAAAAAATATTGATAAAACTCTTCATTTAAAGGGACCTAGTATATGCAACTAGGGTTTGGGATATAAATATATATATTAATTACTATGAAATTTTAAAAATTAATTCAAATTTATGATTTAAATATGTAGGTAAAAAATTATAAAAATATTTCTAAATTTAGCAAGATATTTTCCCTAGGATCTCTAGGATTTTTGTGCACAAAAGGACCTAGTAAATTCAACTAGGGTTTGGAATAAATAATTTTAAAAATTACTAAATAATTTTAAAAATTAAATGTGAATTTATGATTAAAAATATGTAGGAAAAATTAGAAAATTATTGGAAAAATTAGTAAGGAATTTACCCTAGAGTTTATAGAGTTTTTATGCTCAAATGAAGTAAGTCAGGTTCACCAAATGATTTAACTATTTTGGGAATATTGGAGTATTATTCTTAATTTAGTTAAGGGATTGAGTTAATTAAATTAATAAATAATATTTAAATAAATAAACTACTAATTTGTATAATTTAATTATAATTTAAACCTTTCTAAAAATAGTAATATGTGAGGAGAATTGTAACTTAGCTTAAATTAGACTGAGACAGTTGATACAAGGTCTAGAATTTGTTGTGCAAGACTGGGATAGTTCAAAAATCAAGATCTATATTTTTTTGTGAAAGGATAGGATCACCAAAATAAGACACCCTAGGGTACGACACTATAATCCTCTTCTGTCACTATTGTCTTAGAGGCTTAAGCTTTTTGGGTTTTGTCTATTATCTCTATGTGAGCCTACCTATGAAATTTTAGATGCTTTATGTCTGCATAACTCCCTGTAGATATGATTTATTATTCAAACCCTAGACTCCATTATGATTTGACAAACTTTGAGAAAGAGGTAGGGTTAGTGTGTGTAAGATGTACTAAACATGTATCCACACCCCTTGTGTGGGCACATTGCCTACATACCAATACTCTGAAGAGGGATCAAGCCATATGTAGTTCTCCCACTTGATGTGCTTTATGAAATAGTGTCTATGAAAATACAAAATGATAAAACTAGGTGTGTTTGAGGTGGTTAGGGATTGTGTAAGGGTTTGAATAAGCATGTTGCTATATTGGATGGTTGTATTTAGAGAAAGGGAAATATGCCTAGGTATTACTACTTGTTTTTTTCTTGCTTTGTGATATTTTCCAACCCCTTCTAAATGAACATTGAATGGGCTTTTATAGATTTTTTTGGGTCATGGGTTAGATGCATTCACGTTAGGGTGAAAATAAAAAGGATAAGAACTAAAAGGAAGTGACCATTAAAGCTAAAAATACAACTAGAAAAGAGTGTCATAAATGGACACCCTAGGTTCTAGTGCTATAGTCCAAGTTAGGTGATATTATCCTGAAGGTATGGGACCTAGGGGATGGAATTGTCATAAGAAAAGTAGCTTAGAGGAGGTAGAATCACTATCTAGAAGGATACGAATGATTGAGAATTAGTTAAAAGGTGCCTAGAAGGGTCATGAGAATAAGCAATACGGACCTATGGGTTAGGTTTCACAAGCCACACTCAAGCTACCAATTTTAACATTTTATATGACTATAGAAGGCCAAATGATGAAGGCAATTTTTGGGTAGGTAAATAAAGAATTATATGCCACATTGTAAGAGTTTCATGCTTTTGAGGGAAATTTATCTTATGATACCTTTCATGTTCTATTCCATATTCCTCTATCCCACATATGTAATTCCTTTTCTCAGCTTGACACATGTTCTAGTGACTCTTGGACTTTGTTCTCTTCTTCTCTCTCTCCAATTCTATAAGTAGTAGCCATTTTGGCTCTTATAAACTAATACTACACCATTTATGGAAAATCCCTATTAGTTTTGACATTCTAATTTTAATTTTAATAATAAATGCAAGTTTATTTTTGAGTTCATGAATATTTGTCTAAGTGTGGAAAGTGATGCATGGTGATGTTAAGTGATAATCTTCTATCCTTGCTTCTCCCTATCCTCTCATGTTTATGCAAGATTTCTTATTCTAATAGGTTATATAGAGTGTATTTAATGTGTTATGATCCTTTTAAGTATATGATTATCCTTAGAGTGTGCAATCTACCCTCTGGTTCACTTACCCTGTGTTATCTCATGCATATCAACTTTATATTGAAGAACTTATGTTAGAACATCTTAGGACTTTGAAGTTGGTTTATAGGTCTTATTTAGTGAAAGAAGTATGATGATCTTATAGAAAATATTCTTGTATATCACCCCCTTAGATTAGTTTTATTTCATGCAAATTTTGATCTCTTTTCCCACAAGAAACTAGTTAAGTAGGTGATAATCAATTCAAGGTATAATTAGAGAGATAGCCCTTAAAACAAGAGGCATACTTATAATATAGGTAAACCCACATACCTAGAAATATTCCCATGTTACCAAAATCTAGATTAAGTTTGAACAACCTAATCTAGGGTGAAAGACTTGGTGACAACATACCCTACACTAGTTGGACAAAATTGTTTCCATGATATTAATTTTTGGTAGCTTATTAGACTATTGTTATTCTACATTATTAGTGGGCCTTTTTAAAGGATTGTTGAATCTTGGAAAGCTAGAATTTTGGTTGTAATTTTGATTATTGGTATTGCCCATCCTCTTCTACATATTCAAGAAATCATTGCTCAAATTTTGGTCTATTCTTTGTATAGAATCCAATTCAATTTTGTTGGAGTCAGAACCATGAGTGACTACTAAATTGGTGTTAACCTAATTGATTCTACTGGTAGTTATTCCTTTGTGTTTGATTATACAAGCAATCATAATTTTGATTCAATATCTACTGCATCATGGGAGGTAGAGTGTATAATTGATTTTGATTGAATGTGAGGGGATTTTGATTCACATGTGGAATTATATTTAAGGATGGTAATCCATTTTTGAATGCTTGGCCTCCTAGATTATGAGGTCTAAATTATGGATTGAGCTACTTGTCGATGTTAATATCTTGTTGGAATACCTAAACTAGAGTATTAGTAGGGGCATATCTTCACAAGAATACTTTAGTAATATAATCTAGGGTGTTCTTATATATTTTGAGCATTAGATTATCATATAGATTATACATGACACTCAATAAAGTGTACATCTAGAATCTTGCATTAAATTCTAATATTGACTCACTAAGTTCCCTCTTCATGTTGGTAAGGAGTTGATATACCATAATTGGGTTAGTCACCTAAAAAACTATGCAAGGAATGTATTTTGACACTCATTCCATGATGTGATGGAGCTTTTTAGCAAGTTGAGATAACAATCATAAGAATAATATTTCAAAGTAAATGAAAAAACATGCATGTAATATCCTCATGGATGACATTCATTAATCATATGACAACATTGAAAGATTTGATATGTTCTTCATCCATCCTCCCACTTGAGGGGGAGAAGGTAGGAAAATACTTTTCTAGATTCTTTGGTATATCATGTTGGTCCTTAGGTATGGTAATGGTGGATCTGATTATCTAAGGTTGAACCATAGGAAGATTGATAAGCAAGATGTTTCTTATAAGGAAAGGTGTTTGGAATATATGTACCTTAGGGATGATAGGTATGGGTTTAGGCATTCTATAATTTGATAATGGTGAAACCAAAAGGCTAGTTTGGGCTCTAAATCTTGTTACTCTATCAAGTGCCTCCATAATGACTAGTCCTTATTTATTAAGAAAACACACAAGTGGCCCTCCTTCTAGTGACATGTTTTTCTTTACTATTGATATGGGATTTATGCACACCTCAAAACATTTAAATGAGGTATCCTTTAATGTTTTGGGATATATATAGAATAGGGTTCTACTCTAAGGCATGAGTTATAGGTATGTGGTTAAAACAACTGAGTGGTGGAATAGTAGGTTGATCTTGTGGGTTGTTAACTAGGTTTTTGTGGATGGATTCATGGATTCTAATAAAAAGGTCAATCACTAGGTGAGTTAGATGGGTGGAGAAATATTATATGGTGGGAAGATCTCAAATAAACTCAAAAAATCAAGGAAGGGTAAGGAAAAAAATAAGGTTTTATGTCTTTAAAAAGTATAATTTCTAAGCCTATTTATTTTGTGGACTAGAATCTCCAGAACCAGTGTCTATTGTTTGTAGCTTTTGTACACACAAAAAAATACTATTAGCAATCTAGGAGAATGGATATAAGATACGTAATGATCTTAGCTAAAGGTTGATCTTATTAGGGTTATTATTGCATACCCTTGTATAAGAGGTTACAACTATAACCAAGAAGATATCTAGGGTAGATATGGCTCACACCTAGAAGACTATAACAAAAGATATACCTCTACACATCTTGGATTATCAATTCAAATTTTACTATCTAAATTAATGAAATATATTAATATTCAATAGTTATTACACATCTAAGACTAATATTCATCAATAAAATAATAAGATTAATCTATAGTATTAGTAGACGTCAGAATTATTGAATCAATATAGGCAAAGAAACATCAAATTCATTAACACAGAGAGGGAAGAAGAAAGAACAAACACAATTACATGACAATTAGTTTCTTGGTCTCTTCTTGTATATTCATCCAAAACTTTGAACCTTTAAAAATAGGATTCTAAATGTATATGTAAATAACTTGGGGACATAGTGACCTCATCCTCCAAGTTTAGAACACTTTGATTACATATTAGTAGACTATATGATAAGTCTCAGTTACATGTCATAAATTATAGATATTCTTAGACATGAAATATGTGCATGCTAAAAAAGTTATTCAATTAATTATAATATGGATGCAACTAGGACTAAATTATTCATTCATAATTATTACATGAAAAATTGTACAAAATTAGCCTTTATGTTTTAAATAAATCGAATCTCACTTTATGTTTGTCAAAATTGTCATTGGAACTACAGTTTTGCTTCTGCTTGATGACATGGTAACTAGATCTATACTCATTGATGCAATTTTTGATTGAGATAGAGTTATAATCATAGCTAAAGTGTGGCATGGCATTGATGTAGCTATTATTATTGGAATTGTAGGTGGCGTCTATAGAGAAGAAATAGTAGGTGACATTTGTGTTTCATTTTTCTTAGCATCCAACTCTTGATATTACATATATGCCTTATCATGTTGTGTGCAAATTGAGTTCATATCCAAAAGATGTAGCCTAATAACCCTACCTATTTGTTCCATCAGTCTAGTATGTCCTATCTTGGTGGATCAAAATCCAACCCGAAAGACTTATACCTATATTGGCTTTTTCCTAGATATGCTCAATTTAGTTTTAATATCCTCTAAACCTAGTAATTATAGACTGTGTTTGAAGCCATCAGAGCTTGATAAATCATTTGATAAAATGGATCTTGAGTTATTGGTTTTAATCTACTATCTTGGATAGTTATCAATTCAAGCTCAGTCAAAATTTTCTTTACTTGCTTCTCTTATTTGACTAGCTTCTTTACTAGAGCTTTAAAAGATGATACCCAATCCCAAGCCTCCTATTCTCTTATTAGAGCTAGATTCAATACATTTGATGCCTATATAGGAGTTATTAGGTCTAAGTGGATAAATTCCTTATTGGGGGTGTATAATACCAATAAATTTAGATTATTCTCATCCTCTTTGAGAAACTTGAATAATCTATTCATGGGATTTACATGCAGAGCCAAATTAACTCTTAAATAATGAATTGAATCCAAAATTTCATACAACATGAGTGCTAAATTTTTCACATCCTATTTTATACCATGAGGGACTCAAGTTAATTATTATTTATATCTAATACTTTATAACTCTTTTTTAGACTCTTATCTAGCCATCTCTATTCCCTCATGTATGTCCAGGATTGCCTCAATATGGGTCTGCATAAAGGACTTGAGGTCCTTAATGTATGGAGACTTATTATTATTATTATTATTATTATTATTATTATTATTATTATTATTATTATTATTATTATTATATCTATTTGAAAGAGAGTAATCCTCTTCCATGTCTTCCATGATCAAACTTCTACCAAAATTATCCTCAATATTGCTCTTTCTACCCTGCTAGGTTGATGTTGTATCTTTGTCAAATAATGAGCTAACTATCAAAAGTTTAGTGATTTTCAAATTGGGCCTCTTAGAGGTTGAATCTCTTAACTCCTTAGCTTAATCTAAAAGAGTGATCTCTGAAGGATCTAATGATTGAGATTTTAATTGTACATACTCTTCAAGCTTAGGCTTAATTTCAGAGGAAGGATTGGTTATTGAGGGCAAAATTATTTTAGACCAATCTATGTTTATGAATCGTCGCATTGGATGGAAAACATATAGCTATTATTTTTTTGGGTCCTTCTTAGTTGTCACTATTTTGGTTATGGAGATTAGTATTAAAGAAGGTAGAGGTTAACCTAATTGGATAAAGGAAGCATCAATTTGGGTGACAGTTTATCCAATGGTTGGGATAGGAAGAGGTATGGTTTTAAGGATGGACATAGAAGGAAAATAAATTTTAGTAGTGAAGGCTAAGGAAGGTGATGTGGAACTAGGGAGAGTAGTAGATGGGTGCATAAAAAGGAGAACAATAGAAAATGCTTACACATGAATAATAATGGAAACAATTAAATCTAGGATGGAAGAAACAATTGGTAATGACATCAAAGGAGAAAGACCTAAGGGGGATATGAAAAGAGGACCCTTACCATATGATGCATTAGTGAGATGTGCCTTGGATTTTAGAACTTGTAGGCTTAAGGCCTTAGACTATTGTAATTCTTCCTCATCCACCTCTTGTGTTGGCTCACCTTCTAATGAAGGTTGTGACTCCTTGAGTGCTTATGTGGGTGGGGTCTAAGTTTTATCCCCTTTTTTATTCCTCTAATATCATCATGTTACATTCTTAGTTTATGGAGCTATCATCTATTGGGGAAGAGGAAGGGGAATCATGATGGATGTTGGGGTTGTTGAAGTTATTATTTATTATTCATCAAAAGAGTCCAAATAAATGGTCTTGACTTATTACCTTCATTCATTTTGCCTTCCTTGAGTCATCTCTTCTACTAGCTCTTTCTTAACCTTCCTCAGTTTAATAATTGATGCTTGAACTAGGGTAATTTATTCCTCTTTTTCTCATGCATAGGCAAGCACATCTTCTTCTTATTTTTAGACATCCTTTAGTAAGTGATGCCTCACCTACCAATTATTATTTCTCCTTTGGTTATTATTTATCTATAAGTGGACCTTGGGGATCTTTTCCCTCTCCTTTTAGTTGTTGATATGGCCTACCACTCCAAAAGTTGTAAGATCTCCATCCTCCTTGAGGTAGGATCCTAAAATTTTCCTTATCAAGTGTGAGATAGGTTTTAAATTTTATTACCCTTAATATATCCTCACTCAAGCCTCTTTTTATTAGTATTTATTTTACCTCTTCATCATCTTTGGCATTCAAAAATAGAAAATCATGATCAAATTACCTATGCTTATATGATTGGCCAAGGGTATGGATTTTTTATTAGACTTTACCATGGGGATCCCAATATCTATGGGGGAGAGTGAGAAATGAATTTTCTTTCTTGGTATTAACAACTTCCCTAAATTTCCTCTATATGGTATACTGCATCCTCACAATAGTGAAGTGGGAGCCATAGAATGTAGATTTCTTATTCTTTGTCAACTCTTCATCAATACCATTCCATATTTAGTATGTAAACTCCTATTCAGATACCTTGTCTAGAACAAACCTAAGAAGCTAAAGAGAATCCACCTTATGGATAGAAATCATGATGACATTATAGCTTGGGTAGAGCCAGTAGTCTCCCACATTATTAGCAAGTGTTCTAGAGATAATGGGTGAAATTTTATCCAAAGGCTGACTATGGATGGCCATCCAGACCTAAGGGTAGAGACCTTCAACAATATTAGCTATTTTATTGACATATGAGTATATATGCATAAAATATTAATAATCACAAATTTGGTTCTTGATAACATCTAGGTTAGGATCCCATAGGACTCTATTATCCATGCATACCATCATCATGATTGCATCTAATAGATATGACATCATATTTAATTTTCCCCTATGTAGCTTCTTGTCTTTATGTAGGGTTTTTTCCTAGAGGAGAGTATTGATTACTTCCCCTAATGCATAGGTACACTTTAAGGTACTTATCAAGTCTAAAAAGGGAACCCATTTCATATGTAAGAAGTGGATGCTTGCATGAATGAAGAGTTAATTTAATATTTACATGCCCACATGAATCCCCATTTTGAATCAAGTAATGGGAACATAGTACTTGACATGTTACTTTATAGTAAATGTTTTTCTAGGTAGAAGCCACCTTGCTAATGCTCATTCCACATTGTTTGCCTTTTTCCAAGTAACTAATATATGTAAATAAAATGTAACATCTAGAATAGGTAGACTCAAATGCATTTTCAATGCATCCCATGAGATATCAATGATGATTGTGTTATTATAAATGTAGTGGAGGAAACCTCTACAAATTATTCTAACCTCAAAGAAGAGGCCTTGTATCAAATCAATTTATGACATAACCTCTAACTTAACAATTGTGTAATGTAAGGCCTACCATTTGAATAGAAGCAAGTCCTTTACTAACTATTTATCTTTAGCTAAAATGTATTCTTACAATGCAAAGTAATCCATGTTATCTAGATCTTCCCATAATTTTGAGTAATTATGATAGCCTCCATCAAATGAAATCATGTCAAA
This sequence comes from Torreya grandis, assembly GCA_037957365.1. Taxonomy (NCBI): domain Eukaryota; kingdom Viridiplantae; phylum Streptophyta; class Pinopsida; order Cupressales; family Taxaceae; genus Torreya; species Torreya grandis. The sequence goes on from JARHVA010000623.1 coordinate 2,163,825, forward strand.
AACTATGTCTAAATACTTAGTAGAATCCTTGATAGAGAACCTAGAGGGTGCTAAGGGTCCCTTGTATGACCTGGATGATGATGCCATAGTTATTTGATAGATGTTTTTACACTTCAAGATTTTGAAAATGACATGTATAAAACTAAATTAAGTGAATTTCAAATCACTCTAGTCATAATTAAGGCTTTTGAAATTGCTAAAGGATAAAGTTTACTTGAGCTCCTAAAAATTAAATGATATGAACTTGGTTGGAGGCTCAATTTTAATAATTTTATGCATTCATTTCTAGTTCATGTGCCATTAATATTTAATGGATAAGAACACATCACCTTCATTTAATTTAAATTTGACCACCCTATCCTAGTATACATGCCACATAGGATGCTTTGCCATTCAGGGGCCATGAGGTTACCTTTTCTCTTTTGAGTTTTGTCATTATGTGGTTTAATCAAGGAAAGTCAAACTTTAACTTCAATCCAAAAGAACCCAAAAAGTAGAATGTTTTTCAAAGAGATTGGTTTCAAAATATTTTATCTCAAAGTTTTCAAAATAATAGTTTTTGAAGACTAAGTACTCTTTAGAAAGATTATGGTTTCAGTAGAAGTAGTTACATATAAATATACCAAAACATAGATTACAATCAAAACTTGGCTAATGTTTGGCTTAAACAAAACTTTGTAGAAGGTAAATTGAAAAAGTGACTTATTAAGGGTGAAATATTGAATCACAAAGGGTCTGTTACATCTAATTTCTTCATTATATTTAGTCTTAGGGTTAGGATAGTAAAGGATTTATTGAATAAAATGTATGGATTTTTTAGTATTGCATATTTTTAGGTTTAGAATATGTTTTTGTTAGACATTTTGTTGACCTCTAATTAATTGGTTGCATTGGGAGAATTTTTTTTATGCTAGATTAAAGTCCTAAATGTTTTATCTAGACAAAAGGCCATTAGATGGTATTTTTTACATGATGTCCTATTAGATAGATGTTATTATGAGAACTATTTATAAAATATATGGTGAGTTGTGGCAACCCTCATAAGAATATATGGCTAAAAAAATTGGTGAAGAAAATTCATTTATGTTCATTCATGGATATAGGTATGAAATTGAAAAAAATTACAGTGAAGTTTACCTTTGGACATATCATGAAATCCATGGGAAAGCTATGCTCATGTTGTCTGAGAACAATTTGAAGACACTCCAAAAATGGGGAGACTACTAGTTCTATCCTGATGTTACTATCATTTATATTTAAGGGACAAGGACTTATCTTTTATTTCTACCACACCATATTCTATATAAGAGTGATGAACAATAAATTGATTTTTAGGTTTATAATAGTATTGATGAGGAACTAGGTCAGAGGCATATATATATTATTATTTTAAGAATCCCATGAGCATAAACCAAATGCAGTATGTGGTTAGATCACCTTTTAATTAGGTCAGCAAAATCAAGGCCAACTACAATCTAAAATTAGCACCATTCAAAGGATGGGATCTAGTGAAAAGGGCTAGAGGATACCTTCAATGACTTCAAGAGAAGAAAAAGGTGCATTTTTCTTATTGGTATGAGTATGACCATGATCCAATCTTATAGAATGTGCTTGATGATTTAGTTGTATGGAATAATGTGAAGGACAAGTCAATGTCCATAGTCTAATCTCAAGTATTACAATATAATTCTTGGGCCACTAAGGAATAATCTAAGAGGGCATGGAATCACCAATGGCCACCATCCAAACTTCATGTCTCTTAGTAATAGGATCAATCTCCTTCTCCTCTACAAGATCCTACACATGAGAAACTAAATAATTTTAGTGTTCAAAATAAATCTAATCATTAGCTCAAAATAGATATTCTAGGGGGCCTTCCAATTCTCTAGGTCCCTTCCTCAATAAAAAATATTGACACCCAAGTTTTTGTCCTATTAAATATAATAGATACATTCAAATCTTATCTAGGTGAATAAAGGAAGAGCATTTTTATGATTACTAGTTTACCCCCTTAACAACTGTGACCTAGGTGAGTCTTCTATATTTCTTACAAACTTATTTATCTTCCATTTCAACTATTCCTTATTCTCCCACATATACTATGGATATCCCTTCTCGCTTACATACATTGGTGAGGATATCTTTAATCCATGTACCTCTTCCATTTCACCTCCAAGCCCCTTTCAATCCACCTCCATAGAAAATATTACCATGCCTTCACCACCATCTCCTATGATACCTCCTACCACTACTATTCCTTCAACTATGCCACCTTCCATTCCTCCTTCCAATCCCCCCATCTTCACCTACTAGAGGAATCCCAATGATTATCCTAATACTATTGAGATCAAGTCATTGGAATAAATATCATCTATTGGTTTATCTACTACTGAGGAGCCTCTTGAGAGAGAAAAATAGAGGAAGATGAAAAAAGAAAATGAAGGAGAAACTCAGGCAAGGTTGCTTTTGGAAGAAGAAATAGAACTAGTATCATTGTTTAATTACCTTTATGTTGAAGATGATTCTAAGGAAAAAAATAAGTAGAGAAATAAAATATTGAATAGACTCACCTAGATGATGAAGAGGTAGAGTTTAAGAAATCCAAATCCTAGAGTCTGGGAGAGCAACAAGTCATCACAAAATAACCAAGGGAAATGATTGTTGAGTTAGTCTCTTCTACTATTTCTTCATATATCAATGTTTAAATCCCATATGTAAGTATAAATTTAATTATATCTCAAGGTTTTGTATTTATTCCTTATAAGGATTGATCAATTATTTCCCCTCAATCAATAAATACCCCAGAGAAGAGGATCTATTTTGAAGACTAGGTAACTATTTCTATTTTTTATCCTCAAAGCCCACCCATTTTAAAAATAAATTTGGCTCAAAAATGAGTAACCATTATATAATACTCACCAATATCCTCAACCATAATGATAGTGGATAGAACCCCTAGTTTGGTCAAGTATATAGCTGAGGTCTTACCACGAAGAGAACCATCTCTAGAGGAGAGAATTGTCCATCAACCTATCATAATTCTCACTTAGATTAATACTTACATAATGTATCCATTAATTATACATCCTCTTATGACTCCTACACATTATTTATATCAAGGTCTGACTTTAATTGAATAAACATGGGTTCTTATAGTTTTTCAATGGGTGAAAGAGATGTAGGAAGCCAGGAATGAAAGACAAAATCTAGTTGTAACTAAATTGCCCACAATCTCCACCAAGTTTCATAAGAAGAGTGGGATAATTTAGAGGGTAAGGAAGAGGAAGGAAATGTGCCTTGGTATAGGCAAGGAGATGGAATTTGATCAAAGGGAATATTTTTCCTCTAATGAAAAAACTAAAGGACTTAGAGGACCCTAGAAAATATATTGAAAACTTCAATGCTTTCATTGATTCCATAGGGGAAGCCTTAAAGGAAATACAACAGAGTACCGAGGAGGCATTGTTAAGGTGGAAACAAAATGAAAATCACCTAATCCTCTTAAGAAATAATTTAGTTTGTACATGGTGTAGCCAATAAGCTATACAATATTTTGTATAGTATGTAGGCCTATAGATCATTAGCCTAATATAACTAAGTAAACATCACCAATCTATGGCACCAGATGAAATAATTGGAAAAGCAATTGAATTTCTTGATTTTGTGTTTAAAGACCAATTATTTCAACCATTTGAATTGAATGTCTTGAATGGATGCAACCTGGTGCTTAAATTATGTCATTGCTAAAATATATGCATCTCTCGATTGGTGTAATCATATGAAGGAATTATTGTGACTCTTTGTTAGATACAAGATCAAGGATTTAGAAATTTTATTAGATATAAGGGTCACTCAGGTGATTATTCCTTCTATTGATTTGGTCAATAGGCTTAATTTTGAGAACATCCTTCATGCAGTAACAAGTAATTTTAAGGAGGTGGAGGAAACCATCTATAAAACCAATGAGGAGGTTATATAATTGGTCATTTTTTTCTAAAAATAGAGTAACTAAGCTTGAAGCCTCAATAGCTATTTTTAAGAGCCTACAAGAATAAAAAGGTAGGTTAATGGATAAAACATGTATAATTATTAAGCCTTACTCAATTTTGATATTGTAAATAAAGAATTTAATGTAGGGGGTGAATTATTAGAACAACTTAAAAAAAGAGAATTCTTCATATTTAGTTTTGGTTAATCAATTATATGGAAGTGTTACTAAATGCTACACCCTTAACCATTGGTGTGTCTATGGATATGTGTGGCTGAATTTTGGCTTACATACCTATTTTATATACTTGTTACATTTCTCTATGTTCTTAGATAGGTTAACCTATGAATTAACCTTGGCTAAGTATACTATATATAGGAGGTAGTGGTTAGACTTTATTCATTATGTTAAGTATTCTTTTATTAGTGCATTGTTATGAAGGTTTCCCCCTCAAAGTGGCTTTGATATATTATCCAATACTCTACTCTGATGTCAATTATTGTTATGTGATCTCTCATATTTGCTTATTCTATGTGATATAAAATATTTCTATGCAAACATCTAGGTAATTTCATTACAAGTGGTATCAAAGCTTCAATTTGGGCAAGTTTTTTATTGATTTTTTTTGGATCTAGCGAGGCATGGATTTTGGGAGTGGTGAGAGTGAAAAAACATAACTTGTAATCTGGGAAGAATTAAATTTTTTTGTCAGTCCAGTATTGCTTGAAACACTTTTTTGAGAAAAAAATTAAAAAAAAGAGTCTAGAAAAAAATTTCCCTTTACACAATTCTATTCATTGGATTCATCTTGATGATATGATTATAATGGTATATTTTATTGGTACACTTTTTTGGTGCCAAAATTTTTATCTAGTGTTCAAAGGTAGTCATTGGATTCATCTTGGCAAGGTGCTCATAATAATACCATCTCTTGGTACACTTTTTTGGGGATAAAAACCCTCCTAGGGTTTGTATATGGTAGGTCCTAGTACTTAGGGAAGAAAAAGGGGGAAAAATCTTAAGACTCCTACTGATGACATAGAATCTAGAACTTTAGATTCGATGATTTTTTATCTTTAGGTGGACATAAAGAACTTGGTGAGGCATGATGAATTTGTTGCAGTACAAGATAATGTTTTAGGGATACATGAAGAGAAAAATGGGATTCATAATGAATTGCATCATATCACTATGCAATTGGATACTCTTGCATCTCAGTTTTAGTCCAATAATCCTCTACTTCAGCATTCTAATCCTTATCTCAACACCAAAAACTCCCATGCTGGTATTAAATTGATATTTCCAAAAGTGGACATGTGTAATTTTAATGGTAAGGATCTTCTCTCTTGGATTATCCAAATTGAGAATTTATTTGAGCTACATCAAACCCCTAGTTCTTAGAAGGTGATAGTGGCATCTCTGTATCTAGAACCTGATCAATTCATTTGGTATCACTACTTATGTGCTTAAAAGAAAAATAATGGTGATCCTATTACATGATCTATTTTCACTAAGAAGTTGTTGCCTCATTATCAAAATAATATCTCTGAGAACTATTTTAGCTAATTAGCCAAACTATGGCAAATAAGAACTATGAAAGATTATATTCATCAGTTTTAGAATCTCTCTTTATGGGTGGAAGGTATCACTAAGGAAAATTTGACTAATCTATTTTTGGGTGACCTCAAATATAACATCCAATGCAAGGTTCAAATGTTTAACCCAACTCTATATCAGAAGCTATCCCTAGGGCATGTATGGTAGAAGAAAAAGAGATGGTCAAAAGGAAAACTTTCACTATTGGTCATGATCTCACCTTTCTAGCACTATCATTTCCACAACCCACTAGATTAAAATAATGATAAGTTCAGGAGAAGTGAGCCAAAGGGTTGTGTTATGATTGCAACAACAAATGGAGCAAAGACCATCATTGTGTTAAAAAGAAGCTATTTTACATTGAAGGTGCCAATGACAATGAAGATGATGAAGAAGTATATGGTGAGGATGTATAAGGTCTTGAGGATGAATCTGAAGACTCTCATCCTACTATTTCTTATCATGCTCTTTTAGGTATTAGTACTCCCCAAACTCTTAAGGTGATGGGTTTCCTTAAGAAATAGAAGGTCACTATCTTGATTGATTATAAGATCACACACAACTTCATCAATAATAAGTTGGTTGCTCATTTGAACTATGTCATTTATCCAGTTCCAAAATTTTAGGTTATGATTGTAGATGGTGAAACTATTAGCTATTTAAGAGAATGCCATAATATAAAGCTATCCATGGGAGACTGCTTGTTAGATTCTTTATGTTTTCTATTCCCATGGGTGGAGCTGATATTATTCTCAGAGTATAGTGACTCACCACTTTGGGCACTATTGAGATGAATTTCTAAGACTTATTCATGCATTTTCATTCTGAATAAAGTAAATTTGAGCTAAAGAGATTAAAGGCTAAATATCCACAACTTGTTATTTCCCATCAAATGATAATGATTCTTCATAAGGGTGTTAAAAGATTTGTATCTCACTTATTTTCGATGGAAGTATAGCCAACTCGGCCATCTCCACCTCTTATTCTACAACAAGTGATTGATGCCCATTCTGATACTTTAGGTGACATGCCTAAAGGACTTCCACCTAGTCACATGCATGATCATGCTATAAAACTTATTATTAGTAGTACACCACCCAAAATTAGGCTATATAGGTATTTTTATGCCCAAAAAAGTGAAATTGAAACTATAGTATAGGAGATGTTGGATGTAGGAATCATTCACCATAGCCAAAGTGAATATTATTCCCTAATTGTCATGGTGAGAAAGAAAGATGACACCTAGAGGATGTGCCCTGACTATAGAGAACTCAACAAGTACACTATCAAAGATAAGTTTCTTATTCCTATCATTGATGATTTTCTAGATGAGTTAAATGGTGCTCTTTATTTTACCAAGTTAGATCTATGTTTTGGGTATCATCAAATCTGGATCCTTGATGAAGACATACCCAAAATAGCTTTCAAGACTCATAAGGGCCATTATGAGTTTTTGGTTATGCCTTTTGGTTTAAAAAATGCACCATTTACTTTTTAGAGTTTGATGAATACTATTTTTAGGCCATTTTTGAGGAAATTTGTTCTAGTATTCTTTGATGATATCCTCATTTATAGTGTAAATTGGGAAGACCATTTGCTACATGTGAAATAGGTAATCTCAATTTTGTAAAAACATTAATTATATGCCAGACCTTCCAAATGTACTTTTGGGGCTTGTGAGGTTGAATATTTAGGTCATAGTTTCTTATGAAGGAGTGAAAGTGGATCCTAAAAAAAACCAAGTAATGATGGGCTAGCCAATTTCTAAGACACTCAAGCATCTACAGGGATTTTTGGGGCTAACTAGTTACTATCACAAGTTTGTCAAAAATTATGGTAGTATTGCAACACCACTCAGCTCTTTGTTTAAGAAAGACTCCTTTCAGTGGACTAATGCAACTACCTAGTCATTTGAACAATTGAAATTGGCTATGTGCACTACTCTAGTATTGGCCACTCCTAATTTTTCCAAGACTTTTATGGTTGAATGTGATGCACCTAGGTATGGTATGGGTGTTGTACTCATGCAAGAAGTCATACCAATTGCATTTGAAATTCATCAACTAAAGGGTAAAAATTAACACAATCCCATCTATGAGAATGAAATGATGGCCATTTTGCATGCAGTCAAACAATGGAGACCTTATTTGATGAGTCATCATTTTCAGGTAAAGATTGATCATGATAGTCTCAAATATTTTTTGGAACAAAGGTTGTCATCTGAAGAATAAAAAAATGGGTAACTAAGATGTTAGTCTATGATTTTGAAATACTATACAAAATGCAAGGATAATGTGGTGGTAGATTCACTATCCAAAAAGAATGAATCAGTTGAGGCATTCCTATGTGCCATAACCATTTTTTAGGCAAATTGGCTAGATGAAGCATGATCAGAACGGGAACATGATAGTGCTACCCATTATTTGATTCAAAATATTCAACAATGTTTAGGTGGATTTGAAAAATTCACATGGAAGGGTAATGCATTATAGTATAAATACAAATTTTACCTATGTAAGAATTCTCTTCTTAAACAAAAAAAATCTCTAGGAACTTTATGCAACTCCAATTGGGGGTCATTTAGGATTTTTAAAAACTTATCATAGAATCAAGTAGGATTTTTTTGGGAAGGAATCAAGGGGGATGTCAAAAAATATGTTGTTAAATGTATGATTTGTCAAAAAAACAAAGGTGAAACCATCAAAACCCTTGGCCTTTTATAGCCTTTATCCATCCCTAGCCAACATTAGGAAAAGGTATTTATAGATTTCATTACAGGGTTACCAAGATCTGATGGTTAAAATTTTATGATGGTTATTATGGATCATATTAGTAAGTATGATAATTTTTTCTTTATCATAGCCATTTTTTTCTAAGATAGTAGCTACTCCTTTTCTCAATACATTTTGGAAACTACATAGGACCCCTAAGATCATTGTCAAAGATAGAGATCTCATTTTCACTAGTAATTTTTGGACTAAGTTATTTACATGTTTGGGCACCTAGTTAGCTCATATTTCATATTATAATCCTCAATCTGATGGACAAATTGAGGTAGTCAACAAATGTCTATAAGGATATCTCCATTATTTTGTTTATGAGAAATAGGATAAATAGGTTCATTGGTTACCACTTGCTGGATGGTGGTATAATACTTTTGTTCATAGTTCTTCCAAAATGTCTCCCTTTGTGGCACTATATGGATACCACCCTCCATACATCAATTCAACCTTGAACGTCCATCCTAAGTTTTTTTTAGTTGAAGAACATATTCACCATCAATAGAAGGTATGTGCAAGTTTGCATGAAAATTTAGCTATAGCCTAGAATCACATGAATCAACATAGAAGTGAGAGGAATTTTGACATTAGTGATTGGGTCTTTATTCACTTACATCCATATAAATAGATGTCATTTAAGAAACAAAACAAATATAACAAGTTATCCCCTATGTATTATGGACCTTATCAGATTTTTCAGAAAATTGGTAGTATAGCCTACAAGTTAAAGTTTCTTTCATCCACTTGCATAGATTTAGTATATCATGTATCATGCCTAAATAAAGTCATAATACATATATTTTCCATTCAAATAGAATTACCATAATTGGATGAGGAAATTAAAGTTTTTAATGATCTTGAGGTGATCCTTCACATGCACACTAAGTAGCGACATTCTAGAGCGATTACAGAGTACATGATCAAATGGAAGAATCTTCCATGTGAGGATGCCACTTGGGAGGATGGAGAATTTTTGAAGAAACATCTAGAGTTTCTAAAATATTGAGGACAATGTTGTTTTTATGGGGAAGGGCTTGTTATGCCCTTAACCATTGGTGTGTCTAGGGATATGTGTGGCCAACTTGTGGCTTACACACCTCTTATATATACTTGTTACATTTCTCTATGTTCTTAGATAGGTCAGCTTATGGAATAACCTTGGATAAGTAGACTATATATAAGAGGTAGTGGTTATTCCTTATTCATTATGTTAAGTATTCTACTATTAATACATTATTGTGGAGGTTGCCCCCTCGAAGTGGCTTTGATATATTATCCAGTATTCTGCTCTAATGTCAATTATTGATGTCTGATCTCTCATTTTTGCTTATTCTATGTGATATAAAATCATTCTATTTGAACATCTAAGTAATTTCATTACACTATAATAACTCAGGACTTTTAGTCTTTTGGGTTTACAATAATGCAAACTCTTATAGTTTTGGTATTTATTTCACTTGTAGTTACTCTTACAACAACTTTAATTCTTTTTCAACTCCTCCAGCTAGTAGTACCACATCATCACCATGATTTGAAATAATTATATATATGGAATTATATTTAAGGTGGAACTATAATTTTTGATCTATTTATTGTAAATACATATTTTATTTTTAATGGAGAGTCTATGTTTAGACATTTTTATTGTACATGCATCTTTTACATGATCTTGAGCATGTGGCTCTATTTTTAGACTTGTAACTTTAGGTGAAGGTTGAAGAGATGAGGCTTTCCCATACTGAGATTATAAATACATGTAACCTCCCAATCCCAAAGAGAGGATAATTTTGGTTTTTCAAACTAATAAGAAATTTCAAAGTGTTTTACTTGACTTTGTCTTTATGTCTAAATTTTGATTCTTCTCCAATTATGTGGATTACTCGAGATGTTCCATTATTCTAATAACATAGTGCTTCAATTTGTGTATGACTGATCCATTTTAAATACAATAATTTATTTAATCTATAGATAATTTAAATATATTTTGCATGATAATCATAATCCTTCTTGAAGATGTGCAATAACGATCTAAAAATTGGGATATTTTTGACTTTACATGTCTAAGTATATTGTATTTGATTGTTGGTGTGCTATAACAAAGTTGACACTTCACATTTTTTTTGCATTCACATTCTATTCTTGAAAAATAAGAATTGGGAATTTTCCATTTGTGCATTAATAAATTTTATTCTTTGACATTTGCATATTAAAAAATGGTCCTCAGCTTTTCAGTTTTTCAAATTATACTTCGTTCAAGTCTCATAATCCTACCTAAGTTCAAGTGCTAGCTTTGAAGGATTTTATCCTAGGCTATCCATAGGCCTTCTTTTCTACCCTACTCTTCCCTCATTTTTTGAGTTTATTTTTGAGATCCTACCAACCTTAGTTAGAATCATCATCTTGCCACCCAATACAACTAGATCTAGGTTCATTCATAACTAGTCTATCCATGGTAAATAATTTATATCACTCACCAATATTCCACCAATAAGTTTTTATAATATTGAATACTCTATAACTTGTGTTTTTGAGTGATTTACTTTAGTGATCCTAAAATATTATGGGATACCTTTTAAAAGGATATGGGGGTGTGCATAAACACACATCAGTAAACTCCATCTTTATAACATTTGGTGCATTGTTTAAGAGTAGGCATGAAAAATATCTAAACTTTTGGTGAATCACTTATTATTTTTTGTTTATTTTCTTTCCATTTTCCTAGGTGAAGAGCACAATTTAGTTGTAGGTAGTTTCATTCCATGCAATTTAGTTCTACATGGAATTATTAAACTTGATGCACTGAGTTTTTAAGGGAATTTGACCCATCCATATGTATAGCTCAAAGAGTGTTAGGTCCCACACTTTATATCTAATCCCATTGTGTTTGCAAATCAAATTTATTATTACGAGTTCATAATTTGAGAGACAAGAGTATCTTCTAAAAGATACCTCAAAGGGCATTATCATATATTTGATGGGATATTTAAGGTATCTCCTAGGAGATACCATCAACATGCACACTGTACATACATAATATTTTCAAACTTTATCAATTATTAATGATTTATCTCTTATAAGAACCTATCGAATCTCAATCTCTCTAGGTACATACCTTAAGGGGTGTACTGGGAAAGGGATGGGAAGATCATTGGTGCTTTCAAGATTATTTTCCCTTTACTACCACTTTATATCTACATAACCATATCTAAAATCATTCCCCTAAGTTTTACCTCATATTTAGCACCCTTTTCTACTCATTTTTTCCTTCATTAGTCCTTTTCTACCCTAAACTTTTTTTGATGGTTTACTATACACTGTCATCCCATCAACCCTATACCCTATTTGAAAAAAACTCGTTCAAGGTCGTGATTGGCCCTTGGCCAACCTAAATTAGGACTTAATTTTTTTTTGTCAATAACAATAAAGAGTTAAATGGGTTGACCCTATTAGCTAAACTTTTAGAAAGGACTAGGGTTAGATTTAGCTATATATACACACTCATTTTTTCATTTATTAAAAGGGAACAAAATAAGAAGATATATATATTACACATTTACTTATACACCATTCTAATTTAGGAGCATAATTTAGGGTTTCATAATTTATTTGGAGATACATATCTTATCTTAGGGAGAAGTATTTTGGATGCATAGATAGGTTGTGTATCCTAGAGTTGACTTATCCTTGTTATCCTTACATACCACAACAACCTCTTTTGAAGTGCCTTGGCTAAGGGAGAGATTAAGGATCGACAAATATATCTTCAAAGGTAAGTATTCCTAACTTTGTTCCTCCTTTGTAAGAGTAGATAGATATGCATTTTGTACTTGTCTTACATGAATTAAGATTATGTATACATTAATGTGAGTATTTGTCTTATATGCATGTTTAATTTTGATGTTTATTACCCCCACTTTATGCTACAAGATTTGGTGAGAACTAGATTATAATTTTATTTTGATTTTATCATTTGTACCTAGTGAATATGAAAACATAGGACCTAGTTAAGGTTATTGCATTGTTTTTCTTGACTGGAGGATTTAGAACCCTCTTTAGTGATATTATTTTGGTAAGAGATCCCTTGGATAGGTATAGTAGATCCATCTTTGTTGTGACCCCAAATATCTAATGTATAAATAATATGAAGTGTATACACATAATATTTTCAACCTTTTATCCAATATTTATGTTTTATATCTTGCAAGAACCCATCAAGACTCAATCTCTCTGAGTACATGCCTTAAGGGGTGCACTGAGAAAGGGGTGGGTACACCTTTGGTGCTTCACAAGATTATTGTCCCTTATTTCCACATTATTAGTAATTCAACCATCTCTTCAAATCATTCCCTAAGCTATTACTCCTACCTTGCACACTCTTCTAGTTTTTCCCTCTTTCCATCTTCCTTTTCTTGCCTATTCCCTTTTAGATTTTTGATTGTACTAGGTTGAACATTGTCAACCCTATATAATTTAGGGGTGTTTTTAAATTTTGGGTTTGTCAACCTTTCGGTTGACCCATCTTAGACCTAGTGAAGTATCCTTAAAAACACACTAGGTTGACCATGGCCAAACCTATATAACTGATATTTTTGAGAGGATTTAGGTCAAGATCTAGCTATAAATACAAGATAATTTACATCATTATTAGAATATGAAATCAAGAGTTATTATTTACTTGTGCTTCTTCATAATCTACTCTTCCACCATTTTACTTGAGGAGTCTTAGCTTAGGGTTTCTACTTGGAAAATCTAGTCTTGTGGATAAGTCTTGGATGCTTTGGCCTTTCTTAGTTATCATTACAAACCACAACAACCTCTTAAAAATCCCCATTGTCCAAAGTATATATTAAGCATCGATGGGTTCACATTTAGGTAAGTATATTCAAACTTTGTTTTCCTCTTTTTAGTAGATAGAAATAACATAAGTGTTGAATCAAATAATATTACTCTTCATATTCCATATATCAGGGTATTACTCATACTTAGCTTAATTTAGAATCTCTTATACATGTTTTTATTTCTTCTAACCCCCTTTATTATGCCACAATATTTGGTGTGCACTAGATGATCCATAAACTACATTGAATCAACTCAAAGTGAAGTTTTAATTACGAATACTGAATTTCTCAAAACCTAACAAATTCTCAAAAAACTCAAAAGAACTTGCATCTCAATGTTTTGGCATAAAAATGTTCTCGATTATTGAGCTAGTTTTTGTTTTTTTACATCAAATGTCATAAATTGTTGAAATTTAATCTTTGCATGATTTCATAATTAGAAAATCAGAAAAAAATTGAATTAAAACATGCAAGTAAATGACAAATTACCATCCAACATTGATAATGGAGTTCAGCTCAACAAATGATGCCTACATCTCTAGGTTCTCCAAAGGAGTTGACCATTTCCATTAAGGGCATTTTAAAAAATTGGAAATAATAAACAACTTCCCTACAAGTTGATCTCTCAATGTAGAAATTCACCTTCACCATGATTGATAATCAAGCCTGGCACCTTCAAATTTTGTGATTCTTCACACCTGCAAAGTTGCTTCAAAAGTCTTAGAAATCTCCTCTATGGGCTTAATAATACTCTTCCAATATGAAATTTGGATAAAAAGTGTATTAATATTGAGTATTATGGCTATAAAATGGATAAAAATCTATTAAATAAGCTTTCCCAAAGCTTTTACAAAGTCTCAGCCTCTTAAAATAAAAAACATAGTCTAGAACTTGTTTTAAAACAAATACAAATTCATGTCTTTATAATCAGTTTGAACCCTATGGCATTGTGGGTAAGTCTCCTATCTTTTTTCCACAAGGTGAGGGGTTTTAAACTAGCTACCCACCTTTCTAGGTTATTTGACTTGGCCTCTCCTTGTTGGGCATGCTCAGGCTCTCCTCCCTAGGTTCCAAGCATGTAGTTTGACTTTTCTTCCCTCTATTTTAGGTGCTTAGACTTAAGTTTTGTCCCAAATGCATGGATTTTTGAATGAGTCTAGGCTTAAAATAGGTAAGCACCTCCTTGGAATGTGTCAACACCCCCTTTGGTGGGCTTAAGGTGCCTATTCAGCATGCACATTGGTCAACATGCACCATTGGACTTGGTCCTTCCTTCAAGCTTGCCACCTTGCTCACCACCTTGTTTGGTCTCACCACCTTGCTCGAGCTTTAGCTTATGGATGCCTTTGAACTTACCACATGGCTTGGTTAATGATTTTATCTCTGAGCTTAATCATGCCATGTGTCAACCTCTGATTGGTCCACTTGTTGCATGTAAATAATGCCACATCACTTTACGACACCAAATTTTTACCTATCGTACCAAAACTTTAGTGGCCTATATCTTTTGCCTATGGTATCCATTTTGTAAACCACAAAAAGCATCAAAAATCTCTCGATGAGCTCTATAGTATGCCACCACTAAAACTCTAACTTGAAACCTTTTTACAACCAAATTTCTGATCACACCTTCCTAATGGAAGACTTTTGGTCTCCAAAAGTCCAATATCCCCTAAAATCTTATAACTGGTCTACTGCATCCATGAAAATAGAACCCAATCATAGTAAGAGGTATAAATAATTGCATTAAAATGATTCTCAATTAAACAATCCAAAGGCATGAGTGAGTGAATCAGCAACTGTAAAAGTGATTACAACATACCAACACTGCTTGCCCAAATGTCACATCCTGTAAAGTGATGAATTGCCAAAAATTGAAACAATTCCCAATGTAACTGCAAGACAAGTTTTATAATTCTAGCAACATACAATAAATGTTGTAGACATGTTGCAATATAATGCCCTAGTATGGGACTTATATGCTAAGCAAATACAAATAACCAAAAGTGTATGTTGCCTAACATCTAAACATGCCCAAAGGGTCTTAAACATGCATCTATACATCCATGTGCCAAAGATACATTAAAAATAACAGTCAAATAAGTGTTGTAAGGAATCAACTCAACCTACAACATGCTTTCTACTATTATCTCCAAATGATCAAATGAGCTCAAGTCCTCTAGACAACTCACACAGCATAAATAGGAGATTCAAAAACTCAGAGTTATCAAAAAGTGAGAATTGAAAAACTTCATATGATAAACTTGTCTTGAAGTGTTCCCACCAACTCTAATCTACATCTTATAAAAGATTGTTCATTCCCTTAGATGAATTCTTAACCATGCTTTGCAAAAAGAATGTAGTGATAATCCACTTAACCAAATCTTTCTTCCTAGTGAAATTGATTGTCTCTATGTATTCATTATCAATTGCATAATTTACCAATTTGGGCTTTGCCATATGTAATTGAAAAGATTGTTGACTTAAACTCTTAAATGGATTTTCACTTGTAGGTTTTACCTTATCCTGGGTTGTATTGTCAACTACATTATGGATTGAATTAGCTTCATTAACCTTAGTGAGAGGTTTGTAAATTGTCTTAGTTCTAACATTACTTGAATGTGAAGATGCATGAAGCTTAAAACATCTATCAATCCTATATCCACTCACTTTACAATGAGTACAAACATCCTTCTTAGGTAAGGGTCCCCTTTTGCCAATTCCCAATTTAACATGAAAATGGTCTTTCAAACATGCAATCTGCTTCAATAAAGCATTTCATTTCCAACAAATCTTAGCACTATGGTTATTCATCCCATAGAAAGTGCATGGAAATGATTGCATTATCTTTTGCCCATTATATCCAAACTTCTTAATAGTATCAATTGGATCAAAAGATTTAGTGTAAGAATCAGGAGGTGGAATCTCAATACCTCTTTTACCTTTACACCTTTGAACTAGTGGCCTAGAACCTTCGCTATTGGAAGCTCATCTTCCTTTAGCCATGGAAGAAACTTCTCCATCATCCACCTGCACACTAGTATAACCCAAACCTGTATGAAGAGGTCTATGTTCAACCTAATTGGGTTAGATATACCTTGGCTATCTCTACCAAGTCCTCCTCTATTATAACCCATTTTAAACAATAATTTAGATCCTATGCCCTTAGTGTATCTTTCAAAATCACCAAAAAAATATTACTAGAATCTAAATCTGAAATGGTAGAAGAAGATGAAGATTCCTGTGGTGAAAAACTTACACTGCACTCAGTCATAGTCTCTACATCTGAAGTTGAAGGCTTTACCTTTTCACACTAACCACATTGCAATCTAATCAAGAGCTCATCCTTAGATTCAAGCTTAGATTTTAACTTTGCCACTTGAAATTCAAGTGCAAAATTTTGGCATCTTAAGATTGCATTTTCATCTTTAATGACCTCAATCTATGATAAATTGCCCATCGTTTCCTATAAACAACTGATTCCACACTGCACACTGCAATATAATCAATCTGCAAACCAATAATCCAACTATTATGAAAGTAATTGTTAATACACAACTAGAAGCAATCCTTGCATTCTAACTGCTCTGATACCAACTTGATCCATAAACTACACTGAATCAACTCAAAGTGAAGTTTTAATTATGAATATTGAATTTTTCAAAACTTAACAAATTCTCAAAAAACTCAAAAGAACTTACATCTCAATGTTTTGGCATAAAAATGTTCTCGATTATTGAATTGGTTTTTGTTTTTTACATCAAATGTCATAAATTATTGAAATTTAATCTTTACATGATTTCATAATTAAAAAATTAGAAAAAAATGAATTAAAACATGTAAGCAAATGACAAATTACCATCCAACATTGATAACAGAGTTTGGCTCAACAAATGATGCCTACATCTCTGGGTTCTCCAAAGGAGTGGACCATTTCCATTAAGGGAATTTAAAAAAACTAGAAATAATAAACAACTTTCTTGTAAGTTGATCTCTCAATGAGAAAATTCACCTTCACCATAACTGATAATCAAGCCTGGCACCTTCAAATTTTGTGAGTCTTCACACCTGCAAAGTTGCTTCAAAAGTCCTAGAAATCTCCTTTATGGGCTTAATAATACTCTTCCAATATGCAATTTGGATAAAAAGAGTATTAAGACTAAGTATTATGGCTAGAAAATGGATAAAAATCCATTACATAAGCTTTCCAAAAGCTTTTACAAAGTCTCAGCCTCTTAAAATAAAAAACATAGTCTAGAACTTATTTTAAAACAAATACAAATTCATGTCTTTATAATTAGTTTGAAGCTTGTGGTGTAGTGGCTAAGTCTCCTATCTTTTTACCATAAGGTGAGGGGTTCAAAACTGGCTGCCCACCTTTTTAGTCACTTTGAATTGGCCTCTCCTTGTTGGGTATGCTCAGGCTCTCCTCCCTAGGCACCAAGCGTGCAATTTGAATTTTCTTCCCTCCATTTTAGGCACTTAGACTTAAATTTTGTCCCACATGCATGGATTTTTTAATGAGTCTAGGCTTAAAATAGGTAAGCACCTCCTTGGAATGTGTCAACACCCCATTTGGTGGGCTTAGGGTGCCTAGTCAACATGCACCGTTGGACTTGGTCCTTCCTTCAAGCTTGCCACCTTGCTCGCCACCTTGCTTGGTCTCGCCACCTTGCTTGAGCTTTAGCTTATGGATGCCTTTGAACTTGCCACATGGTTCAGTCAATGAGCTTATCTTTGAGCTTAATCATGCCATGTGTCAACCTCTGATTAGTCCACTTGTCACATGTAAATAATGTCACATCACTTTACGACACCAAATTTTTACCTATCGTACCAAAACTTCAGTGGCCTATAACTTTTGCATACTGTTTCCATTTTGCAAACCACGAAAAGCATCAAAAAGATCTCAACGAGCTCTATAGTGTGCCACCACTGAAACTCTAACTTGAAACCTTTTTTAGAGCCAAATTTATGATCACTAGATTAGATTTATTTTCTTATTTATTAGACTTAAGTGAAATATCAAACCTTAGGACTCTTTTAATGTTGTTGCATGATTGTGTTAGACTATAGACTTTGGAACCCTACCTTGCATGGTGTGTTTTGACAAGTGATCCCTTAATAAATTCTAGTGGATCCATATATTTGTCATGCTCTCACTTAAAAAATTTATTCCTAATTGGAAGTCATAGGTATGTTTAATCTTCTTTGAGCCAGGATTGATTTATATAAATTATGCATTTTTGATTACATACATTCTAGTGAACCCAACATGAAACTAACCCTTGAAAGATTTATTTCAATTTCTTTCATTATTTTTATCATAATGGATCAACTCTGTCAATCCAATTCTAATCTCTATGTATATGTTTTTCTAAACAAGTAATTGGATCAACTCAGAAGACCTTGTATAGGTTTATATACTTCCATACTTCTAGTTCAGACTACTAGATCAACCCAATCAACCTTATACACTTTTAGGCATCTAAAAAACATACTAGGTTGACCCTAATTGGCCTTATACATTTTTAGGATTCTACAACAGGTCCCTGTACATATTGATTGATCCAGTCAACCCAATTAGTATGTTTTACCATCATTCTTCAAGGTTCTTGATTAACAATCTTCATCCTTTGCATCTTTGATCTACCAAGGTTCCTTTCTGTCTCTCTATCTTTTTATTTTACTATATTTTCTTTCATGATTTGTAGTCTTCAAAACTACCCCTGCACAATCAACTGGATCAATCGTATCAACCTAGTTATGTGTTCTATGTGGTGTCTAAATAAGTAGGTTGACCCTGGCCAACCCCATACATTTTTAGACCTTTCTTCTATATTATAGGTTTGACCCTGTCAACC
The DNA here is from genome assembly GCA_037957365.1 of Torreya grandis. NCBI lineage: Eukaryota > Viridiplantae > Streptophyta > Pinopsida > Cupressales > Taxaceae > Torreya > Torreya grandis. Next base: position 2,182,891 of record JARHVA010000623.1, read on the forward strand.
TTGTTCTATATTTTGTGCATATAGTGTTAACACTATACCTTATTTCAAGTTGGAATTAATCTCTATATGCTAATAATTAGTTCACACCTTTATTTTTTCATTGTTTACATGCTTTGAATAGTTCACATAGTCTAATTAGAGGTTTTTTAATTAATTAACCATTTAGTTTTACTATTTCTATTTTATGCACACATGATTAAATCACATAATCTAAACAAGCATTTAAAAATGTCTACCCAAGGCCAACCTACTTGGATTTCATCACCAAGGGAAAAGTTAACTTTATACTCTAGTCAAGTATAAAGCATGGTTAATGGTATATTCTGGCTAAGCACTTAACACCCTTATCACTAAGGTGTGTGAAGTGATGGGTTAGAATACAATATTAAGCCTATATCATTAGTATTACAGTCCCTTTCCTCCCAAACTACCTAAAACCATCCTTAGATTGATATCTAGTTCCTTACTTATAGACAAATTCACATCACATTTAAAATCATATCTTTATAATCTAATAAACATTTAGGTTGACCAATTAGTTGGCTCTTTAATTTTCAAGTTGATTTCTTACTCTTTGCTCAATTGTGTGTGCAAAAACTTGTATTAGCTAGTGTTAGTAAAAGGCTTTATATTGTGTAATTCAATTGGATTGGTCAACATTAATACAATTGATTGTTTATTTCCCTTAATCTCTTTCTTTCCTAGATTGACTATAAAAATTGTCTTGTTTCAGTTCATAACTTGTTATCAACCTTCTCATTTTCCTTATCTGCTATACTAGGTTGACCCAGTCGACCCTATACTATCTAAAGTCCCTTTTACCTTATTTTTCTACCTCTATTCATTATACTAGATCAACTCAATTGACCTTGTATAATTTTGTAGTCCTTGTTTTGTACTAGGTTAACCCATTCAACCCTATACTATATTCTACTTTCCTTGTTCATCAATCTAGTTTCTTATTCTCCAACTTTGCATTATACTCATCTCTTTTTATTCAGAATGAAGTATCCTATCAGAATCTTCTTGGATATCTTTAATCCATTTAGATACTATATGGGATGTTTATTTCTTCCTCTCTTTTCTTCACAAGAGCACCATCACTCTTGGGGCACCTCTTTTCCTCCTTCATCCTTTAACTATAAAATGGTGAAAATAACACCTCAAGATGAAGTTGATGGATCCAATCCTTTTTTTACTTACCAAGATACTTCTCATCTTCAAAATATTCAAACTAATTTGGGACTTACTGATACAAGTTTACTTAACAATCCCACTAGTAATCCTTCATATATTAACCCTCCCCCTAATACCAATTTGGGGAGTGCTCCTAACTACACTAACCCACCTCCTGATACAACCCAATTTTTATACCAAGTTATCCAACAAATGAACATTATGAAAAATTCTAACACCCATCAAATAATTCAACTTCAAAAACATCTAATCAATGTAGCTAATTAACCTCCAACTTTGCATCCTCAAGCTAATCCCAATTTCATTCCTCCACCACTTAGAGATTCCTCAATCAATGTTATTCTTCAACTCATAATGAATAAAAAATGCTTCAACCCATTCAAAATGAGCCTTTATCACCTTTTATTATATTCATTAATATTGGTAACATATCTCCAAATATCAAATATGATGGGACTAAAGACCCTACCTCATTTATTAAAGCCTTTGGAAACATTTACAAGGAGTGGATCTAAACTAATACCTTTGCCACAAATAAAATCTTATTCAAAACCTTTATTAGAGATGTATTAGAATGGTATAATCAACTTCCCCAACACTCAATTTGGCAACTTGAATATTTGGTTAATCCTTTGGTTAAAAATTTTCAACACAATGATCTTCCCAAAAAATGTCTTAGCCACTTCATCAATGCTAAGCAATATCCCACTGTATCATATCATGACTTTATCAAAATATAAAAATCTTTAACTCATAAAACTGATCATAATATTACTGATGATAACCTGTTCAAACTCTTTATCATATCTTTGACTCCCACTCTTCAATATAAGGTTCAAACCTTTGCTCTTCAAACAATTAATGAAGCTCTTGACTAAGCTAAATTCTAAGACTTTATTATAAATCAATTTGAACCTAATCCTAAACTTCTTAAAGGATATTTCCAAATCATCTAATGTTATCACTACTAATACTTTACAAACCAAACTAGGAATTTCTAAATCTAATGTTCCTTCACCTTCTCATACACCCCTCTCAATTCAACAAATGAAACAATCTTTACTACCCTCAAAACAATTCATCTATCCCAATGATCCTCCTAAATGGTTTAACCCAAATTTATTTTGTTGATTCTATGTTGATATTGGTCATTTTCATGAATCTTGTAGAGGGCTCACTAAAATTTTTATCTCTTATGTGCTTGGTGATTCATTCAAACATCAAACTATGATCTATATTTGTCATCAAGACTACATTGCTGCATTTTAAAAATGACAAAATTTCAAAGATTCTACTTCAAATACCCAAAAATATTCTTCCAATAATCAATAAAATACCAAGGATGTTTGTGCCATTGATGCCAATTATGACCAATACTTCAACAATTCTCAATATGTCAACACTACTAAGGTCAATTATCATCATAAACCAGCTCACAAATATCTTGTTACCAAACCTAAAAATACATCTTTGGAGGAAAAACTTCTTAAAGATACTACCAATATAAATCCTAATTTGGAAGCCCCTAAGGAATAACTTCTTCCTTTTGATCCTCCAAACAAAACCATTCCTCCAAAGTCTAATTTACCTCCCAAACCTCATGCTATTTTTAAAAATTCTCATTGAAACTTTCTTGAATAACTCAACTCTATGATTGTAAGATTCTACTTATGGAGTTGGTTCACACTTCACCCTATCATCATAAATTCATTATGCAACAACTTCAAGAGATTGAAGATACATCTTCCATAAATGAAGAACCATATTCTATTGATTCTCAACCTACCAACATTAATTTCATTGAAACTATGTGTCCTTATAAGCCCTTTATTGAATTATTTAAAGAGGGCATGATCAATGATGAAATTATTTTTTGTGTTGATGATCCACCACTCTTCATCAAAGTAGCCATTAATACCAATCTTATCTATAAAGTTCTAGTTGATGAAGGTTATGGTATTAATGTGGCATATTTATGGCTCATTCAATAACTAGGTTATAATAAGGATCATCTTAAGAAAACACATATTACATTTCATGGTTTTAATAAGACAAATCAAAATCCATTTGGTTATATTTGGCTTCCATTAACCATTAGACCTAATACAGTTCAAACCAAGCTTATGGTCCTTGATCTTCCTTTATCTTATAACATACTCCTTGGTCATACATGCACTCATCAAATGAGGACCATTGCTTCTTCTATTAGTCAATTTATTAAATTCTTACATAAAGGAAAATGGTATATGCATGAAGCTGATCCTAACCCATTAAGAATTCAACTTCCTGATCCTTAGTCATAATATCATATTCCTACCATTCTTAAAATCAATAGTCCTCCTTTACTTGAGTCCATCAATATGAATATTGATTTACAAGTTACTCTTATAGATATTGATGATGATGAGCCCAATGAGTTACAACATGCTTGCAATACTACTAAGTTACATCCCTACATTTCATAATGGCTTCCTCCTTTTCTCTTACCTAGGGACCATACTATTCCTCTCATGGATAATATTACTGATTTTCCCCCTCCATGCAATGCTCAAGAGCCTTCTCTACTATAATATACCTTCATTTAAAATGATTTTGGAGTGGCAAAATTATTTCAAGATCCTCTCATCAAGTCTCCTTTTACATTTATTAATATTAGGATATCATACTCTGAAACTCCCCTAGATTCTCAAGTATGTATGATTTATCCAACATATGATGATAACTATATCATGGTCCAAGTTCAATATAGAGACTTGGATGTCTAGCATTATCAAAAAAAAATTATCCCAAATTCATGATTTTAATCAAGATGTTCATACCATTTCTATGGATCATACCTTAGATACTCAAGGTCATATACCTCCTGCCAATCTTTCTCTTATCGATACTCCTTGGGTGGTAGAGCAAATTATGCCTTCTGAATCTCTAAAATTTCCTCCATCTCCTTACCACTTATCGATCCAATCATTGCATCTAATCCTTTTCCCATCACCAAATCCACTAAGACACCAATCTCTTCTACTCCATGTAATTCTTTTACTCCCAAAATTACACTTGATGCTAAGGCAATCGATGTTTGTCAAATACATTTTGAGTATGATTACCATGGTAATAAAATTTTAGATTTTTAAGTAGATGTTGAGTATTATGGTCCTCTTTCTACCTTATCTAGTGATGAATCCATCCTTGAGTTAATTTCTGACTAAGAACCTCAACTTCCTTAGCAACATCATAAACTTGGAAATTTTAAAACTAAAACTCCTTGCTTCAAAAAATTCATTACTAACATTGATCCTAAATAAATCCAATTTATGACTTACCTAATGTACCATAACAATTTCAAGATGAAAATGCCAATCTTATTGAAGAAACTACTCACATTGAATATGGTACTCCATCTTGTCCTTGATTAATTATAGTTTCTTGAGAGATTTCACTTACTAAACATGACAACTTTAGCCTATTATTTGATAAATATTATGAGGCTTTCACTTAGTCCTATGAGGACATGTCTGGCATTGACCCTAAAATTGTAGTACATAATATCATTACCTATACTGATTCCAAGCATGTAAATCAAAAATAAATAAAATTTCCACTTGAAGTTTCAAATTTATGTCATAAGGAAATCATCAAATTACTTGATGCTAAATTTATTAAACCAATGGATTATTCTAAATGGGTTTCCAACATTGTTCCCATTTAGAATAAAGTCACTATGTTCATTCATATTTTCATTGATTTCTACAATCTTAATATTACTTGTCCCAAGGACAACTTCCCCTTACCTTCAATAGATGCCATTATTGATTCCATAGTTGGTTACAAAAAGTTATCTCTTATGAATGGCTTCTTAGGATACAATCAAATTCACATCGCTCCTAAGGACCAATATAAGACTACTTTCACCATAAAATGGAGAACCTATTACTAAGTCAAAATGCATTTCAGACTCAAAAATGCTAGATCTACTTACCAATGAGAAATGACTCACATCTTTCATGATCTCATTCACAAAATTGTTGAAACTTATGGAGATGATCTTATTAATAAATATAAACATCGTAATAATAATCTTTCTGATCTTGTTATCATCTTTGACCATCTCCTTATATATAAAGTTAGATTTAATCCTTATAAATATGTCTTTGGATTCACATCTAGAAAATTGTTAGGATTTTTAGTCTTTCTCTATGGCATTGATGTTGATCCTGCCAAAATTAGTGCTATCATCAACATCCCCATTCCTCATTCTATTCTTAACATTCATACTTATTTAGGAAAACTTGGGGTAATTAGAATATTTGTCCCCAAAATGACATACTGAATCCACTGTGTCAATTCCCTTCTCAAGAAAGGTAGTAATTTAGAATGGATGGATCCATGTCAAAAATCCTTTGATAACATGAAATAATCATTACTTCATCCACTTACACTTTATCCTCCTTTCAATGATAAACCTTTGATTCTACATAATTCTTCCACACCTATTTTAGTTTGAGAAATTCTTGCCCAACAAGATGATACATGAATAGAGTATGCAATCTACTACATTAGTTGAGGCCTCATCGATTATGAAACACATTACACTAAAATTGAGCATGATTACCTCGCCATCTAATTCAAAGTTAAAAATATTTTCCACTACATGCTTTACTAAACTACTTATGTCATCATTAATTCTGACCCCCTTCATTATTTATTCTCCAAAGCCTTTCTTATTAGAGATAGAATTGGTAAATGGATGGTTCTACTTATGGAATTTTATCTCTACATCATCACTCAAAAATCTATCAAAGGGAAAGTCATAGTTGATCAACTTGTTGTAACTCCCATTCTAGCCATTTCTTCCCTTCAAGATGATCTTCCAAATGATAATACCCTTTATATTAAAGGTCTTAATCAATATATTTATCTCAAAGATTACTTTCATAGCTTTATCATTGATATTGAAGCCAATAATCTTGATGACTCCACTACTCCCTCTGGTACTACTAAACCAAAACTAGTTATCAAGGAGCTTCCTAAAATTAATGTTGACTTGCATGAGGACACTTGGACCCTTCACTTTTATGGTGTTAAATTCCTTCAAGGAGCTAGGGTAGGTTTCATTATTTCAAGTCCTCTTGGAAAAATCATTCCTTTAGCTTTTCACTTCACCTTTGATGTCACCAATAATATGGCTGAATATGAAGCTCTTATCTTAAGCATGTGATATACTCTTGATTTAGATATTCAATACCTTTAGACATTCAATACCTTCATGCTTTAGGTGATTTTTAACTTATTTATTGTCAAGTTAGTGGTGATTATCAATGTAAAAGTGAGAACCTTATTACCTATCATCAAATTACAACCACTCTTACTAAGGATTTCATTTCTTTCACTATTAAACCTATTCTTATAGATCAAAATTCTATTGCTAATTGTTTTACCTCTTTAACATCTCTATTTCATCCACACCAAGTCCTTTTTGATCCTACTTTTGTTATATAAATAAGAAAATTTCCATCATCTACTCAGATATCAAATTCACTTATCTATCATATTGAGGTTTTTACCATTCACCAAAGCCCAAGGTAACAAAACATCATTTAATTCTTGGAACATCAAACTTGTCCTCCTAATTTACACTCTCGTGAAAAGATATGCATTCATAAATAAGCTTTCAAGTATGTATTTTGACACAACATCCTTTATTATCACAATAATGAAGGTACCTTACTCTATTGTGTTATAAAAGATGAGGTCCCTCTTCTTATTAAACAAGCACATGGGGGCATTTACACTGTCCACTATAGTGGACATGTTATTAATCACAAATGCCTACATATGGGTTACTTTTGGCATACTCTAGAAAATAATGCAATTAAATATGATAAAAAATTCAATCCTTATTAGCTTCATGATAATCTAATCCATTCACCTCTAGCTAAACTTCAAACTATAAAATCTCCTTGGTCATTTTACATATGAGGATTTGATCTCATTGGTAAAACTGCTTACTCCCACAATGAGCATATCTTCATCATCACCACTATTGAATATTTTTCCAAGTGGGTAGAATCCATGCATTTTGTTAATGTCACTAGTCTTATCATTTCCAAACTTATTTTTAATCAAATCATTCACCACTTTTTCATTCCCTATACCATTATTTTAGATAATGGTGGTAGTTTCAAAAATAAACATGTTAAACAACTTTGCAATAAATTCAAAATCAATCACAATTTTTCCCTACCTTATCATCTAGAATTAAATGGCTAAGCTAAGCCCACCAATAAAATTCTCAAAAAATTCTCCAAAATATAATTCATGAAACTCACAAATATTGGCATCTTCATCTTTACCCCGCACTTTGGGCCTATCAGACTAGTATTCATATTGCCACTAGGGCAACTCCATTCTTGTTAGTCTATGGTTATAAGTTGGTTCTTCCTTTATAAGTTGAGCTTCCCTCTCTTTGTATATTTATTCTATAGAAAGTTCACTTATGTTTTTTGAAAGGAAGATAAAAGAAACTTGAGAAAGGTATGGTATAAAAACTTGATATGTTTTGCATGTGTTGATCCAAATAGTTGCAGATACTCCTCTTTAGCTTGGGAGGAATGCCCTGTAGATAATAAATCACTCAAATAAAGGGTTAATTAGTTAAATAGTAGGGTGGATTACTTAGCAAGCTAGATACAAGAAGCATGATCTTTCTTGGAGGATGTCAATCCATGTTTTTAAATAATTAAGTTCTAAAAGTGAAAGATAAAGTACTTGCATATATCATAGAAGATACTAAAATGAAATACAAGAAGTGCTTGATAAATGAATAGGTGAATTTAGATAATTATAGTAATAAATAGATTGATATTAATGCAAATTAGATTAGGTGTGGTTTAAAAAATAGGGTGGGGTTCTATTATTAGGTAGAGGGTCTGAAATTGGGATTTGGTTGAGGTTTAGTGGGTGATAATAGCTTGTTATTTTATCTATCACACAACAACCATTGGTGGTTAGGGTGATCATTAATGGTTAGGGTAACCATCGATGGTTGGGACAAACCATCGATAATTAGGATAATCATCAATGGTTACTATGATTTTTATCTAGTTAAGGAGAATTGATTGGTGAGATTACATAATGAGATTCTAAAAGGTGGGTTCATATTGGGTTAGTTGTAAAACAAAAGGGAAGTGACTAATTAATGAAAATAGATACTTATCTTTATCAGTTGTTGATATGAATAATGGTTGAGATAATTACTTGATGAATTTATTGATGGGGTCTAGAGCAATTTTGGTATAGTAAAGCTACTTGGTTGTGAACTAGTGAGTTTCCATAGCACTTCGGATCTCTATCACACCTCATGGTTTGGTAGTTTGCTATGAGAATGACCTACCAAATAAATTTTAATACTAGAATATATTGATATTTGTGGATCTCTTTTTCACCTCTTTCTTCTCTCTCTTTTATAGGAAAATAGGAGAGGTGGAAGTGTAGGTTTAACTTGTTATCTAGTTTTAACTTCAGCATGCATTAATCTATGAGTAGATTAGGCAAGCTAATTATATAAAAACAAGTTGTAGCTAAAGTAGTGGTTTGATAATTTAGGTTGTAAGAACCTAACCATCAGTAGTTAGGCCTAACCATCAATGGTTAGGGTGACCATAAATGGTCGAGTGTTAAAGGCTAAGTTTTGTCAAAGTGGGTTAGTGAGCTAATTAGCTAATCAACTAAATAGACTCAGTTTTATGGTCAAAGTGTTGGGAGATTATACTTAGTGGGTCCCAAGGTAGTCTAGGGGTATTTCAACATCTAAAACCATTGTGTGTAGTTTTCTAGTGCCTACATTTTCCCCCTTTTTGTTATGCAATTTATATCAACAAGCAACAAAATAAAAATGCAATAAGGGTCAATGGGTTGGTTGCCTCGACCATGGGAGAAGGTGTTCCTCCCTCAAATTAGGAATCAATGAGGTGAAAAAAATTGAGTATAGGTTTTATAAGTGGTGAAGTTGGTGGTTGATAGGTTGGGAACTAAATCACAAACATGTGCATAAAGTATGATTAAGTGTGATATATGAGATCATACATTAACTGGGTTACCATGGTTGGTAAAAAAAGGTTGATACTATAAAGATAAGTGACAAGTGGAAAATTTGATCATATGTGACAGTTGGGTTACACTCATAAACTCAAGTCTTGTAGACAAGGTCAGTGTTATCATTGGGTATCTAAGGTAGGAAGTGCTCCCATGAGGACATAAAGTGGTTATATGTGTGAAAGGTAGTATAAGTTCAAAATGTTTAGCTTGGAAATTTAGTTGGTGTAGTAAAAAGGACCAAGGTAAGGCCATTACAATACATGTGAAAGATTGGGCCAAAATTATAACTAGTGAGGTTGATGTGGTATAGTCAAGGTGGATAGAGAAGCTAATCTCCATAGGTGGGCATGTGGTATGGGTATGTGATAAAAATTGAGAAGTTGGTGGTTTAGAGGAGAAACCCTAAAAAAAAAATTGATCATCAACGGTCAGGGTTGACCCTCTGGGTCAACCATTAGAATTTAACCTGACCGTCAGTGGTCAAGTTTCAATCCTAAAAGGTGAGGTTAAAAAGACCATCATAGGCTCTTTTGTGCTCATTTGAGCATATTAACTAAAGGTGATGAGTGTTTTAGCATTTGTGGGAATACAACTATGGGTTACTAGAATTTGATTGGTTGAGATCACTAAGGTGAACCAATGTTGCTAAAAAATTGAGTTGATTGAGGATGTAATGTGGGTGAGGGAGGGTGTGTGGCCAAGCTATGGTCCTCAGGTTCTTCCTCAATGATGGTGAAGGAATGAGGTAGGTGGTGTGTTTTAAATTTTTAGAGTAGTTTTAAATTTGGTAAATGAATAGTGATGTGAGGTTGTTTACAGATTTTGGTTGTTGGTGACCTAGGGTTTAGGGTTTTGGGTAACATTTTTTGGAGAGTTAGAATTTATAGTTGTTTATCTAATTTGGTAAGGGTAGGATAGTGTTGGGGTAGAGGTAGATATATGTAGAAATTATCAAGAAGTTATGGTATTTATTTAAGTGTAATGGGAGGGTAGGGTTTGTTTGGTCAATTGGCGATCACCCACAGTGATCATCGATGGTCACTACCAATCATCGATAGTTGATAAGTGAATCTAATAGGTCTTGACCAGAAGCCATTGATAAGTGACCATCATAGGTCACTTGACCATCAGTGGTCAATATGTGACCAATATAAGACACTTGACTATCAGTAGTTGACTATAAGAATGGGAAACCATTATTGATCAAGTAAATGGTTATGTGTTTTTTAAAGTTAAGGTGAATAGTTATTAGATTAAGGTTGACAGGTAAATTTTAAGGTTAGTTTTTGAGTATTTAAGTTCTAGGAAATGTTGAAGGGTAATGGTTAAATGATGGGTCATGGTTAAGGTAAAAAGATGAAGGTTACAAAGTGAAATGGCTAAGTGTCATGGGAAATGGTAGGAATAGGTAAGGTCAAGGTTTAGGGGCCATTATTTGGGTAATGGTTGAATGATATAGGTTGATAGGTAAAAGTTTAAGTTAAGGTTAAAGATGAATGTTGAGTATGTGGGCTAAGGTTATAGTTGATAGGTTGGATGTTGAAAGTGAAATGTTGGTTGTTAAGTGTTTTAGATGAGATAGGTTAAAGGATTTCAATTGTACATAAGTCATAGGTATAGGTCATAATAAGAAAATGTGAGAATATAAGGTAGGTGTAATAGGTAGAGATCATAGGCAAAATATGTTTATGAACTAAGGCTTTATTGTTATTCAACTTTGAAATCATGTGAGAGGATTAAGATGAGGGATAAATTACCCATATTTATGATGATATTTATTGAGGTATGACTACTAAAAAATGGGCACACATGGAATATGTGGGCCTTAATAGTATGATAAATTACAAGCATATACCATGAGACACGATAATATTAGTGGCACTCATCAAGAGATACAATCCTAATACTAATACCTTTTTTCTACTTATAGGGGAGATGATGATCCTACCTAAGGATATACATAGGATCATATAACTACCCATATGGTGGGAGATGATCTACCATATTGAAAGGGAGGAGCGAGATGAGCTTATGGAGAAGACATGGATTTTATGAGGTGGCACTCCAAAGGTTTTCATTACACACCATTTTAATAGAGGGATAGGAGTGTGAAGAGGATTTTCACCATGATGATGATAGCAATGACATGTTATACGTTGCCTAATTATAATAATTGAAATTTCCCTTACTTATTGTTATGGATGGTCATGGAGATGTTTTTGGGTTATACAATGTTCACATGTGAACCTATGTTATTGGTTCATATTTATAGGGAGATATGGGGATTCTGAGCCCATAAGAAATATGAGATTAGTGTCAGCTTCATTTTACATTATTAGGTTTACAAGCACATCTGGGTGCTAATACTGATGGGATTACCATGGAAGGGTTATGTTTAGATGGATTTCTGATTTGGATACATATAGTGGAGTGGCTATGCTCTCTCAAGACCAAGAGGAGGGTCACATGATATTGATTGGTTCAGAGGCTAGCTAGATGCATTAGTCATTGGAGACATGATTTAGAAGCCATATGTTAGGTTTATAGGGTGGGTGCATTATAGGAGACATACTATATCCCTATAGAGCTTTAGATTGATATATGGTAGATGAAATGGTGAGATATAGATGATACCATTTGATAAGATACAATGACATTTTGGATTGGTGTAGGGTATCCCCAAGGTGATCCTAAGGTATAAAAGGGAGGATGTAGTGTTTCTACTACCCATCCCATAAATAGTTCATGATTTCATTAACCATGAGGAGATACCAATGAGGATAGAGATAAATGATGTAGGTGTTATGGATGGGTACCCTGCATGGTACCAGATACTCTATGTTACAACTAATATTGGTCTTGAGGATGGGGGTCAGTAGTATATTAATGGGTGTCATCAATACCCTTCATTTAATAATGTCAATCTAAGGCTAGTGTTTGAAGGCTGTATGCAAAAAGAGAAAGAGACATTTGGAAAATGGTTCCTTCTATCACACTCTACACTTGTAGGAATTAAAAAGCACACTTAATAGAATTGAAAATCAAACTTGAAAAAATCAAATCGCACTTGAAAAAATTAAATCACACTTGCATAAATTAAATCACACTTGCATGAAATTAAAACACACTTGAAAAAAGGAAATTGGTGAATTGAAAATAAATGACAAACACATAAAATACCTGTAGGTTTACAACAAGCTATATAAATAAAATGTTTATAGTAGAAAAGAAATAAAATAAGAATTTACAATAAAAAGAATAATTAAAGAATACATAAATAAATAAAATACATGGATCCATCTTCCTTAGAATGAGTGGCCATCTCATTCCTCAGAAGAGGATTTATTTAGAACATAATTTTTAGAATGGACTACTCGGAATAATGGAAAGAGAAATTGTATTGATTGATTGACTCTTTCATTCGGGTTTGGAAGGTTGCATCTATAATTCCATGCTTCCAACTAACACCTTATTTGGGAGTAAAAATTTGAGATATTCTATCCTATTTCTATAATATCCCCTCCAAACAGGAAATATAGCAACACAAAAAACTTTAAACAAGATATAACTTCTATTGAATAAATTCAGAATGATCACAATAATATCGTCTATGAATAGTAAATTACAAATCTTATCACTTGTCCTTTTAAACTATTACAATTGCAGTCCTTTCTCATGCATATAAATAAGAAATACAGTCTTAAAAACCCTGGCTTATCAAAACTGGAAGTGAAAATTAAATTCTGGAAGGTCTTGGCCCTTCTGTGTCGACACACAGTCGCCGTCGTCGATCGATATCTCACCGACGTCGGTCTCTATCAGTCAGCTTTTTGCCGACGTCAGTCTTTAATCGACCGATGTCGGTCACTGAAAACCCTCTGTCTGCCAAGGTCGGTTCTTGAGCTGATCAGTACGGACCTGTACGGACTTTGTACGGCCACCAATTAAGCACAACTTCCCTATTTTCAACCCCTGATTTGAAATATATGTCTCTAGCATAGTAGATCTCTAGTTGTATAATTTATTGAATCAAAACATAAAGCAATAAATACCTGGAATATCTGTGATAACTTCTGTGTGAAGTTATCTCTCAACCCTGAAATTCTGTGATAACTTCTGGATGAAGCTATCTCACACTTTGGCAATAGATCAGCTGATATTTCACAGCCTCTTAATTGCACACACTGAAGAGGGAATGTTCTCCAATGCAAATGGAATCCTTGAACCCTAGGCTCAGTCTTCACAGAAGAAATTCTCCAAAATCAATATCAATAATCAATAGCATAATGAACAATGGCCTCCATGAGAAACCCTTATACCCTCAAAAGACATGCTTGCCCTAATTAGGGTTTCTTAAATTAGAATTAGGGTTTCTAATTAAAAATAGGCTAAATAATTAATATTTGATTAAATCAATCAAATATTAATATCTCCCTCAATACATGTCAGATCGACGAACCGATCGAAGCTAGTGAATCAGGGAGTGATTTCGCACATAACCATACCATAATAATGGTGCTCCACTGCATATCCAATATCCCTAAAAAGTAGGAGCCCTAGCCAAATATGTCTGAAATAACTTGAATGAGAATCAAATGTAGAAATCCTGTGAATCAAAGTCAAGCCAAGCTCCATTATGACCCTCTCTCCATCCTATTAGCCTACGAAGGTCGCATAATAGGCTAACCATGAACTCATAACATGTCAATTAAAAAGGGGACATGACAATCCACCCCTCCTAAAATTGCTTGCCCTCAAGCAATCACTGAATGACAAATTGATCAATCCACCTAGATCCCAAATATAGTTTTGATCTCCACCACTGTCAATGAACACGACCCCCATGCCATGTCCATCCCAACTCTCATGCAATGGTGTCACATCATCTCTAGTACTAATATAAGCACTCCAACATCCAATCCATAAATGAAAATCAGCAAGTAAACTCCTCACCTGAATAATATCTGAAACTGGATAGTGAAGACTAGAAATAGTCATATCATCATCAACCTGAGATCCGGCTGTAACCGAAAGTTGAGTCCTCACCACATGTGACAAATCCTAAACTAAAGTCACCTCAAGATCAAGCTCATCCTCATACCTCTCCTGTGTTGGTGCCAATGTGCACTCATCATCGCTCTCTATCATGTCATGTGGTATAGGTACCTCCATCTGATGAAAAAACATATATCTGAAGCAGCTGCCCCGTATTGCCTTAAGAATGTGTGTCGTCCCATCAACATTAAAGAGAACCTCCATGTCCTTGAGACGAAGAGTAACTTCCTCAAATGAATGAAGCCACTTCATACCCAAGACTAAGTCTATATCCCCCATGTTTACCACATAATAATCAGCCTTGAACTCATAGTTGTTCAAGCACAATGGGAGGTCTCTAATCATACGCTCACACTTAAGAGTGTGACCATCAGCTACCTTAACACTGATGCCCTCAAAATCTATGGTAGTGAGTTAATGCTTCTCCACAAATCTAGCATCTATGAAATTATGTGTGGCCCCTGTATCAAGAAGGGCGATAACCTTCTGCCCTGCCAAAACTCCATGGAGTCTGAATGACTCATCTGACTGAATACTGGATATGCATGCCTCCTGAATGTGAAACTCTAACTCTGCTTCTGTATTAGGCCCTGAAGCCTCTGCCTCTACCCCCTCAGAACTATTCTACTGCTCGAAATCCTCAGAATCTGAATCCTCATAGTATATCCACATCATACGATTCGCCTTGCCCTTAGGCCTCAAAGGACAATCGTGATGGATATCATATGGACCTTTACAGTAGAAGTAAAGCTTCTTCCTGCGTAAATCATTAAGCGCCTTGCGATCCAAAGGTGGTGCTGACGGATTGGCTTTTGAATCATTTTTAACCCCAAATTTATCTATGTTAAAATCCAATCTCTCTGTATCCCCATGGGAGTGCTTATGGTCTCTAGAAGAAGTACCTCTGGCATTAAATTTATTGGATGGGGCTGCCATCTCCATATCACGTGCCTTCTTCATAGCTACCTGTAATGAAGGAGGATCAAGGGCTTTGATCCAACCCCTCAACGGCTCTGTCAATCCCTCTATGAAGAGAACTACCAATCTACGCTCTGAAATATTGGGCACCATGACTGCCAATCTCTGAAACTCACCAATGAAGGACTCCAAGTTACCTATTTGTCTCAATTGTGCCAGATCTCGAAAGTAAACCTCAGGATCTCTCCTGTCAAACCGCTCAACCAATCTATCCACAAAGTCCTGGTACTCTGTTACCTGGTTATGCTGAAGTGTTACCATACCATGGTACCACCAATCATGTGCTACTCCATCCAAGTGCAAAGTGGCGTATTTGATGGCATCTATCTTTGACATTGGTCTCAATGCCAAAAAGGTGTCAATCTTATGAACCCAAGCTTGAGCTGTCATCTTACCGCTACCGTCAAAAGTAGTCAAAGAAAGCTTACCAGTAGCCTTCTGCAGTTCACTGAATTGAGCTCTAGGCTTCCTGTCCTATCTAACCAATCGGTAGTGCTCTCTCCTAAGATTGAAAAAATGATCAAAGGTCATCCTCTCTTGGACATGAAGGGGTAATAAGTCCCACTCATCATTTGCAGCCATGTAAACATCTGCAAATGGGTTATTCCCTGCTTCCTCTGCTGGTGCCTCTGGTTCTTCTTGAACAAAAGTAGGATGTATAGGTCTATCAGCTATTCTTGAGTGAGTCCGCTGTGGCCTCTGATTAACCGTAGCACTCCTGTCATCTCTTTGGTCCCCATTCTGTCCATCAGGTGTGTTCATTCTCTCTATCATAGTCATAAGTGCCTGTAATGTCTGAGCCATCTGTTGTTGGCTTGTCATCATAGCACATTGAAATTCTCTGGTGCCCTAATCAGCATCATACCTGTGGCCCCTGGGTGGGCTACCCTCACGTCTGTCACTCATGATGGTCGGTGGCTGATCTAACACCTGAGTACCTTCAAGCAAGGCTCAACTGCGTGTGTTATACTTGTGTGGTCCCAACTCTTGTGGCTGCATAAGATCTATACACCCTCAGGCTGGCAGGATTTAGCTCTAATACCACTATAATATCCCCTCCAAATAGGAAATATAGCAACACAAAAAACTTTGAACAAGATATAACTTCTATTGAATAAATTCAGAATGATCACAATAATATCGTCTATGAATAGTAAATTATAAATCTTATCACTTGTCCTTTTAAACTATTACAATTGCAGTCCTTTCTCATGCATATAAATAAGAAATACAGTCTTAAAAACCCTAGCTTATCAAAATTGGAAGTGAAAATTGAATTCTGGAAGGTCTCAGCCCTTCTGTGTCGACACACAGTCACCGTCGTCGGTCGATATCTCACCGACGTCGGTCTCTATCAGTCGGCTTTCTGCTGACGTCAGTCTTTAATCGATCGATGTCAGTCACTGAAAACCCTCTGTCTGCCGAGGTCGGTTCCTGAGCTGATCAGTACGGACCTGTACGAACTTTGTACGGCCGCCAATTAAGCACAACTTCCCTATTTTCAACCCCTGATCTGAAATATATGTCTCTAGCACAGTAGATCTCTAGCTGTATAATTTATTGAATCAAAACATAAAGCAATAAATACCTGGAATATCTGTGATAACTTCTGTGTGAAGTTATCTCTCAACCCTAAAATTCTGTGATAACTTTTGGATGAAGCTATCTCACACTTTGGCAATAGATCAGTTGATATTTCACAGCCTCTTAATTTCACACATTGAAGAGGGAACGTTCTCCAATGCAAATGGAATCCTTGAACCCTAGGCTCAGTCTTCACAGAAGAAATTCTCCAAAATCAATATCAATAATCAATAGCATAATGAACAATGGCCTCCATGAGAAACCCTTATACCCTCAAAAGATATGCTTGCCCTAATTAGGGTTTCTTAAATTAGAATTAGGGTTTCTAATTAAAAATAGCCTAAATAATTAATATTTGATTAAATCAATCAAATATTAATATCTCCCTCAATACATGTCGGATCAACGAACCGATCGAAGCTAGTGAATCAGGGAGTGATTCCGCACATAACCATACCATAATAATGGTGCTCCACTGCATATCCAATATCCCTAAAAAGTAGGAGCCCTAGCCAAATATGTCTGAAATAACCTGAATGAGAATCAAATGTAGAAATCCTATGAATCAAAGTCAAGCCAAGCTCCATTATGACCCTCTATCCATCCTATTAGCCTACGAAGGTCGCATAATAGGCTAACCATGAACTCAGAACATGTCAATTAAAAAGGGGACATGACAATTTCTGTCTCCACAAAATATGGAGAGAGATATTTATTCTAATAAAATCTATTACAATATAATCTTGATCTCCACCAAATATGTAGAGAGTTATTATTTGATATGAAATTACATAAACCTATATTTGAATATAATTTATAAATGGAAAGTCTATACCTAGAAACCTATATATAGAAATAATTTAAATGGAAATCATTCTTCATGATCATTGAAACATTAGAATACTTTTAAAAATACTTTCCATGAAAGTTTGTAGTAGTTTTATTGAAGTTTATAGCAATTTTGCTAAAATATATAGCAACCCATTAAAATCCTTAGCAATCTTGGTGAAATCCATAGTTGGATGATGTAATTCATATTTGGTATGATGTAATTTGTAGCTAGTTTGTAGCTAGTCTAATGTAATCCATAGTTGGTTCATAGCAAGCCTATTATAATCCATAATTATTGTATCAAACCTATTGTAATATGGATCTACTGTCAGATTTTGTAGCAACCTTGTAGGAGTCCATATCATGACCAAAATACTAGATCTTATTTTATAAGACTTCAACATTATTACTCTTCATATTTTGAATCATTCTTAGTGTATTATGAACTGTATATAAACTTATTGAAAACTATTTCCCAATAATCAATATAAATAGCTAACAAATAGATAAAAAGGAATTCTAAGGACATAACCATGATATATACTTACTATTTTATTTTAAATAAACTATAAGTTTATAAAATACATTTACATCCACTTCTCATGCAAGAAAAAGGATGTTATTTTATGGATATAAAGTGCCATTTTATGAGTTCATCAAATATGAATGTGGAGGCCAGAGGAGATAAGAAATAGGTTCAAATACTGGGGGTTGTCTTAGATGTATAGGTAGTGACCACAAAGAGAGATCAGGGACAAGCAACTTTAGCCACATCACAAACATCCTTAGCAGTAGCACAGACATCACTAGTAGTAACACAGGGTCAGTTGGCTACCATTATATGAGAGAGAGACTAGGCTAGGTGTGATCTAGCCTTGGTGATGTAGGAGAGAGATTCTATCTAATAGGTAGGGGTGGAGTACTAGCTTCCATAGGACTGGAAAGGATGATTCCCATGAATAAATATGTAGTGACTATGGAGGAACTATGATACTAAGAGGCCTTAGTATTCAAACATTATTTAGATGAGCCTTGATGGGGTGAGTATAGTGTTGGGATTGCATGTGGTGCTAGAATGATGACACTAGGTCAGTGGGCTACATCTATGAGAGTACAGTCAAGTATAAGAGAGTAGGCTCTAGGAGGTAGTGGTACACCAAGAGGTAGTGGGGCCTCAAGTTCTTAGTTTGTTCATGAGACATTATACTTATTATGTATATGATTTTTGATATCGGCCTACAAACCAATGTAGTGAGATGTATATTTTTTGTATACATGATGATGATTATGTGATTATAGACTCACAATTTATAGATATGATATTTGTATATGGATTGTGGTTCATGGTTATGATGTTCATGTTGATTATTTTTTATTATGGTTATGCTCATGATGATATGGATGTGGACTCACCTAGCTAGGCATGTGATGATATGTTTCTTTATTCATGTTTATGATGATGTTATTGTATGGATTGATAGTATGATGTGATTATGATGATAATTTGATCTTATGATTATGATCATGTTTATGATATTTATGATTATAGTTTTCTATGCTCATTATTCATGGATTATTTGTGCTATGATGTTGACATGATGATATTATTGTGGTGCTCATTCTAAATTTTAATGAGTATATGCTTCCTCATTTAGATTTAGACATGTGGTAAATATGCTTTATATAATTATGACTGTGTGATAGTAATAGTTGATTTGTTTATGGATGTGATAACTATGCTAGGGATGTCTATTCTTGTTTATGATGTGATGATGATAGTATGTGGTGTGGTTGCAATTATGATCATGTTATTTAGATTAAGATGAAGTACATAAGGTAAGTTAAATAACAAAACCATATGTGAGAAAGATAAGATAATCAAGAGACAAATGTTTAGTTGAATATATCAACCAATGTGAGAGAATTAGAAGGAAGCACAATACTTCTATGGCAAGGACACAAATAAACTAATACTGGGTAGGCTTAAGGAACATAATCCCTTTGAATGCTCTGTATTAACATTCATTAGGTAGTTAAAAAGGTGTCTTGATCACATAATGTCAAGTAAGTTCAAAATCCATTGCTTATAATGTATAAAGGGGAGGGAGATGAGAAATGGAATCTTCTTGGGAGACTATCTTTCCCCCTCTATAGGTTACCAAAGAGATATTATAATAAAGTCTATGTCATATAAGGTGTAAATTGATCAATGTAGGAAGAATACTTATGAGATCTAATTACAGCTTTCAAAACTATTTTTCTTTTGTTGATTGTTTGATAATGTCTTTCACTATTTTATTACTGCTTGGGAGGGTTTGGGGAGATAATCAATGTGGGAAGATTCCAAGAAATTGCTATGCTTTGACAAATTCTTTACTTAGCCATCCTTCAATGGAGTGGTTTAAGTTTGTGTGCTTTATTTAATGCTTTTGGTAGGTATCCTTTAATGGAGAAGTCTACCTAATATTGAGCAATTTTGATATGTTTTTGGTAGCTATCCTTTAGGGGAGTAGTATTTAGATTCTAGGAATAACACATAGTTAAAACTTTTGCTTATGATCTTTCTTATATAGGCTTAAAGGTTCTCCTTTTATGAAGGCAAAACTAAAAGCACAAGAATAATGAGTAAGTGTGAAATAGGTTTGGGTGACAATGATCATGGTAATTTTTCCTGGGAAAGGGATAGAAAGGACCATGAGAATCATGCCATGGGTAGAGCCAT
This sequence comes from Torreya grandis, assembly GCA_037957365.1. Lineage (NCBI taxonomy): Eukaryota > Viridiplantae > Streptophyta > Pinopsida > Cupressales > Taxaceae > Torreya > Torreya grandis. The sequence goes on from JARHVA010000623.1 coordinate 2,203,352, forward strand.
GGTACCCATTGTTCAAGATTAGGCTATGACTGTGATGGATAATCTCATGATTTAATTTTAATTAGTTATCCCTAAAATAGGAATATAAATGTGGTGTGAAATCCAATGATGAGCTTAAGTTAGATAAAAAGTGAGTTTGATCCTTTTTAATAAAATAAAGGATGTATATGTGAAGCATTAAGGGGCTTACATTTTGGGTTTCCCTCTAGAGATGATAATCGGTTAGCTCCTGATCCATACTTGTGCATTCTGATATAAGGTCCATGCCAATTGAAAGAAAAATTGCCTCACTTTCTTTTTTCCATATTGGTGACATATTGTTTTTCATTTAGGATGAGGTCTCTAATATTGAATTATCATACTTTAAGGTTTTTTTAATAAGGGAAATTGACTCACTCTTGATAGACATGAAGATGGGTGAGTGTTACTAAATGATACTTATCAAGTAGCTCAGGTTGGGATAAATGTTCTTGATGATAATATCTCTTAGAGATGAGATCTAGTAGGGATATGCAAAGAGAGGGGATTTGGAATTATATAGGTAAGACAACCTCTACTCCAAAAAGTAGAGAAAAAGGGGTAGCACCTGTAGGGGTTTGGATGCTAGTACGATATGCCTATAAGGCAAAGGGGATATGTAAATTCCATTCTTAACTAGATGCATTATCCATTTTAGTTAGCATGTTATTGAGAGTTTTTTAGAAGCTTCTACCTATCCATTTTCTTGAGGATGAAAGGGTGAAGATAAACTTAATTTGATGCTGAATGTGTCACAAAGACCTTGAACTTATTTTTTTTTAAGAGATTTTCCATTGTTAGTGATGATTTCGTGAGGAACACAAAAATGATAGATGATGTGATGGTTGATAAAGTCGATAATATTTTTAACTTTGGTTGAGACAAGAGGAATATCCCTACTCATTTGGTGAATATTAAATCATAATGATGATATAATGGTGTCACTATGAAGAATAGTGATTAGTTTCACCAATAAGGTCTAGACCCCATTGTGAGAATGGCCAAAAATCTATGGGTACATGAAGACTATGGCTATGCACATGATGTAAATTGGAATGTTATTGATACTTAACACATTTTTTCACATAATCACAATAGTCTTGGTTAAGGGTAGGCCAATAATAGCCAAGACAAAGGATGCATTTAGTGATGGCTAGGCCACTAAAGTGTTCCCCACATATCCCATAATGCATTTCTCAGATAGCACGAGAGGCTTCACGACTATGCAAGTAGTGGAAAAGGAGACCATAAAAGTCATATCTATAAATAATTCCCTCCATTATGGTATAACATGAGGTTATCTAGATAACTTCTCTTTGAAAATTCTTGGAAAGAGTGGAAAGAATGATGGTAAGGTTGAGATAGTCAAAGGTTTGTTGATACCAAAGGTCAAGTTGGGTCTCTTCCATGTTAAATATGATGGGAGAGTATGGTTTGACATAATAAGGTTGGGTTTTTCTATGGATAATGATAGATAGATTAGAGTCAAAGAGTGTAGATGGGATTTGAGAGGTGAGGGAATCCATCGTATTGACAAACTTGTTCATAGATCATAGGGTGGTTTGGATATGGTAGTATTCAAATGAGGCTAAGAATATATTAGATAATTATGTATATTATTTCAAAACATCATTATTTTATTGATAAGATCCATTTATTTGATTGACCACTAGTTGAGAGTTTCTAAAGATGTTGATCATTTTGACTCCTAAGGATAATGTAGTTTGAAGGCCTATGACTAGGGATTTGTACTCAACCATAGCATTGGTACATTCAAAATCTAGCTTAAAGGATAAAAGAATAAGCTCACCATGAAGGGGAATAAGGATGATGCCAACTCCCCCATCATGTTGACATTTTGATCCATCGAATAACATGGTTATAGGATAGGTAAAATCTACCTGAGAGAGGGTTGCAATGGACTCATCAGGGAACTCAAAAGGAAGAAGTTGATTTTCTGCTAATGGTGCATCAACCAATTTTCTAGTAATGAATTTCCCTTTAATTAACTTTTACTAAAGAAACTCAAGGTCAAACACAACTAAGAGAATGAGCCACTTGGCCATATATTGGTTTTGGTATGGCTTAGAGTGCATATACTTAAGTGGGTTAGTATTGGTTATGACATAGGTTTTGTGGTTTAGAAGGTAATGGTGAATCTTGGTATCCATGAAGACTAAGGCTAGGAAAAGTTTCTTGGTATCATTGTACCAAGTTTTGTATTATACAAATATGTGGATGATGTAGTAGATGGATTGATTTTTATATTGTTCATCCTGATGAGCAAGCATTTCTGTTAAGGAGTGGTTAGTGGTGGAGATATAAAGGTAGAAAGGTTGATCATATTTGGAAGGAGTGAGGATAGGTGGAAACAAAAGGTATTGTTTAAGTGAATCAAAGGCCTTTTTATATACATTGTTCCACTTAAAAGATACATCTTTCTTCAAAAGGTGATAGAAGGGTTGGTACCAGTCATAGAGTTGAGAGATAAAGTGATGAATAGATTAAAACTTCCCTTGCAAGTTGAAGAGTTTCTTGAGATGGGTAGGAGGAGGCATGTCAAATATTACTTTGATTTTGGTTGGATCAACTTTGATTCCTTGAAGGGATATGATAAATCTAAGGATATTTCCTAACAAGATCCTAAAAATGCACTTCTTGGGGTTAAGGTAGACATGGTAGTGGATGAGTTTCTAAAATATAATCTTGAAAATGACTAAATCATCTTTAATATATTTGGATTTCCCAAGAAGGTCATCAACATAATCTTATACAATTTTGTGGATAAGGTCATGGAAGATGTAGGTCATGGGATGTTAGTAGGTTACACCAACATTATTTAGTCCAAAAGGTATGGCCCAATAGAATAAAGTCCCCCATGGTGTGATGAAGGTAGTTTTATGTTAATCTTCAAGGGTAATAAGGATCTGATTGTAACTAGAGAATCCATGTATAAGAGATAACATCTCATGGCTAGTTGTAAGATAAACTAGTCAGTCAATGTTTGGTAAAGGAAAGTCATATTTTGGGTAAGCAAGGTTGAGGTCACTAAAGTCCACACAAATACATAGTCCCCCTATGGCTTTGGTGATAGGTATGACATGCGAGACCCATTAGGGATACTTAATGGGTTGAGTGAAGTTGATAGATAGGAGAAATTAAATATCTTCTCTAATGAGAAGGGATATACAAGGATGCATTCATTTAAGTTTTTATCTGATGGGCTTGGAATCACAGTTGGTAACTATGTTATGGGTAGAAATGAAGGGATTGAATCCTAGCATGTCATTTTAAGACCAAGAAAATGTTATGTTGTGGTCTTACAAGAAGGAGGGGATATCCTAAAGCTCCTTAGAATTTAGTGATTAGCTAATTTTGACAATGTAAGGGTTGTTTGGAGTGCCCAAGTTGACATCTATGGTGGATTTGTTCAACATGGTTGAAGTCTTAAAAGGAAAGAATTTATACATATAATAATCTGGTATACCAAGATAGGTCAGAATAAAATCATCATCTTGACATTAAATGGTATTAATGGTAGGAGAGTCATCTCCTATCATCTCAAGATGGGTCAGAGGGATGGTTAGGGTCACCTCATCCTTTTGATAAGTCAGGGGTCTGAGGTTGATCATGTTGATGAAAAAAATTTAAGGGGGATGATATCAAAACTCTTAGCTATTAATGGTGGAGTGACAGTGAGGATGGGATTTCCTCATTAATGATGGTAATGGGAGGTGGGTTAGTTTGTTATTTAGGTGGCATGAAATCAAGGCCATGATTTTTATAAGGCTTTTGGTTTTGATTGAAAGTAACTTATGTGGCCCATGTTCATATTAGCCTAGGCCAAATCCCTTCCAAGCACACCTATAGAGGTATGTATTGGAAACCTCTACTTTATCTAGGTAGGAGAAGCTAGAGGTAAATGTTTGAGGTGAAAAATAGGTGGTAGAAGTGTTGAGGGATTTATCAAGTAACCCATTAGTTTGACAAGTTAAGGGTCTGAAAGGAACAATGGTTCCAATATTGGGGTCATAACTAGGTTGGTGGTCAAGTTTTCCATACTCTTAGAGAGTAGGGAAAACATCAAGGGTCAGAAGGCAATACTCTTGATCCAAAACTCAAAATTTTTGGTTGATAAATATTTCAATAGCATATAAATAACATAGTAATAATGAATTCTCTGAGAAGCTATGTAGTATTACTCAAGATCACAATACAAATATATGCTTATTTCTAGGAAGAGATGTCTATCTTCACATTTCGGGTTACCTCTTAATTTATACACATTTTGAAAGCATTGGGAGGTTTTTTAAGGTCACCAATATTGAGGGAGATTAAGAGGTTTGACTTCTAAGATTTAAAACAATATAGAATTCAAGGAATTACTATTTTTTGAAACTTACTATTTTTAGACTACACTACTAAAATTGAAATTTGGGGCACTTCTATTGAGTTTTTTAGGGTTAAACTTAATTAATTAGATCTCCATGCCATCTCAAAAAAAATTCCTCATTCTTAACTTTCCAATGGTTCAAACGGTGAGTCAATTGGAGCTACGGTGCAAAAGTTATGGCTCCCAGAAGTTCTATCATCAATTGGGGTGGAACTGTCAATCGAATTGTTGCCTAAATTATTTCTCAGATCAACTCCCCCAATGAAAAACATTAGAATTTTGATTTCAAAGGGTCTATTATGGGGATTAGGTAGAGTTAATAGATGAACTAGTGGATGTTTCAATGGAAAAAGAAAATGTAGCCTCATATTTTATCAATGAAAGCTTGTTGGTTAGAGGAAGGAGAATTTTATTAGGTTGGTACATCATGTTGCATGATGTGAAAGGGATCGAGTTATCTTATATGTTAAAAACATGATATTCATGCTCAAATTTGATGAATTGATGTAGGGTGGATGGTACACAACCCATAGAATGAATCTAAGGGCATCCCAGTAAGACTTTATATTTTAATTATACTTCTAATATATAGAATAACTCAAAAAACATGTGATGAGTGTTGTTTAACTCTTCATTTAACAAATATTCAATTGATGTATTATTAGCTAGGGATGGTGTCTAAAGCTATTTGTAGTAAGGTATATGATGGTAGATCTAGAAGTCTGCTTATGGGGGTGTTTTTATGGTCTTATTCTAACTTTGACTAAAGAAAGAAATGTGTCCTAAACTATTTGATTCACTCTTTTACTAAAAAGGAAGAAATCAAATGAATCCACTCTTTTGCTTGAAAGTAAAAATCAAACTCATATTTATGCTTGCATGGAAATTAAAATTACACCCCTAACTAATAAAAGGAAATTTGCTTCACATGTTTGTTTTAAAATAAAATACACTTTAATTAGAAAGGAAATGATTTTGGAATAAGAAAATGCCTTTTAAACTATGAATTTGTTTTGATGTTTTTTTTAATGAATAAATGTAAACATTAAAAAGATCCTAATTAGTTATAACAATGAGTTAATTGAAAAATAAATAAATACTGTACATAGTTCTTGGTTCCAAGGAGAGTTGGCCCTTGCTCCTCTCAGACTTAGGAACAAAGATTAATCAATGCTAGAAACTGAAGTAATAATTTATAAAATTGAAATGATTACAATCTGGCCAAAACTTGCCATATACTTGTACATATTTTTCCTCTATTATCTACTCTCTATCATCTCATATAATATCTAATATCTTTCAATGATAAAAGTCTTACATTTTATACTAATACAATCAACTCAAAATAGGATGCAAATAAATAGGATTCCTTGGTAAATCCATTCATCCAAAGATAGGATATTGGATTTCCAAGAGATCCAATTATTATGATGAAATAAATATACTATCCTATAATAGTCCTAAGATCCAATTATATAAAATTTTATCAAAAGAAAATCCTATAAAATAGTAGGTGGTTATTTTCCTTATTTGACTCTAGCTAGAATGATTCTCTTTTATCTTATCTAGCCACCAACTTCCCCATTTGTAGCTTCATACTTACAAAATTCTTAGAATTGGCCCTACAAAGTCGGTAAGAATGAGCCTGTAGAGTCCATAGAATCAAAATTTTGGAGTCCATATAAATAAGCCTGCATAGTTTGTAGAAACAAGGCTGTAGAGTCTGTAGAAACAAGCCTACAAAGTCTATAGAAACAAGCCTGTAGAGTTCATAGAAATAAGCCTACAGAGTCTGTAGTTCTACTGGATGGAGATCAAAATTGAACTTTTACTATACATCACCTATGTCTTCTTCCTAAGCATTCTTTACAACAAAAAATCACTAAAACATGCTATGTATTAGACATTAATGACAAAGTAAATGTTTAGTCTTTGCTTCAATATAAATAAGATACGTATCTATTTTCCATGAAAAGTTATCTAAAAATCTATGATTTGCATAGATGATTTGAGGGAAATAACATGTCAATAATGAGCTATATTCTAAGCTCATCATCTCCCCCAAGCTTATCCTTTTACAAGTCCCATTACAAACATTTATTGGCATTCATAGCTCTAGCATCTATTTTCCACAATTTGAATCAAATCATATTCATCAAATTCATCTGTTATATGCTTTTAAACCCTTGATGTGCTTGAATTGTTTGTTTCCATATATTGAATTGCTCCTCTGATTGTGGAGCCCAACTCTACCATCCTGGAATAGGTATGATCAACAAAGAGAGTCTATATCTCATGCCAATCCATTTCTATTCTCCCCCAAAATTTATAACCTCTATTAATATTTCTAAAATTGAGTAAGCTCTCCTCAAACTCCATCTTAATTTATTTGGGGACATGACCTCTCATCTTTTAAGAGGCACTAAAATTTGGTCCCATCTATTTACACTTTTAATCACCACTGAATCAAAACTCTATCTAGAAAACAAGTCAAAATAAATATCACAATCATATAAAGCTTGTAAATAAAGAATTTTAACCTCATCACTTAAACAAGCTTAGTTAAAATTCTATTTGATCAATCTAGGAATAGGAAAGGCTAGTGTGATACACAATCATGTAGTCTTGGCATGATTTGTATAGTCCTCAAATATGATTTTCCATGCTAGTTGATTTTTGAATGTAGAATGTAATGCCCTCAGTTGAACTTATACTACATGAAGTTTTATCAAGAATTTATTGTGCTCATAGTCTCCTAAGATCAAATCATGTAAATAAAACTCATAAAGCAAATCTTGTTGATCAGGTTCAACACTATAGAAAATTTCCAAAAATGTTGTTGGCTATAAAATCTTGTAAGGAAGATGACAAGAGATCTTCAAAAGCTTCCATCTATAAAATTTTTCAAATAAAAAAAAACTATATGTAGGAGAAGGATTCCTACATGCCAAAAGAGATTCCCCTAATTTACATGCATCCTACAAATTTTTTTCTAAATTTTGGACCTTAGCTTCTAATTCTTTCTTTTTAGTTTCCAAGAGTTTGTTTGAAGAAGTTGTATCTTTGTTTTTATATTTAAGTATGGAATATTCTTCTTCAATTTGATGTAGTATTTGCAAGGGAGGAATACCTGGACAACTTGTTTGACAATTGTGATCAACAAATACCTTAGGAGGAGAAGGTGCAACATCAGAAGGTGCTTTGGAAGAGTTTACTAAACTTTGCAATATCTTATTTTCCTTCTTCAAATTTTCTACATATATCCAAAGATATATTTGTTTACTTTCATGTTCCTTTATTGTTTCCTCTAATCTATGAACTTCTGCTACATGATTGATAGATGTTGTGTCTAATCTCTACACCAACAATGAGTTGAAATGATCCTTGTTCTGTAATTGACTGATCAAGTCAGTGATGTCAACTATTTTTTGTTTCTCTAGAGCTTGAGCTTGAGAAAGCTTCAATATTATCTACATAATAGGATCATTTACATTAGATGACTCACCTTTCTCATTTTTATATATAGTTTTACCTTAATCCATTATAGTTTCAACTAGAACAGGTGGTTGTTTTGCCTTACTTGATTCTTATACCATGTGTGGTTCTTCTTTTGGAATTGGCTCCTCCATTATGATTGGAGACTTCCTTTCAACAGGAGTTTCTTCAACATCAATAGTTGTAGGGATATTTTGATGTATGAGGGAATGAGATAATATTTTAAGACTCTAGAATGTTTGTAGCTTCTAGTTCATCTTCATCTATCAGAATTAGCCTTATCCTTCTTTTGGTCACTCTCTAAGCTACACTTAGTTGGCTTTTCTTCTCAACCATCAAACCCTCAGTCTTCTCAAGTTCTGTAGCAAACTTTTATCTCAATTTTCTTCTTCCTAACAAGGTAATTGGTTGCACTACAAATTCATGAGGTTCTTGTGGAGACCTTGAAACTTTAGGGATTTGAGACCTTGTGATTTGTCTTGAAAAAGAGGAAGAAGGGATTTCTATGGAGACTACAATCTGTGATTTCTTCCTTGGCATTATTTCCTTAGCTGATGTAGTAGGTGGAGATGAATGTTCCTATGGTAAATTTGGGGTTTATTATGAAGTTATATTTGGAATTTGTTGTGCTAAACTACTCTGAAATTCCTCCCAGATCTCTTGTCCTTAATGAAGGAAGTGATGTTGGATAATTAGGTGAAGTAGGCCATCGTGCCTAAGAGTAGCATTAGGGGTTGTAGACATAATTTTTATGGCACCATAGAATAAGGATGGAAGGTTAATTTTGTACTGAGGGTTTTGTATCCCATGCTTAAGGTTTATTAACATTTTCATGGCATCTCCCCCTAAAAGACTGTGTTGCCCCTCACAAATGATATACTTGAGTACCCACTTGGCTATAGATTTCCAAGGTTTAGGAAGTGAATTTCTACTAATTCCTTTTGATTTTCCCTTGGAATCTACTAGACATGAAGTCCCCATCTACTCATTACCATTAAATTGACTAATTAAATCACTAAATGAAATTATGCCTGTAGCTCTCATTACCTCTTCTGGAACTTGTATAATTTGAGTTGTAATAGGAATAACAATGCCTTTCACAATTGAAAATTTAGGGGTGAGATTAGTGATGAATTCACTTACCATTGTTTCATCAAAACCTTAGAAATTTTCAATGAAAGGTAGCCAACCATTAGATCTAAACACCACCATAAAATCTTTTTATTTGTGAAACTTTACTTCATTCTCTGGCTCTAATCTCACCTTCTATCCCATTTCTATGTGAATTTATAGACAACTCTATTCCTTTAACTCTGATTGGGGTGTAGACCAGTCTTTTGTTAAAATTGGTAGGCAACAACCACTAAGAATTTTTAGGAAATAATCATGGAGGATCTATAGAATAACTTATATTTAAGTCTATAAAAATTAAATGGTTCATATGAAATGCCAAAGTTTCATGAGTCCATAGTTTGGTATGATGACTTGATATAGTTAAGCACTACATATTTCTATGGAGTGTGCCAGCTATTTTGTCACATTAATACAAATGAAATGAAATGATGATGTGGAACTTTGATGGTGATAATGATTTATTAATTCATTTAAAACCCCTTTTATGATGTCCTATCACTATCATGACTGATGACTCAATTGATTATACCAAAACTGCACATTTATCCATACACCTTTGGTGGCTCATTTACATGTTTTTTCATTATGGCATGTGTCATGTCATTCCATTTTGGAAGATTCAAATTTGGGTCATCTCCTTAGAATAATTCTTAATTAAATTGAAGATAATTATCTAACTAAACATAGATAAATAGAAGATATGTCTCACTTACTTTGACTTTAGATGTATCCTTTGCTCACCATTTGTCCTACTTAAATAAGTTTGCATGGATTAGTTTATTTCATGGAGATGAACAATCATAGTGACATGATGAGATTCTATATTTTTTTATTAAAAATATTGTTTTTTCCTTTTGGCTAGCCATTGTTGATTTTCTAGACAAAGCCCTTTTTGTAATGCATAGTTAGCCAGCAAGCTGGTTTTCTAGGCATGCATTGTCAATAGTGTCCCTAGAAGGATTTTCTCTATTGATATATTTTTTTAATTGTTTTTTTATTTTTATTTTATTTTTTTATTTATAATGATGGATCATCAAAGAGTAGGTTCTATGGAAGAAGTAGAGCCCCTCAAAATAGCTACTTGATTTGAAGAAGTTTCTCTAGAAGAAGTAGAGTCCTCCAGAAAGGATACTTCATATTTTGCCTCTTGAATAAATTAGTATTTATTAAGAGGTTTCTGATAGAGCTTCAATCTATGTCCATTGACCAATAGAGTTCTTTTGATGTCATCAATAGCTATTAGCTTAACATAACCATTTTTAAAGACCTCTTCAATTTAATAAGGTCCCAACCACCTCATTTGTAGTTTTCCTTTAAATTATTGAAATTTGGAATCAAACAATAGTGCCCAATATCCTTTCTAAAACTTTCATTTCTTGATTTGTCAATCATGCCAAATTTTTCTTTGATGTTGTAACAATTCATTTCTTTGTAGTGCTTCCATCCTCATCTCATCACATTGATTTAGTTGTAGGAGTCTTTCTTTTTGTATTTCTTCCAATTCAAGCCCTACTTCTATAATTATTTTCAAAGTTTGTAATTCAAATTCTACAGAGAATAAGGGGTTCTTACCATAAACCAATTCATAAGGTTAAAATCTAGTTGATATTTTCCAAGTAGTATTATAGGCCTAAATAACTTTTGGTACCTTATCTGCCCAATATTTTCTATTAGAATTAACAACCTTGGTTAAAATGGTTTCTAGTTCTCTATTGGTGACTTCAACTTGACCATTAGCCTATGGATGGTATGGAGATGTTTTTCTATGTTGAGTTTGATATACTTGCATGAAGTGATTTATCATGTTTGACATGAAATTTGGTCCTTGATCTGAGACTATCTCCCTTGGAGCACCAAATCTTTTCATGATTTTGAAATATAAGAAATCAGCTACCATTTCTTCTCTTACATGAGTTAATACTTCCACTTGCACCCACTTGGTCACATAGTCTGTACATACTAGGAGATATTCTTTTCCTCTAGAAGGAGGATCCATATGACCTATAAAATCAATTCCCCATTTTTTAAATGGTTCTAAAACCAATTGAGGATGAGGGTACAGATGCATCTCTATTGAAAGAGTAGGTTGTCCAATTCTCTGACAAGCATCACAGTTTTTGACATATCTTTTTACTTGCTGATGAAGGAGAGGCCAATAGTATCATTCACCTAGGATTCTATGTATGGTTCTTTGAGCTAAGTAATGACCTCTTGGTTCATCATGACAAGCTATTATGATATCATAAGCTTCAATATTTGTCACACACTTGTGAAACACATGGTCAGGGCCAAGTTTGAATAACATTCAATTAATCCATTTAAAAGAACTTTCTTTGATTAAATGTTTCTTTTCTTTTTATGAAAATTGTAGAGGAAACTTCCCTGTGGTGAGGTAATTGGATATATCATCAAACCATAGAGATTTTGATGACATAACAAATAGTTGTTCATCTGAAAAGTCATCTTCCACTAGTTATTCTTCAATTGTAGTGTTCATTCTTGATAAGAAATTAGAAACCACATTAGACTTCCCTAGTTTATCTATAATAGTAACATCAAATTCTAGTGAGAGAAACAACCATCTAATAATCCTACCTCTCACAATTAGTTTGTTGGTAAGGTATCTAATATTTAAATGCTATGTATAGACAAATACCTTATAGCATGTTATGTAGTGTCTGAATTTGTTAATTACATAGACTATAGCTAGGAATTCCCTTTCAGTTGTGATGTAATTTATTTCAATAGGTGTCATGTTTTTTCTAATATAATATATAGCATACATGTTACCCTCTTCATCCTTTTGTCTAAGGACTACTCCTAGTTCTATATTGGAAGCATTTATGTATATATGGACTGGCTAAGTCTAATCTGGTCCTCTCAATACTAGATTGGTAACTATTTTAGCTTTGATGGTCTCAAAGGCCTACTAACAACTATCACTCCATTTGAATGTATAATCTTTTGTAAGCAAAGCAAACATAGGGGTAGCTATTTGGCTAAAATTATCTATGAAGCATCTGTAGTAACCAACATGTCCCAAAAAACTCTTTATTTTAGTTTGTGTTTGTGGAATGGGTAAGTTGGATTCTATTTGATTGAATTTACTAATAAATGAGTTCAAAGGACATAAATGAGGAAGTAGCTTATAAGAAATGGTCAAATTATCAACAAACTCTTTTCTAGGAGGAATTAATCTTGCAAAAGAATAATGGAATGCATCTAAGAAATGAGTTTTTGTTGTTCTACCAATTTCCACACACTTTCTTGAATCAATCCATGATCATATGATGAGGAAGCACTAGAAGAAGTAGAAGTGGAAGTTTCATAATATTCTATCTAATCCAAGAATCCTAAACTATTTTAGTGAATAGTTTATATACTGGTAGAGTCCATAGTTTTTAGACTGGTAGAGTTTGTAGCTTTCAAACTGGCAGAGTCCATATCTTTCAGACTGGTAGAGTCCATAGATTGTAGGTATATGTCTCCATTCAATTCTTTCAAGTGTTTTTTAACTGTGATCATAGCTAGTGAGGAAATTTTGTTTGATGTCTTATCTAATTCATCCACCCAAAGTTCTTGTATGTGATCTGTTGATGGTTTTGCAGGAGGATACAAAGAGATGCATTTGGATTTTAACCTATTATAAATGGTCATGTCTCTTGAACTATAAACAATTAATGCTACTACAGTATCCAACCATGGTCTACCTAAGATTATGGGATATCCTAGATTCTTTGTTTTAGGTTGTAAGACCATGAAATCTACTAGATACTCCCAAGAATCTATTAGTACTTCAACATTTTCTATAGTCCCTTTTAGTTTGGTTATAGATTGGTCCACCATTTGAAGAATGGTAGCTATGGGTTGCATTCACATAAGAGATAATGTATGCAGAGTATCATTTGTCATAACATTGATTGTTACTCCTAAATCTACCAAGACGTTAGGAATCTCTTTACCTCTGATTGTGACTATGATCACTAGGCTTCTTAAATCTACATATTTTGGAACTAATAGTTTTCTTTCTAATAAATCAGCAAATTTTCCATCAACATGAATGGTTCTTGGATATTTTGCTTTCCTCCCTGGTGTCTTGACACAAATTTTTTTGATGATCTTGTTCAATTCAGGTATATCCCTAATAGCTTATAGTAGGGGTATCTCAATATTGGTATTTTCCAACTCATGGACCAAGTTTGATTTTGGTTTAATATCAATTTCTCTTAATCTTTTAGGAAAAGGAAATACTGGTGTAGTAGAGTTTTCTTTGTTTTCTTCAGGGCTCATTTGATTTATCTTCTTTAGTGTTTAACTGGGATGAGTCTATTTTTTCATTTTCATTAGGTATCTCAAAAATGAGAACTAGAGGTTTTTGTCTAGTTTTTCATAATCTTAAATGTATGTTTGAACACTCAATAGCTCCAACATTCATTTTCTCTTCCTATTCATTAACATAAATAGGTGCTGGTTGTTTATTTTTTGGATTTTCTATTGGTTGTGTAGGCATTGAGGGTTGATTGATTTGCCCTTATTGCTGAATAACTGGGGATGCCATTATAGTTTGTTGTTAAAGTTGTCTTCTTAGTTGGGTGAATTGTTGATGTGGGTTCCATGGTAGATTCCATTGTTGATATGGCCATGGCATCCATTGCTTCTATGGTACCCATTGTTGTTGTGGTATCCATTATTGTTGTCACACCATCTATGGGGGTGTTGGCATCCAATCTTGTCCTTCCCATGGATTTTGGATTGATGGAATTTGGGGTTGATTCCAAAAAGGTGAAGGAACTGAAACATTCCATGGTGCCATCCATTGATTAACTAGGTTTCTTGCATTAAACTATCCTTGAGCCTAGTTTTTAGGGGTAAAGTTTTATCTCTAGATATGATTTACTTCTTTAGTGGACTGGACTTGTGTTTTCATTTGATTCTTTAATACAGGTAGAAGGGTGCAATGTTTGGTATCATGATTTGGAGCATCATAGATCCCACATGATGAAAAATTGGTTCTATATAAGGGGTAGTCTCTAAGGGCATGTTTTCGACTACACTTAGGATAGTATATTATTAAGGGTTCTATTGTATTTGCCTTAGCTTGAAGACCATCTAAAATAATATTTAGTGTAACCATAATATTTGTCTTTAGATTAGCAATTTTTTCCATTAGCTTACTCACTTCATTGGATTTCCCAAACCTTCCTTTCCTAATTCCAAGTTTTGTTTGAGATTAGTTGGTACAAAGCTTAAAAATCTAATCGAAAGCCAACTTATTTATATCTCCTCCTCCCATCAGATTTAAGGCATCTCTAGTATTTTCATCCAACCCTTTTAAAAAAAACCAATTTTTGAACTTCGGTGAGTGGATAATTACTTCTTTTATGAGTGAACATGAATCTATCCAAATAATCCTCTAAATATTCATCCTCATTCTATTTGATTTTGAAGAAATCCTCTTTTCTTTGTCATAATTGGTAGTAATCTTGGTATTTGTTCAAGAATTTTGTCTCCATGTCATCCCATGTTCTAATAGAATCACTAGATAAACCCATGAACCATCTCATAGCTACATCTTTAAGTCTAGAGGGAAATAGTTTTAATTTTTAACTATCTATTATGTAATCATAGGTTTGACATAACACCTTAAACTCAAATAGGAATTGATCAAGATCTTCTATATATCTTCCCCATAAATTTGGTAGATTAGCTGGGGAAATATTTTTCATGGGGGTTTGATCATTAGGATATGAAACAATAGGAAAGGAAAAAGTCCTTCTTGGTTGTGCAAGTTGTTGATTTTTTTGGAGAACCATTTCTTCTTCTTATGATGTTTCAAAGCTAGGATGATCTTCCCATTGAATATTGTGGTATCCATTATGGGTTGTTCAAAGTTCTCAAAAAAATTCTCAGATATAGATTTTTGATATGCTTCTTCTAAGTCCTTGGAAATTTCTAAATAATGTCTTCCTATAAGAGATTGATCATGAGGAATTTGTCATATGGGGCTTGTTTGTGGCAATGGCCTAGTTTCTCTCCAAGTTTATGAAGATTCTTGTAGATAGGTTTCACTCATAACTTATGGTTCACTAGTCAGAGATGTTGAAGACATTTCAACTTGTGTTCTTCATGGAAATTTTGGGATTAATCATCCTTTAGAATCTCTAGGATGGTACATCAATTTATTGAATTATTTTGGGATTTTATAGTTTTTTTTCACTCTAGACCAATAATTATTACCTTACTAGCACCTTGTTTCCCCATAAATGGTGCCAAAAATGATGAGTGTCATTTAACTCTTCATTTAATCAATATTTAATTGATATCTTATCAATTAGGGCTAGTGTCCAAAGTTATTTGTAGTAAGGTTTAGGATGGTAGATCTAGAAGTCTACTTATGGGGGTTTTTGATGGTCCTATTCTAACCTTGACTAAAGAAAGAAATGTGTCCTAAACTATTTGATTCACTCTTTTGATAAAAAGGAAGAAATCAAATCAATCCACTCTTTTTATTGAAAGTAAAAGTCACACTCCTATTTACACTTGCGTGGAAAGTAAAATCACACTCCTAATTAACAAAAGTAAATTTGCTTCACACATTTGCTATAAAATAAAATACACTTTGCTTAGAAAGGAAATGATTTTGGAATAAGAAAATGCCTTTTAAACTATGAATTTTTTTTGATGTTTTTTAATGAATAAATGTAAACATTAAAAATATTCTAATTGGTTATAACAATTAGTTAATTTAACATAACATAAATACCATACACAATTCCTAGTTCCAAGGAGAGTTGGCCCTTGCTCCTCTTGGACTTAGGAACAAAGATTAATCAATGCTAGAAATTAATGTAATAATTCATAAAATTGAAATGATTACAATCTGGCTAAAACCTGTCATATAATTGTACATATTTTTCCTCTATTATCTACTCTCTATCATCTCATATAATAGCTAATATCTTTCAATGATTAAAGTCTTACATTTTATACTAATACAATCAACTCAAAATAGGATGTAAAGAAATAAGACTCCTTGGTCAATCCATTCATCCAAAGATAGGAGATTGGATTTCCAAGAGATCTAATTATTTTGATGAAATAAATATACTATCCTATAATAGTCCTAAGATCCAATATTATACAATTTTATCCAAAATAAATCCTACAAAATAGTAGATGGTTATTTTCCTTATTTGACTCAAGCTGAAATGATTATCTCTTATCTTATTTGGCTGCTAGCTTCCCCATTTGTAGCTTCATCCTTACATAATTCTCAAAATTGACCCTATAGAGTCAGTAGGAATAATCCTGAAGAGTCCTTAAAAACAAGCCTACGGAGTCCACAGAAATAAGCTTACAGAGTCTATAGAAACAAGCCTGTAGAGTCCATAGAAACAAGCTTGTAGAGTTCATAGAAATAAGCCTACAGAGTCTCTAGAAACAAACATGCAAATTCTATAGTTCTACTGGATAGAGATCAAAATTAAACTTTTACTATACATCACCTGTGTCTTCTTCCTAAGCATTCTTCACAACAAAAAATCACTAAAACATGTTATGTATTAGAAACTAATGACAAAGTAAAGGTCTAATCTTTGTTTTAATATAAATAAGACAAGTATTTATTTTCCATGTAATAGCTATCTAACAATCTATGATTTTTATAAGTTAATATCCTTCAAGAGATGAATTGAGGGAAATAACATGTTAATAATGAGCCATATTCTGAGCTCATCAGCATTTGGGGTCTTAGGCAAATGTGAAGGATAATAGGTCTTAGAGTTGTGTCCATGGTATCATTGAATGATCAGGGCACCATTGAGGTTTTTGACATGATGTTGTTGGGTAACTCGAGTTGGTTGTAGGCATGGGAGGAGATGATGTTGATACTAGCTCCTCCATCAATCATAACCCTCTTGATGTGGGTCTGGTTGATATAGGTGATAATGAAGAGAGGAAGGCTTAGATCATATGGATGGATAGAGGGTATTTACAAATCCTTAAAGGTAACAAGGTTGGAAATGTGAAGATATCTAATAAAGGCTGTTAAAGGTTGAGGGTATTTTGGCCTAACTTCTATGGATTGTAATGCTTTTTTAATCTCTTAGCAGTAATGGGGTTAGGTATTTATTAGTTCATATAAACTCATCTTCACCGGTGTTTGGTGAAGTTATTTTAGAACTAATCATTGGATTGATTTAGAAGGGTTAGAGTGAGAGGGTCCCAAGATGGATACTTTAGGTTTGGATGAGAGTAAAGGTGCTTGGTATTGGCTAGGTGGTTGTTTGGTGGAAGAGGGGTATGTCTATGGTATGGACACCTTTGCCTTTCCATTATTCTTTGGTTAGGTTTGTGATCATGTGACCACATGGATGATATGGATTGGGGGAAGAGTCAGGCTAGGTAATTGATTCAGTTCCTCTTCACTCTAAGGTGAGAGTGGAAGAGTAGGTAGGTATTATTTGAGGGATATTGGTTCTTAAATCGATGTCAAGATCATAAGGGGGTTAATCTAATAATAACTCATCCTCATGATATAATTGATGGGCTATCACTTGGAGAGATTTGTAGTTCTGTATGTCATGCTTGGGTGTTTTATGACATGAACATACTAATTTATCACTGTACCAAGATGGTTTAGGATTGTCTGGGTCAAATGGTTTTTAAGGTGGAAAAGTTAAGTAAGATTCTCATAATAACATCTATAAGATGGTGGAGTAAGACTCAAACAATGGTGATAAAGGCATGGAGGGATTAGGTTTCAAAGTGGGGGTGGAATCCCTTTTAGGAGTGGTTTTGATGGTCAAAGACTTGGGTGAAGGGGTGTCCTTGGTGGATGGTTCAGGTTTTGGTAGATAGGTTGAGGGTTTGGGGTTAGAAGGGTTTAGGGTAGACATTCAGGAGATAAGATGTTTATTTTTAGTTGGTTGGGAGATAGGAGGTATGCCCATGGGTGGATTGATGAAAATAGGTGTGGATTCAAGTAAAAATGATGGTGTAATGAAAAGTGGTGGTTGGATTTTGATTGGGATGGTTGGCTTCCAAATTAAGGTAGAGGGATAAGGTCCTAAAGTAGAGGTCAAATTGGAGAGGGGAGGTAATGTTTTGATTATTGAGCTCTTAGGTAGTTTTATCTTATTTGTTGGCTTATCTTGGGGTTTGTTTGATAGGTTTAGTGGGTTGAGGTCCAACTTTATTAATGGGTGAGTAATGTTGTGGCTAAGAAATATCTGAAGCTTCTTGGTGGGTTTGGTTAGAATGGTAGAAGGTAATTTGGTGAGTTTGGGTGAGTTTGGTTCTAATGGTGCTACCATAGTTTGATGGGTAGAGGTGTTTGATGGTTGGGTTTTGGTGATAGTGGATTTGATAGTGAAAATCATAGGTTATTATGATGGCAAAAGATCCTACTTGGTTTCATATAGGAGTCCAAGTTGTTACCAAAATGTGGCCTAGTCTATGTTAGGGTTAGATATGGATTATAAGTTTTTAACTAGTCTAGAAAAGGGTTTATGGATAGGTCTAAATCCCTTAATAATGGATTCAAAGGATATACCTAGGGGTTGATGGGGAGGAATGATTACCTCATCCTTTTCCTAATCAAGAGGTTCTAATATTTGTGAAGGTAACTCCTTGGTGGGAGGTGTAGGCAAAGTGGTTTATGTTTTAGGAATGATCACTAAACAAAGAGTGGATTGTTGTCTGATTAAGGTAAATGATGAAGTAGGAATAATTTCCTCCTTTGATGTGGATATTGAAGAGGATTTTGGTGACTCTACTACCTTAATACGTAGAGTGGGGGAGGAGGTGATTTGGTTAATGGTCTTCTTAGCATTAATTTCACCAAGAACGATATTGACAGTACGGGCCTCATGAGCATGAGAATATTCCACTTTGATTTTGCTATTGGTAGAAGGAGTGTGGTTGGGAAGTGGTTATCTGAAGATGTCAAGTGATTTGTTTGGGGGTGCATTTTGGTTATCCAATACAAGCTTCTCCTTGTCAATCAAGGTTTGGAAAATTTTCTTGAAGGTATTACACATACTAATGTCATGTCTAATGACTTAGTGGAAGGTGCACAATTCATTCTCCTTGTACCAACTAGGTACAAGATGAGAGAAATGAAATTTATATACAGTTTTGATGGGGGGGAAGCTATATAATATTATAATTTAAAAATATCTCTAAGATTGAAGCATATGACTCTCCAAGCGAAGAAAATTATTTTTGAGTGTTGCGGTTTGGGTTCCTGGTGTTTTGATTTAGGGAATTAGAATATTTATATTGATTAATAATGGGTGAAGGAGAAGTCTTAAGAATAACCACATTTACAATTCCCTTTTTCTTGGAATTAGTGTTGTTTTGGGTTTTGGGTTTAGAGGAAGCCTCATTTTATTTGAAGGTGGAATTCTTGTTTCTCGATTTCAAATTCCCCTCATCAATGGCCCCATTCTCTAGTTTTCATGTTGTGGTTAAATATTCATTAAAGATCCTAAAGCTTTGAACTCATAAGGTGGATGAGATATGTTTGGTGCAAGCCTGGATAAAGAGTTCAATTATCTTGGGTTAGGGTAGAGAGAAGGAGAATTTGTTTATCAAACTTTTCCAATGGGCCAAACATGATAAAGACATGGGGAAGGTATGAATAAGGAGATAATCATAATAGGAAATCATATAACATGAATGCCTAAATGCTCTTAGGTGTTATTAAGGGTCCTCCTTACTCTAAAACATTAAAAACTTTGGAACTTACCATTGAGGAAGATATGGTTGAATGGGGACAGATGGGTGAATTGGTTAATTATAGATTTGGTCATATGAAAAATTATTATGAGCTCTAGAAATGGATGATTCCAAAGTAGTCATTTTATCTATTAACATTTTGAAAAGGTCAGTTTGGGGTTTTGCACCCCTATAGTTTTAAGGTACATTATGTTGGGTTTGGGTAGGTATAACATATGTATAGTTGGTAGGGATTAAGAGGCTGCCACATGCTGGTATGTGGATATGGGTGGTTAGGATGATGCCACATATGAATACATGGAGATAGGTAGTTGGGTGGGAGGTAGAGGAACATACCTTTGTGGGTTAGGGATGTATCTTGAGTTTGGTGTGATGGGCACCTATTGATGGTTTAACATAGGTTGGGAAAGAGGCATGGTTGGGTTAGTAGATAGAGGGTAGGTGGTTACTTTAGTATTGATGGGTGGAAGGTATGGGAACCACCATGCTCTGTAATGGAGTGGAGGTAGGTAGGTTGGAAATAAGAGGAATGGTGGTGGAATTAAAAGAGGGTAATCCTATGGTAAGGGAATTACTAGTGCCTAAAGGTTGGGTTTTTACTATATTAGGAGGGTTATTAGTTGGGAAAAAGGTGTTTGGGTGTTATTTGGTTGAGTGGGTTGGTTTTAGATGGTGGTATTGGTGGGGTTATTGGTAGAGGATGAAGCCTGGGTAACTAAAGGTTGGGTAAAGATGGTGGTTATAGAAGTGACACCCATAAGGTGGGATGGCATATCATAGGGTTGGTTAATAGGTGAAACCAAAGTAGGGGTATAATGGGATATGGTGTTAAGATAATGTTGGAGGGCTATGGGGTTATTATCTAGAAAGGTGGCAAAGTCTGCATCACCTTGGGCAACTATTTGAGGGATGGTAAAACTCCCATAAGGATGATGATATATCTCTATGTTTGATATGTACTCCATGGATGAGGGAGAAAAAGAATACAGATGATTAAGTGGTGGGTCCTAGTTTGCTTGGTTTCTTAGTTATTGCCTAGTTAAAACTATGTAGATGAAGAAAGGAGGATACAAGCAATCTCATAACTCAAATAAAGAGAAGATAAGAAAAATTCAAGGAAATAAAACACACACTAAATCATATTAAATCCTAAGGTTCCTTTTTAGTCTCTCTTGTGGCTTATGCCTTAAGTTTTAATAATTGTGTGACTAAGCTTGGCTTGTAGAGAGGGTACTATAAAAGAAGTCTATGGTTGGTTTCAAGTTGTGTTTAGGCTCTCAAAGGGATCTATATTGGAAATATATACATGGATTGATATTAGGGCATACCCCCTCACTTCAAACACTAGTTTCAGGTGATTAGCCAAGATATATTCATTGCTAGAGATTATACTCAACTAAAGAGATGAGTTGGTTCTCCCCTTGGTGATGAAATCCAAGTAGGATAGCTAGGAAAGGTGACTGTTAGGTGAAGAAATCCCAGTTAAGCCTTATGTTAATGTTTCTATGCTTGATTAAGTTTAAGTGGTTTGGTCTTGTGTGTATGACAAGAGTGAAGTTTTAATTAGATTACTTTGCTTTAATTTAAACTATGTAAGCAAAATTTTAAAGAAACTAATGTATGCGGTTGTTTTTATGCAATTTCGCTTTCACATTCAAAGAGAGAAAATGAGAAACTTAAGGAAATGGTCAAGGCTTGTATGTACCTGGATATAGTCTGCACACCATAATCCAGACGTTGTGAGAATTCCTCTTTGGTTGTGGAGGATGACACCTGAAAGAGACAAACACTAAAACACAAAAAAAGTTAGTTGATAAGAGGGTGGATTACCAAGCAAAAGCTTGGTCCTAGAAGCGCTAAGGCTTCGTGGAGGATGACAATCTACTATTAAAAATAGAATATGACAGAGATAGAAAAGAGAAATGATAAAACACTTGAAAAGAAAGAACTAAAAGCAAATGCATACCTGATAAAGCTACAATCTACTTAGCACAGTCACCGATAGTGGTGATATTGCCGACGTCAGTCAGGAAGGTCGCCAATGATGGTTAGACTGTCGACGTCGGTAGGGAAAGTGGACAAGATCGGTTAGGGTAATGGCCAAGGATGGGTTATAGGTCTAGTTTTTGGTCTGCAAGATGGGTTATGGTCTTGTCTGTGAGTCAAGGAGCTTGTTTGGGATGGTAAAACAATAGATAAAATCTATAATAAGGACTAAGGTAGAGAGTATGCTGTCAAAAAAAGGGGTAAGGGGCAGGAAAAAGGCTTTTCAGTCTTTCTGTGAAGCAATTTAGTCAGGCTGATTAGATTGGTCATACGATGGTCTGTAGGTCTCTGATAGTTTATGCTGAGTTGATTGGACAAAGGGTGTTGTCTAAAGAGAGACTAAAGGGGTGTCAGAGGCAAAGAAAAGGGGATAAGGGGTGAGAGAAGGCTTTTTAGCCTCTCTGGGAAGAACAAGGAAGGTTGGGTCCAGGATGCTTGGATTAGATGGTAGACAGAATGCTAATATATTTGAAATGACACTAAAATGAAAATAATACAAATACTTAGCTGTGATATGAGTTGGAAAAGGTGCAAAAGTTGTGTTTCGATTGTCACTGGTGATGGAGATATCGTGCAATCCCTGTGCAGAATGTCTGATATAAGACCTCAGTGCCTAAAAGATGCTATCAAGCATGTTGATCCCTGCAAGAATACCAAGAAGCTAGAACACTAGAGAGTAAAAGCCTGAGAACTTTGTTTCACCGAAAGAAGATTAGAGATTCGTGATTAGCTCCAGAGATTAATTATTTCTAATTCGGGTCCATCAAAGGGTTAGAAAATTGGTTTAAGTATAACCGATGCCAGTGATTTCACTGGCATCGACTGACATTTGACAGATGTCGGTGGGTGGAGAATGGGTAAAAGAGCCACCAAGCCCGTTCTCCATCCCCCAAGTGCACTATCCGTTGGAGAATGTCAAAGGTGGGGCTAAATATGCATGAGAGTTGGTTAGGTGGTTAGAGAGAAGTAAAAATAGGTTTTGGGTGAATCATAGGGTGGGAAATAGTCCAAGGCGAGGTGTCAGATGAGGTGTTATAGGTGATGTGTCAAAGGGGAGGATATTAATAATAAATTATTATTTTTTAAATTAGTAAGTGCATGGTTTAAGAATGGGTTAGGAATGGACCAAGGGGGAAGGTGACCAAGGGTTAGACACTATTTCGGTGTCTACATTTGCCCCTTTTTATCTTGTTGGTTGCTTTAGATGAACTGCAAGACAAAAATAGGAGTTGGTTACCCCAGGTATGGGATAAGGTTGTTTTCATCTTGTTGGTTTTTCAAGTGAACTGCAAGACAAAAATAGGAGGGTTGGTTTCCCCAATTATGGATGAGGTATTCCCCCTTAAAGCAGGAGTCGAGAGAAGGGAACCTGGAATTGGGTGCTGATTTCACAAAGATTAGATGAAAAAGGGGTGAAGATAGAGTGAGAATGCTGCAAAAGTTGTGATTTCATGTACACCACTTCACGAGGATGGTCAGGTCAAATTGTCGCAGGTCGAGGGTTGAGGAGTGCCAAAATTGAAATAACTGGGCCCCAACATTTAGTCGTCTACTGATTGGGTTATTTAATCGAAGCTGAAGCTCCAAGGTCATCATGTTTCAGGTATCCCAAGCTCAAGAAGTGCTCTCAAAAATACAAAAATGTCATAAGTAGTGGGGATCAACTGGCTTTCGATCTTATACTTGTGAAGGTTAAAAGTGTGCATACAATTTTGCTAACCAATCATGAGGTAGCATTCATGCAAAAACAACCAAGGCAATATCGCTTTGGAAGTAGTCATGGTTAGAGGAGATGGTCATGATCTCTAAGGTTAGGTGGTCGATGGACGGAGGCAAAAGTGATCTCAAGTGTGCCCAGGGGGCCAAAATGATGTGTACTAGAGGGCTGACTGATTGAGGGCATGATTTTGGGGCAACGTGATGAAAAAAGGAGGTTTTAAAGTTACTGATGTCGATGATAAAATTGACGTCAGAGACATAAAGGGAATGATGTCAGCAGAATATCGACCGATGTCGGTGGACTAGGGCACGCTTATGTTGACATCGGTAACCTACCAAATCTGACAAAACCAGATTGGTGGCCGACCAGAAGTCATTTGTGATTTAGTTGACTAAGAGAAAAGAGCTCTAGAGCCCAGTGAGTGAAAGTGACACTAGGTTGACCGAGGAGTAGTGTGAGGTGTCAAAGAAGCATTGGTGGAGAGAGAGAGACGCATGGAGAGAAATTGGAGGCTGCAGAGACACGTGTGGGATAGGAGGAGCTTGACATAGAAGTGATGGCAGAGGACAGTAGAGGACCCTCAGGAGGTCCACCACCAGCGACACCCATTGTGCCACCACGCCAGCGATGCTAAGATGAGGTAGGAGGGTATCTAAGCCCTATTGAGTTAGATTTTTATTTTTATTTGTTGTTTGAAATTTTTGTTAATTTAGGTAGAAAGTGAGGGGGGAGGGTAGCTAGGAGGGTGGGGAAGCGATTTAGGATAGGTTAAGAGGCATTGAGAGGGTTTTGGGGGGTGTTGGGTGGGAGAAATGGGGAAGCCCTAAATTTAAGGCTCACCCCATTCGGCCTTAGGGCTGAACCAATCGCCGACATTGGCGTGTTCGCTGGCATCAGCTGACTAATGACCGGCATCGGTCACTAACCTACCAACGTCGGTCACTAAGTGACCGATGTCGGTTAGGTGAGTGCCGTCGCCGGCATGCTAACCGATGTCGGTGGCTACCTGATCAAAAGAGGGATGAAAGATGATCAAGTCAAGGGGTCAAAGCTATGCCAAGGGCTTCTCAGGGGTTGGGTCAGGCATAAATGGTCAAATAGGTTGGTTAAAATAGAAAGAGGAGGGCAATGTTTAACATGAGATTAACTTGGGTGGATGCAAGCGAGGCAGACTTTGATGCTACAAGATTGACTACCGCCATTGCTGATGTAGATGCATTGGGACATCACAAGAGAGGAGTGGGCACAGATGAGTGCGGTGGGACTGGGCAGGCTATGATGCTACTATCGAGTGGTGAGGGACATGAGCCTGATGGTGGCTCTAATTGAGTGGTGGGATCATTCCACCAACACCTTCCACTTGCCAATAGGGGAGATGACAGTGACCATGGAGGATGTATACCAAATTTTGTGGCTGTCGGTACACGAAGTAGAGTTATATGCATGCTCAAGAGAGGTGCATGATATTCAGATGGTGACTTTGTTTGGAGAGTGTGCTGCTGAGGCGAGTTATCACTCAACCAATTTTGCATATGAGCCCTTGTACACTATGGATGAGGATGCACATCGGCTGGCCATCCTGATGATGATAGGCATCATGGTTTACACACTGCCAGATGTAGAGGGAGGTAGGTTTTTGGTCGTTATGACCAGAGTTTTGATAGATATGTTAGAATGATAGATAGTGTTTGCCTAGGCACTAGTCTTTTTAGCTCAAGTATATAGAGAGCTATGGGGCATTAGCAAGTGGCAGCGGTACAACTTGTGTGTCAGCCACCTTCTACATTATTGGGCTTATGAGCACATTGTGGTCACATGACCTTTCGGCCTCCTAGTGGCGATATAGGCCAGCTTTAGGGTTGGATTCAGGCGATGGCGTGAGGTGATGGCATAGACATGGGTGGATGGAGTGGTCAGGGATATTGACCACTATTGAGGGGTACTAGAGGCCCTGATCCCTATAAATATCATCTAGAGACCATATCTGGTGTATCTAATGTTCAGAGATCAGGGAGAGTAGTTGGTCGAGACTCAGAGCATGTGATGGGTTAGAGGTAGGTGAGCTGGTAAGCTTGAGAGGATTCCAGCAGAGAGAGTGCGGTGCAAGTACGGGCTGCTACAGGATGTACCTCCCACGTTCCCATAGTATAGGCGGGATGATATTGAGGTGCCACTCCCATTGCAAGAGGAGACAGAGGGGCCAAATTTTGAGGAGTTGCCTGTAGGACCTGGGATAGTTGACCTAGGATGTACAGAGGCCTACTCGACATGGTGGGCAGGTCAGTATACATGGATACAGGTAGGACCATAGATTGATCTATAAGCAGTGGTCAGGGAGCGGGATGTGGCCTGATAGGAGAGAGATGCTGCCATCTAGGAGAGGGATGTAACATGAGGATGAGTGACCATTTTGGAGAGTCAAGTCATAGGTTTACAGGGGGAGATGGCAGGGTTGACAAGTTGAGTGGCTACTTTGACAGGGCAGATCACTATTTTATAGAGTCAATTGGCTGCAGCCCAGGCACAGGCATCAATAAGATAGAGCTTGAGAGGATAGGGCTCGATGTAGTATCCACCTCAGTAGCCAGCTCAATAGCCCACACAGTCAGTGTCAATGTAGCCAGAGTTTTCATAGCCACAGGGTTCAGTGTAGGGCACATCAGCAGGGCTGATGGGTCCACCGTAGATTGTATCTCTAGTTAGATATAGTGATGTGTTGAATGAGATCATGTATTATGAGAGGGCCATCAGGGGTTTCCCTCAGATACATCGATACTCTGAGATGTGGGTAGAGTAGAGTAGACAGAGATCTATGTCTCGAGTGATGACTTTTAGGTCTCGCAGATGACATAGATCAAAGGGGGGAGAGGATACAGCATCTTCCCGGCCACTGCCACCACCACCACAGCCACAGCCTTGAGGCCAGATTGTGATATTATTTTTGATGTATATACTGGCCTGTGAGTTGTTGATGCGAGATGTATGAGAGAGAGATAGAGGCATAGATTGTGCGATTGTATAAAACATTGTTATATATATGTGATGTGATTTTGATCATTGATGTGTTATAAAAAATGTTATGAATGCGTTTGTATGTTATTTTGATTTGATACATGTTTTGATATGATGTTTAGGATTATGATGCTAAGATGATTATGGTGTTTATATGATGATGGATGTATGATTAGGATTAATGATTAATGATATGGATGAAAATGATTAATGATTATGAAAATATGTGATTGTTTGTGATGTGATTAGCAGGTGATGAAAGAATGTGATGGAAGAAATGTGATGAAGGAATGCGATGAAGGAATGGCCGAGCTAACCCCAGAAGACCCCATGTCAACTGAGTGTTGCCTACATAGCCCCTATCATTAGGGCCTCAGGCCAATGTAGTTCTCCCAAGAGGGAGGAAAAAGATCGAAGTGGTTGATTTTGGTCATGATAATGATATAGCACTTCCCACTTTAGCTGAGGGCACATGCTTTGAAATGATGAGGAGAAGATGATGCTACAGCTTTTTTCAAGTGGTGTATTCTGTAACATTGGTCGAGGTTTTTCATCCCTTAGCAACTATCCATATTCGTGATGGATGTATGCTAAAAATGAATTGCAATTTGATTTATGTTTCAGCAAGTAATGGTTTATGCTTGACATAAATTATGTGGTTGATAGTTTCCATATGTGTTGATGTCTATGAAAACTAGAATGATTAGGCTATGTGAGTGGTTTGAAAAGAGTCGGATTGAATTGTTTTGACAAATGATGTGGTTGAATGTGACCAAAGTGTAGGTAGAAAGTAAAAGGCATAAGCACCCTTTTATTGACAAGGACCAAAATGACAACATAGATAGGGGTTGTTAGAACCAAGAGCCCCATTCATGCGTTGCATCATTGACCATGAGTTATGTTAGAGCAGTAATCAAATTACTTTGACATTAAAGTGAGCTCAAAGTCCCTTGAGTAGGTAATGGGATAGGAGGAGAGGGTAACCCATTTTTAGAGTAGGGATAACTTTGCCCCTTTTTATAGGAGACCCTGAGACAACTACAAGTCAAGTCCATGACTCGGTTTTTTTTTTTTTAGAGCGGACTGATCGATGCGGGAAGTCCACATAGAGATGTCATCTTGTTTTGTGGTCATTTTTGAAGCTGATTGATGTGGGAAGCTTCTAAGAAAGTGTTGTTTGTAGCAAGATTTAGTCATAGCCATCCTTTGAGGGAGTGGTCTATATGTTGCTTTATAGATTTAAGGGCTTTTGAATAGTTGTCCTTCGAGGGAGCAGTCTATTAGCTACAACAATGATAGTATAGCTGTCTTTCAAGGGAGCAGTCTACTTTTTGATTTGGTTTTGTGACCTTGGATATTTTGACATCTTGATTTAGTTCTGACAGAATGTTGAGTCATGGACAAGACTTATAGAAGGTCAAGGCTCCCTTTTATTAGGACGAAGCATCCATACGTCATAAAAGAGTTATAGAGGATTTGTTAAGGGAAAAAGGGTGGAAAGGATTGAGGATTAAAAGGACAAGGATTGCTCAAGGGATGAGTTCCTGTTAAATGTCAAGTGAATTAGTACTTGACTAACAGTAGAATGGTTAAGATGCAAAGCATTAAGGGGCTCAGGTTCTGGTCGGCCTTCAAGAGAAGATAGACGATATGTCCCTGATCCATACTTGTGTGTGATGATATAAGGTTCGAGCCAATTAAGAGCAAATTTGCCTCGTTTACTCCATTCTATATTGGTCACATGTTGGTTCTCCTTGAGGACGAGGTCTCTGATATTGAAATCTCTTTCTCTCATAATTTTGTTATAGGCTCGTTTGATGCGATTTTGATAGACATGGAGATGGTTGAGGGAAGCAAGATGATGTTCATCAAGTAACTCAAGTTGAGCTAACCGATCTTGATGAAAGTCATCATTAGAAAGAATGTCATGGAGAGAAATGCAAAGAGACGGGATCTATACTTTGAGAGGTAAGACAACCTTTGTTTTGTACACTAGAGAGAAAGGGGTAGCACCTGTAGAGGTTTGGATGCTAGTACGGTAGGCACACAAAGTGAAGGGTATGTGAACGTGCCAATCCCTTCCAGTGTCATTGACCACCTTCATGAGAATTTTAGTTAAGATTTTGTTAGAAGCCTCAGCCTGCCCATTTGCTTGTGGGTAGTAAGGCGAAGAAAAGCTGAGTTTAATGCCAAAGGAGTCACAAAGTTCTAGATAGTTTTGTTTTTTAAAAACTTTCCGTTATTAGTGATGATTTTGTGAGGTACACTGAAATGATAGATGATGTGGGTGTTGATGAAGTTGACAATCTTGTCGGCTTTTGTGGAGATGAGAGGAATAAATTCCACCCATTTAGTGAAATACTCGGTGGCAGTGATGATGGATTGATGATGAAGGGACGAATGAGGGTTAATCTCGCCGATGAGATCTAAGCCCCATTGAGAAAAAGGCCATAAGTCTTGAGCAACTTGTAAGGTGTGACTAGGGAGATGAAGCAAGTTAGCATGCTGCTGACACTTGATGCAATGCCGAACATAATCACTACAGTCTTGATGAAGAGTGGGCCAATAATAACCCAGGCAAAGGATGCGCTTGGCAACCGAGTTATCACTGAAATGTCTACCACAAATCCCATCATGGGCTTGTTTAACAGCATGAGAGGCTTCAGTGGAGTTTAAATAGCGAAGAAGAAGGCCATAAAAACCTCTTTTATAGAGAAGGCCCCCTAGCATGGTATAGCGAGTAGTGCGCTTAATGAAAGCCCACCGTGCATTGCTAGAGAGGTTGGGAGGAATGAGAGAATGAGCCAAGTATCCTCAAGTTATTTATACCATACATCTTGTGAACTAGAGTCTATGGTGTGGATGAGGTTGATGTCAGTGGAAATGAATGAAGGTAATGGCACATGATGTACCATGACATAAATTCTTGATGAGGATGATGATGAAAAAGGAATATGTAAGGTGAGGGAAGCCATGGTGTCAGCAAACTTATTCGTAGATCAAGGGACAGTCTGCAATAAGTAATTTTTTGAAAGATGCTAGAAGGGTGTCAACACGATGCTTGTACCTTTGTAAAATTTCATTTTTATAAAGATACGAACCATTGATTTGATTGACGACAAGTTGTGAGTCATCGAAGATGTTGATGGTCTTGATATTTAAAGAAAGAGTAGTTTGAAGTCCCAAAATTAAGGCTTCATATTTGGCCATATTATTGGTACATTCAAAGTCGAGTTTGAAAGATAGGGGCATGGGCTCACCCTCATTTGGGATGAGGATGACCCCCGCACCCCCACCGAGTTGACATTTAGAGCCATCGAAGAACATCGTCATTTGGTAGAATGTGTCATCAGTCGAGAGAGTGGCGATAGATTCATCAGGAAACTCGCACTGAGAAGGTTGATTGTCGAGAAGAGGGGCATCCGCTAGTTGGTCAGCGATTGTTTGCCCCTTTATAGATTTTTGCTGGACAAATTCTAAGTCAAATTTAGTAAGAAGCATGAGCCAATGAGCAATACGCTGGTTTTGATATGGTTTGGAATGCATGTATTTGAGAGGGTGAGTGTGAGTGATGACAAAGGTTTTGTGATTAAGAAGATAGTGACAAAGCTTGGTAGTGGCAAAGACTAATGCCAAACAGAGTTTTTTGGTATGAGTATACCGAGTTTCATAGTCAACAAGTGTTTGGCTTATGTAGTAGACTGCTTGCTCACGATATTGCTCATCTCGATGTGCGATCATGGCACCTAACGAATGATTGGTTGCTGAGATGTAGAGGTAAAAGGGCTGGTCATCCTTTGGTGGAATAAGGACTGGTGGAGAAACCAAATAGCATTTGAGGGCTTTAAAAGCTTCTTGGCAATCTTTATCCCATTTAAAGGAGATGTCCTTCTTGAGGAGGTGATGAAAGGGTTGGTAGCGGTCAGAAAGCTATGAAATGAAGCAGCAGATGGATTGGAGCTTCCCTTGTAGACTGCGAAGTTGCTTGAGATTAGCTGGATGTGGAATTTCAAGGATAGCATAAATTTTGGAAGGAGCTATCTCGATGCCACGAAGAGAGACAATGAATCCCAAGAGCTTTCCTGAGAGGACCCAAAAGATGCATTTCTTGGGGTTAAGACGGACATGGTACTAAAGAAGGCAAGAAAAGATGATCTTGAGGATAGTTAAATGGTTGCAATGAAGCTTAGACTTGCCAAGTAGATCATCTACATAGTCCTCCATGATTTTATGGAGGAGATCGTGAAAGATGTAAGTCATGGCACGCTGATATGTGGCACCTGCATTTTTCAGACCAAAAGGCATGACCCAATAGTAGAAAGTTCCCCATGGTGTAATGAAGGTGGTTTTGTGCTGATCTTCCGATGTGATCAGGTTTGGTTATATCCTAAAAATCTATCAATCATCTCATGGCCAGCTATAAGATCAACAAGTTGGTCAATGTTTGGAAGAGGGAAGTCATCTTTGGGACAGGCTAGGTTAAGGTCGCAATAGTTCGTGCAAATCTGGATCCCCCCAATCACCTTGGTGACAGGAACGATGTTAGAGACCCACTACAGATAATCAATGGGTTGGATGAAGGAGATAAAAAGAAGGTGCTGAAGCTCCTCTTTGACAAGAAGTGTAACATGAGGATGTATTTTGTGAAGCTTTTGCCTAATAGGCTTAGCCTCTAGGTTTGTGACGATGTTATGAGTGGCGATGTTAGGGTTGATGACAAGCATGTCAGCATAGGTCCAGGCAAAGGCTTTGCGATTGTCTGAGAGAAAAGTTATATAGTGGATCTACTCCTAGGTGTCTAAAGATTGACCAATCTTTAAGACATGAGGAACATTAGAAGATGGAAGGTTAATGTCAATGGTTGATTCATTTAACATAACCTATGTTTCAGAAGGGAGGGAGTGCTGAATGAAAGAATCGTCGACACCCATATAGTTAAGAATGGCATCGTCGTCTCTGTAATGGACAGTGTTGATGGTTGTTGATTCATTGTCTATCATGCTAGGATAAATGAGAGGGAGAGACCTGGAAACTCCGTTGAGCTGATAGGTTAGGGGTTCCAAGCGGGTGGTGTTTATGCAAAAAAAAACTAGGAGGGATGGAGACCACCGACTCTGTAGGTGAGGATGGAAGGATAGGTGAGTCTGAAAGAAATTGGTCGATGGTGGGTTCGGGGCAAAGGTTTTTGGAAGCCTCAGTGGGTTCTTGAAAACCCAGTCCATATCTTTTTTTGGTATTATCGTCATTGGGTTGTTCGATGGGCCGATGGGAGCCTTGTTCGTAGCGCCCAAAGCCAAAACCCTTCCATGCACACCTATAAAGGTAGGTATGTGCAAAGGTGGGGTTGCCAAGAAAGGAGAAATCTGATGTGAAAAGTTGAGGTGAAGAGGAAGGATTTGAGTCAGTAGGAGCTTGATCCAGCCCCCCATAGATGAGATTAGTTCGAAGGCTAGGGGGACCATAAGGAATGACCATTCCGATTTGATAGTCATAGCTTGGATTTTGATGAAGCTATCCATATTCTTGAGGAGTCTAGAACATGTCTAGAGTAAGTAGGTGATATTCCCCCAGTGAAAGTCTTTGGAAGATATCATCCATGGGGTTCTTAGTTGTTAATTGAGAAGGTGATGTGATGGCAACCACTGTTTGTGTACTAGTTGATGCTTCCACGGATGGAGATGATGTTTGGGTTGGTGCCTTGAGAGGGATTAGAACATCATTGGGTCGATAGGTTGTGTTACAAGTCTTAAAAGGGGATGGGTTAGCAGGAATGACATGGACTTGTTTGTCGTGTTCAAATTTGACACAACGGAGAAGTGTTGAAGGGACGCAAGCCATGGTGCAGATCCAGGGTCATTCTAATAGCATGTTATATTGGAATTCTCCCTCAATGATGTAGAAGAGCTCTGGGATTGTGCATGGACCAACGTGAATATGGAGGACAAAAGTGCCAATAGTGTTAGCAGTGGTGTCATTAAAGGATCTAAGGATTGCATTAGTTTTTGATACGTAATTCTTGGGAAGAGCCAATTGATCAAAGGCGTGGGTGGAAATGATATTAATGCTGGCACCCCCGTTAATCATAACTCATTTAATACGGGTTCGATCAACATAGGCTGTGATGAAAAGAGCAGCGTCCTGATCTTCTAAGGTAGAGGTAGGAATTTTAAAATCACTGAAAGTGATAGAGGTGACGGGGGATAAAGAATGGACTAGGGCGGTCAGTGGTTGAGGGTCTTTAGGTTGGACCTCTACTGCTTATAAGGCTTTGATTAGAGCCTGACGATATTGGGGGGAACTTTTGATAAGGTCATATAAGGTCATCTTCACAGGCGTTTGGTGAAGTTGTTTTATCATAGAATCTTTGATTGCCTCTGAAGAAGGGGGTTGGGATGCACCTAAGATAGAAATCTTGGGTTTTAGTGGTTGAGATGATTGGACAAAAGGATAGGTCCAAGGAATAGTAGATTTTTCTTTCACCTTGTCCTTTTGTGACCTAGTGGTTATGTGGATAGCATTGATTTCAAAGATAGGAGGTGAAGAAGGGGTCATGGCCTACTGGTGAGATGTTGATGTAGTTGAAGAGGTTGGTTGGGAAGGTGTCGAAGGTCAGTCAAGAGTGTCTTCAAGGAGAAGAGTGCCTTTCTCCATATAGCGGCGAATGACTGCCTTGAGGGCACAATAAGTCTCAGTATCATGTCCTGGCATACGATGGTATAAGCAAATCTTTGTATCATCGAACCAGGAAGGTTTTGACCTGAGGGGTTGGAATGGCTTGATGGATGGAAGGGGTATGCTAGAAGTCTGCAACAGTTGGCATAATATCAAAGCGTATAAACCTACTAAGGGGTCCGCACTTGTTGATGCATGACGCGCTAGTGACTTTCGCTTGGGAGGTGTTGAAGAAGGCTTCCGTACCACCTTTTGGGTTAGTGGTGTGACCACATGAAAAGACGACACTTTCTTCGTGAGATGTTCTAAATTTTTGAGAGGGGGTAAACTTGTGGATGGAAAAGGAAGTAATGGAGGTAATTTGTGTTGGTTAAGGGTTGGAGTAGGGAGCACTCCGATTAGGGTAGAAGGATGAGGGCCTAAAATGGAGGGTAATGTTAATGGTGGAGGAGGGGTTTGCTTCTGTGGTCTAGTAGTCTTCTTCGACTTGGTTGGAAGACTACTATTGGTCGAGGTCTGGTCTAAGTCCACCTTCACTTAGGGGTGAGTGTGGGTAGAGACAGGGTGAACGCTGAGTGACTTAATTAGTTTAGATGGGGTAGATGCAGGTTTAGAAGTGGGAGTTTGGTCTTTGTTGAGAGTCTTGGGTGATTCTACCTTAGAAGGATTGGCAGCATGAGACGAGAGGGTACGAAGATGTTGAAGAGCTTTAAAATGCTCCCACAATCCCTGATGCTCCACTTTCCTTGAAAGGAGAAGTTCTAATTTCTCTACTAATCGAGAGAATGGTTGAGAAGTTGTTGGATGAGGTTTGGGTCCTTGAGGAGATGTGTTAGGTGTGGCAGTAGTCTCAGACCCAAGGTGTGTGAGAGTTATAACTGGATTGTCATTAGTTAAAGAAGATGGAGAGTCAGGTTATTCTCTTGGTGGAGAAGGAACTAGAGAATGTGGCTCTTCAAGTGGGTAAAGGGTAGGGATTATGGTGCCCTCCACTTGCGGTTGAGGAGTAGGTAAGGTTAGGTCCTCCATAGGTAGCATGAAGGAGGATGGTGAGACTGGTGGTGCCAGTAAGGTTGAGGGATCCTCTAAGATGAGAGAGGTTGATGAAGAACTAATCAGGGAAAGAGGTTCGTCCACACGTGATGGACTAATAGATGGACTAACCTCTTGAGGTTGGTTGGGGATGAAGGGCGAGACCGTATTGACTGTTCGAATGTCATGTTCATGAGTGTTGTCAATCAAGATTTGGACATTATTTTGGGTCGGTGGATGATTGGGGAATGGTTGCTTGAAGATGTCGATGCCCTGATTAGGAGGTGCATTGGGATTATCTAGAATGAGGTCACCCTTTTCAAGCATGTCTTGGATTATGTTTTTAAAGGTCTTATAGTTACCCGTGTCATGACCTTTGACATGGTGGTAATTACAGAAGTCATTTTCCCTATACCATGTAGGGATGGCACGTGAGGGATTAAATTGTGGAGGTGGTCAGATCTAGGGGAGATTGAGAACCCCCTGTCTAACAAGTTTTTCTAGTATAGATGCGTATGATTCTCTGAGAGGAGTATACTATCGTTACACGTATCTCTACTAGAATTTATGGGTGGCACTCTGAGATGTGGATGGCTCAGTCTGATTGGTTGAAGAGGACGAAGGTCTAATGACTACAGCATTAGCTGAAGCTTTGGACTTAGGATTGGATGATGAAGGTTTAGAAGAAGAAGAGTCATTGGTCTTAGAGTTGGGATTCTTGCTTCACAACTTGACTTTATTCTCCTTGATGGCATGTAATTCAAGTTTGTGGGCCATCGTGAAGGCTTTGTCGAAGGTGCAGAAGGTCTGAACCCGTAAGGTCGAAGAAATATGTTTGGCGCAGGCTCAGGAGAAAAGTTCTATAAGTTCAGGTTGGGGTAAGGAAAATGAGAGTTGATTGATGAGGCCTCTCTTGTGAGCAACAAAGTTAGCTATAGATTCATCCTTGAATTGGCGGATAGTATAGAGGTTCGTGATCGAGACCTTCTTGGTGATGTTAATGGAGAAGTGATCAAGAAAGAGCTGGGCTAGCTGTGTAAATGTGAAGAGGGAATGGCTGGCAATAGAGTTGTACCAGTCAAGTGCAGCACCAAAAAGGGACATAGGAAACATGCGTAAGAGCAATGCATCATCATGAGTAATAAGGTAACAGGCATGTCTAAATGCCCGTAAGTGTTGCTGTGGGTCTTCCTTGCTTTGAAAGCGAGAAAATTTGGGAAGCTCCCACTGATTGGGGTATGGCCTAATCGGGACAGAAGGATGAATGGGCTCATTGAAAATTTGCTCGTATGAGAGAGCATTGTGTGAGCCAAAAATGGAGGTCTCTAGGCTAGACATCTTGTCCATCAGCATTTTGATGATATCTGCTGACGGATTGGCGGGTGGAGCACCCCCTAGATTATAAGGTGCTTGAAAGATATTGAGAGGGGCATATGACGTGGTTGGTTGCGTAGACGCAATATATGGGTAACTGGTTATTGGAGCAAAATTTAAAGCCAAGGGCACTTGTGTTATGGGGTTGGTAGGCACAAGTTGGATAGGGGCTGTCAAGGATGCTTGAGGAGTGGCCACACTTGTTGAAGGGTAGATAGTTACTCTTGTGTTGATAGGTGCAAGAGTAGGGGGGATAGAGACCAATAGGTTTTGGAAAGGTGTGGAATTTGGTTGAGTAGTTTGAGGTTGAGGGAGTACTAGAACCCCCATAGAGGTAGGTTTAGAAGGAGAGGTTAAATTTTGAAGGTAAGACACGGTTGGGTTATTAGTGGAAGTGTTGGCTTGATTGTCTATAGGCTAAATTGTAGGTGCTGTTGATGTGATCCTTGTCTCAACTAAGGAAGTTGGCATCCCATAGATTGGGTTGCCTAGGGAGTCTTGCGTTTGGCTATGCACGAGATAGTGCTGCAAGGCTTTGACATTAAGGTCCAAGAATTGTGCAAAATCTTGGTCTCCTTTTGGGACAATAAGAGTCTGAGGTGGGGTTGGGCGAGTAGGAGTTCTTTTAGTCTCTGAGTGGAACTCCATTATAGGACTGGTTATGGATGGTGAAGGTGGAAGCGGTTGTTGTCTAGCGTGGTCAAGAAGAGCCTTGGTTCGACTGTGTGTCAAAACCATTCAAGGCAAGAAAGGGTCAGGTTTCAAAAAACTGTGTTTTTTTAGTCTCAAAAAACCAGAATGAATGTTTAGACAGTAAGAAAGTTGGATTTTAAGCTTGCTATTTTTGGGAAAAAAAGATTGGACAGAGACCGACGTTGGTATAAAAACTGATGTCGGTGAAGAAGTCTGCTGATGTCGGTCAGATAACCGATGCCGGTGGATAAAAGTTGCTGACGTCAGTTAAAAAAATTGATGTCGGTTACTGTGTTTTCTAGAAACTCAGAAGAAAAAGTTTTTGGAAATAAAGAAGACGTCTTTACCAACTCAAATAAAATAGATAAAAATAGAAAATAGGATGAAAACAGGCAGATCCTAAGTGTTAAGTTCCTAGAAGTAATTTTATTAGGATCATGTGGCTTATGCCTTAAAGTGATGTTTAAGGAGGTTGGCTATTAGAAGGGTCCTAGAATAGGTAGTCTAAAGATGGTTTTAGGTATGTTTAGGCCCTCAAAATTCTGTGTTAGGTTCTGTACATGGCCTAGTGCTAAGGAGCAAGCTCCCCTCACTTCACGATTCCAGTGGTTAGCTTGTCTCGCATAGCCAAAATATACTTTCCCTATAGATTAGACTCTGCCAGAGAACAGAGTGGGCTTTCCCCTTGGTGGTGAAATCCAAGTAGGGTCACTGGGATGGGTAAGGTATCCGCTGGGTGATGAAATCCCAGTCGGGCCTTATCTCAAGTGAGTTTGATGTTTAATTTAGTGCACATGGTTTGGTTGTGTAACATTAAGTGATCTACGATTAATTCAATATGTGGTTTATTAATTACTAAGTGTGGACTAAGAAATGCAAGCAAGCATAAATGGAATGCAATATATTTTAAATCCCCAAATTGAAATGTTAAGTTGGAATGAAAACAAGTTTGAGAAAGGGTTTGAAGAATATGATTTTTTGACTAGTCTAGAAATGCAAGAAAAGAAAGACAAGTTCTTTTTATTCCTGCTTATGATGTCTTTTAGAAAAGAAGAAAGAGGTGAAGAGGGAGAAACCTAATGCACCTAAATGAAAAAAGAAGGAAAGGAACCTAAGGAAGGCCCTAAGTGTCCCACCGGGCGTGCCAGAATATTTCTATGCAATTTCGCTTTCACATTCAAAGAGAGAAAATGAGAAACTTAAGGAAATGGTCAAGGCTTGTATGTACCTGGATATAGTCTGTGCACCATAATCTAGACGTTGTGAGAATTCCTCTTTGGTTGTGGAGGATGACACCTGAAAGAGACAAACACTAAAACACGAAAAATGTTAGTTGATAAGAGGGTGGATTGCCAAGCAAAAGCTTGGTCCTAGAAGCGCTAAGGCTTCTTAGAGGATGACAATCCACTGTTAAAAATAGAATATGATAGAGACAGAAAAGAGAAATGATAAAACACTTGAAAAGAAAGAACTAAAAGCAAATGTGTACCTGATAAAGCTACAATCTGATTAGCACAGTCGCTGATGGCGGTGATATTACCGGCATCTGTCAGGAAGGTCATCGACGATGGTTAGACTGCCGACGTCGATAGGTGAAGTGGACAAGATTGGTCAGGGTAATGGCCAAGGATGGGTTATAGGTCTAGTTTTTGGTCTGCAAGATGGACTATGGTCTTGTCTGTGAGTCAAGGAGCTTATTTGGGATGGTAAAACAATAGATAAAATCTATAATAAGGACTAAGGCAGAGAGTATGCTGTCAGAAAAAGGGGTAAGGGGTAGGAAAAGGGCTTTTCAGTCTTTTTGTGAAGCAATTTAGTCAGGTTGATTAGATTGGTCATACGATGGTCTGTAGGTCTCTGATAGTTTGTGCTGAGTTGATTGGACAGAGGGTGTTGTCTAAAGAGAGACTAAAGGGGTGTCAAAGGCAAAGAAAAGGGGATAAGGGGTGAGAGAAGGCTTTTCAGCCTCTCCAAGAAGAACAGGGAAGGTTGGGTCTAGGATGCTTGGAATAGGTGGTAGACAGAATGCTAATATATTTGAAATGACACTGAAATGAAAATAGTACAAATACTTAGCTGTGATACGAGTTGGCAAAGGTGCAGAAGCTGTGTTTCGGTTGTCGTTGGTGATGGAGATATCATGCAATCTCTATGCAGAATGTCTGATATAAGACCTCAGTGCCTAGAAGATGCTGTCAAGAATGCTGATCCCTGTAAGAACACCAAGAAGCCAGAACACTAGAGAGCAAAAGCTTGAGAACTTTGTTTTGCCAGAAGAAGATTAGAGATTCGTGATTAGCTCCAGAGATTAATGATTTTTGATTTGGGTCTGTCAAAGGGTTAGAAAATTGGTTTAAGTATAACCGACATCGGTGATTCCACCAGCGTCAGCCGACATTTGACTGACGTCGGCAGGTGGAGAACGGCTAAAAGAGCCACCAAGCCCGTTCTCCATCTGCCAAGTGCACTATTCATTGGAGAATGTCAAAGGTGGGGCTAAATACGCACGAGAGTTGGTTAGGCGGTTAGAGAGAAGTAAGAATAGGTCTTCGGTGTGTCATAGGGTGGGAAATAGTCCAAGGCGAGGTGTCAGATGAGGTTTTATAGGTGATGTGTCAAAGGGGAGGATATTAATAATAAATTATTATTTTTTAAATTAGTAAGTGCATAGTTTAAGAATGGGTTAGGAATAGACCAAGGGGGAAGGTGACCAAGAGTTAGACACTATTTCGGTGTTTACAACAGTTAATTTTAAGCCCAAAATGAAATTTTGATTTCATTGTATGAGAAGAAAATAAGGAAAATAAGAATCTAGATGCAACTATGAACCTAAGAAAGGACTCAAAGGTCCCACTAGGTGTGCTATAATGTTTCAAATAAAATTAGCTTATATTCTTTGAAAGGAAGAGAAAAGAAAGTCGAGAAGGGTATGGTAGAAAAACCTGATATGTTGTGCATGCATTGATCCAAAAAATTATAGATACTCCTCTTTGGTTTGAGAAGAATGACCTATAAATAAGAAATCACTCAAATAAATGTTTGATTAGTTAGATAGTAGGGTGGATTACCTAGAGAGATAGATCCAAAAAGCATGAGCTTCCTTAGACGCTATCAATCCACACTTTTAAACAATCAAGTTCTAAAAGTGAAAGATAAAGTACTTGCATATATGATAAAAGATACTAAAATGAAATAAAAGAAGTGCTTGACAAATGAATAGGTGAATTTGTCTAATTATAGAAATAAATAGATTGATATTAATTCTAAGTAGATTGAGTGTGTTTTAAAAAAATAGGGTAGGGTTCTCTAATTAGGCAAAGGGTCTAAAATTGGGATTTGGTTGAGGTTTGGTAGGTGATAATAGTTTGTTTTTTTGTCTATCACATAGTGACCATCAGTGGTTGGGGTGACCATTAGCGGTTAGGGTAACTATCAGTAGTTAGGATAAACTATCAACAATTAGGTTGACCATCAATGGTTACTATGGTTTTGATCTGATTAAGAAAAACTGATTGTCAAGATTATAGAATGAGATTCTAGAAGGTGGGTTCAAATTTAGTTAGATACAAAATAGAAAGGAAGTGACTAATTAGTTAAAATAGATACTTAACTTTCTAGATAATTGATTTGAAGAATGGTTGAGGTAGTTTTCTAATGAATTAGTTGATGGGGTTTGGAGCAATTTTAGAAGAGTAACGGTACTCAATTATAAATCAGTGAGTTACTGAAACACTTCAGATCTCTATTAAACTTTATGGTTTGATTGTTTGATGGGAGAATGACCTACCAAAGAGATTTTGATACCAAAATCTCTTGATAGTTGTGTATTCTTTTTTCACCTCCTACTCCTCTCTCTTTAAAAGAAAAATGGGAGAGGTGGAAGTGTAGGTTTAACAATAGGTTTAACTTGATATCTAATTTTAAATTCAACATGCATTGATCTATGAGTGGATTAGGAAAGATAATTATAGAAAAGAAAGTTGTATTTGAATTGGGTGTTTGACTATTCAGGTAGTGGGAACATGACCATTGGTGGTCAGGCATAACACTCAATGGTTAGGGTGACCATCAGTAGTCGAGTATCAAAGGCTAAGTTTGGTCAAGGTGGGTTAGTGAGCTAGTTAGCTAATAAGCTAGCTAGACTCAAGTTTGAAATCAAAGGATTAGGGGATGATCCTTAGGGGGTCCTAAGGTAGTCTAGGGGTATTTCAACATCTAGAACCATTGTGTGCAATTTTCTAGTGTCTACAATATATCTTCATTGTATTATTATTTATGAATAATTATGTGAAGCTCACCTTAATACCCTTGATCTTCTTGATGAATGTCATATGTCTTCTTTATAACATAATCGCCAATACAAGGCTCATATTTCCTAAAAATATAACAAACATGTTAGAGTCCACACTTTTCATGTTGTTGATCTTATCCTTAAATTATACTACACCCATGACAAAGAAGGTAAATGTGCCCAAAAATGGTGGGGACCATATTTAGTTAAAGATATTCTTGGTCTAATCACCTACCACCTTCAATCAAATGAAGGCCCTATTTTCAAAGAGCCCACCAATGCTTAATTCCTTAAAAATTACTTTGCCTAAACATTTCCCTCTTCTTATCATGTTTTATATATACATCTATCTAAAATTTGTTTTATGGTACTTAAGAATGGGTCTCTCCCTCTAAAGCAAGTTCCTTTCTTTCACAAAACTTTAGTCCTCCCTTTTGGTCTTTTGGTTTTATGATGTATCATAATATTCTTTATCTTATTGTATTTTCTCTTTTTTCTTCACCCTTGGGTTTTTATTTTTTGAGTTGTTATATAAGAGCATGATTAGGACCTAAAATTCCTCACAAAACCACCATCTTTAACTTATTTTTCTTACACTTTTTTCTTTCCAACATTGTTCTGGCATCCCTTGGGTTTTTATTTTTATTGTTTGCTTTGTAAGACCATAGATAGGACCCAACAATCCTCATAAAACTACTATATTTCTGCTTGCCTCACTTTATCTTTCACTTGATTATTGGCACCCTTGTGGGTTTCTATTTTATGAAGTTGTAGTGTAAGACCATGGATAGGACCTAGTCCTCATAAAATTACCATCTTTTCATGTTTCTTTTTTACATGTTCTCAAACTTTAGCTTTTGCTTATTTTATTAGATGAAATCTACACAATAATCTATGTTAGCATGTTTCCCTCTATTTCCCTCATTCTTATGATAAGGAATCATACTTTACTATAATTGTATCCCTTTTTCACACTTTATCACATTTTTTACAATTTGAAGTAATTTAAATTATTCTATGTGTCAATCCTCTTGATTTCCCCTTTCTTATACTCTGCATTGGATAAAATAAGGTTGAATTCAACATATTACTTTTATTTTACCTAGATTTATGAGACTCTTAGAACCCATGATCTTTGAAGTTCTCTCTTAGAAACCTTATCCCAAGTATTCAAATGAAAGTCATCTTTAGCACCCATGTTTGGTCTTCCAAATCTGTATGAAGGAGGAATAGAAAAAGCCATCAAAAAGGTGAAAATCCAAATCATTTGAAAGGAAATGATATATAAAAGGCAACATATAAATCTCAAAATTCAAATTCACACCAAAAGATGTGATTACAAGCACATATCCTATCTCTAATCGAAGCTCAAACTCCACAATTGGCCTCACATAGAGCTGAGGTCCTTTGGGATGTAGTAGGATAGTAGATTAGAAGAGGAGAATTTAAAAAAAATATATATGGTGCTACCTACTTTCTCATGCAAGTATCCAATCTTTGTAGTAGACTGGCAACTCTGTAAGGGGTCTTGAAGAATGGGGAAGATGTTGTGGGAAGGTAGGTCAATTTTAATTTTCATGCATTTAACCTTCATGGGATAATCTATATACTTAATTTTTTTACCTAAGACTTGTGTGGCTAAGATAATTTCTTCATATTCCTTAAGGTTGAAAGTCTTCTTGTTTTGACAAACCTAATTTAGTGTCTTGATTTCAATAAAGAGTTTCTCTACCTTGGTTTTTCCTTCATTTTCCCCTCTAACCGATTCATTTCCCCCCCTTTATAGAAAAATTATAATTCAAAATATTTTTTCCCTTATTCTTTAATTCCTTCTTATTCACCTCCTAAAAACATGCTACCACTACTTTGTTTCAATTTTATCTATCCTTAAAGTGAAACATGTTTAAATAGCTATGGGTTTGTTCTTTCTTTATACCATAATTTATATTTCTACACTTACTTTACTTTCCTTTTACCATTTGCCATTTTTTATTTCTTTATTTTATGGACACCTAAGTTTATACACCTTTATATTTTTGAGTGAGGTTGGCTTGTTACTTTTCACTCAACAATGTTGTTTTCCCCTTTTTATGCACCTTTTTCCATTGTTGAGTGATGTGGATTATTAATGCTCATTAATCATTGTTGTTTTACCATTGTTTCTTCTTTTAACATTTGATATGTTTTATTACCATCCTATTTGACATGTATCCTTGGTTTTATTTGGTGAGTTTATCTTTATTGCTTATGGATAGTTTGTTTGAGTTTTTCAATCTTTAGTAGCCTTGGCTTTTTGGTTAGTTGAATTACTCTTATTTTTTATTGACTTGGTGATTTTTTATATCATATAACTTATCACCCTAGCTTTCCAAATTTCCAAAGTACATCCCATCCTCATAGAACCAGTTGTCTTGGATTTTATTGTGTTTATTTGTTTTTGCTCTTTAGTTTTGTATTCTTGGGTTATTCAAAAGCAGTCACTGCACCCTACATAATCAAAACTAATAACACAATAGACAATTATCCTAAAATAAATGTAATTTAATGTATGAATTGCATTTAATTTTTAGTTATTTACTTTTTAATCATTTACTTTTAGTTATTTTTGGCTAAAAATACAACTTTTTTTTAACATCAACATTGTGTGTTACTATGTTCTTTATCGAAGCACCATCCCCTATTACACCTTAGTGACACATGATGAGATTTGAGTGGGGCATATGTATAAACATAATATTTTAAACCTTTTATAAAAGACTGATGCTTTACATCTTGTAAGAACCCATTGAGACTCAATATCTCTAAGTCCATGGCTTAAGGGGTGCATTAGGAAAGGGGTGGGCACACCTTTGGTGCTTCATAGGATTGTTGTCCCTTATTGCCACATTATTGAAAATCCAAATGGATTTTAAAAGCATTCCCTAATCTATTACTCTTCCCTTGCATACTCCTCCAATATTTTTATTCTTTTCATCCTCACTTTCTTGCCTTGATTCCCTTTTAGACTATCGATTGTACTAGGTTGACCATGGTTGACTCTATATAGTTTAGGGGTATTTTTCACTTTAGGGTTTGTTAGCCTTTTAATCAACCTAATTTAGGCCTAGTGAATTATCCTAAAAAACATAATGGTTTGACTATGGCCAACCCTATATAGCATATGTTTCTGGGAGAGTTTAGAGAAATATTCACCTATAAATATAAGATCATTTATATCATTA
Source organism: Torreya grandis (assembly GCA_037957365.1). Taxonomy (NCBI): domain Eukaryota; kingdom Viridiplantae; phylum Streptophyta; class Pinopsida; order Cupressales; family Taxaceae; genus Torreya; species Torreya grandis. The sequence continues at coordinate 2,247,193 of JARHVA010000623.1, forward strand.
TTAGAATATTCAATCAAGAGTTATTATTCACTCATGCTTCTTCATAATCTACTCTTCCACCATTCTAATTGAAGAGTCTTAGTTTAGGTATTCTAATTGGACAATATAGTCTTTTGGATAAGTCTTTGATGCTTTGGCCTTTATTAGTTATCCTTATAAACCACAACCTATTGCAAATCCCCATTGGCCAAGTGCGAAATTGAGTCTCAACGGGTTCACATTTAGGTAAGTATATTCTAACTTTGTTGTCCTCTCTTTAGTATATATAAGTATCATAAGTTTTATCTTGAATAATATTACTCTTCATATTTCATATATTAGGGCCTTACTCATAATTAACTTAATTAAGATTATCTTATACATGTTTTGATTGATTCTAACGCCCTTTATTGTGACAAAATTTTTGGTGTACACTAGATTAGATTTAATTTTTTGTTAGACTTAAGTGAAATATCAAACCTTAGGACTCTTTTAGGGTTGTTGCATGATTGTGTTAGACTATAGGATTTAGAGCCCTGCCTCATATGGTGTATTGTGATAAGTGGTCCACTAATCAAGTCTATCAAATCCCCATATTGGTCTTATTCCTACTTAAAAAATATATTCCCAATCAGAAGTGTAGGTATGCTCTATCTTCTCTAAGCTAGGATAAATTTATAGACATGATGCATTTATTATTTCATACAAGAAGTGTAAGTAGTATTTATCTTCTCTGAACTAAGATTGATTTATAGATCATTTAAAATTCCTTTTACAGATAATTTGGTGAACCCAATTAGAATCTAACGCTTGTAGGTTTTTTTAGGAGCATAATCACTGATGGGGGTACATAAGTGTCTTCAAAACATTCATTCAATTCCACTTAATCATACATGAACCATTCATTAAAAACTTGAACATCTAGTAAAGCATATACAACCATACAAGATTATGAAACAAGATAAAACATTAAATATGTGAGAAATTCTCAAGGGGAAGAAAACCCACTTATATATGTAAATATACTACAATCCTATAAGAAAAAAAACAATCTTTATTGAATCACCAACTCCACATAAAGCACCAACCCCAACTAGTCAAACACCCACTCAACTAAGATTTAGTAAGCACCAAATTGAAAGGAGGCACCAACCCCCTAGATTAATCAAAACCAACCCAAAAACCTAAATTTTTTGATCACATTTATAAAAACTTATTTATAATACTATATATGATGATAACCTTATTCATCTCTTCTCACCTTTTTTATCTCTCTCAAACTGTCTTCTAGGCTTCTTCCCTCAACTAGGTCTCTTTAAGATAGATTAGGTCATATGACCTTGATATTCATATGTAAACACACTATCAAATATTAATTGAATATGTTAAAAACCCCTATGATTATTTAAAATACCTCCTTATTATCAATAATGTGTTATATTATTCACATACATCTCACTACATCAAATAGGCCTAAAACTACCTTGTATATATACCATTACTTGTTCATATGCCACTTAGTTGGATACTCACCATTAACCTCTTAGGTTGACCATGTAATAGGAATTATAAAATATAATAAACATTATTAAACTAAATATTTATTCCTTATTGGTATATCATAACTCTATTAGACCTCATTTTACTTTTAAGTCTCATGGAAACCTAATTCTATTAGGTCTACTTTAGGACACGTTACACTTTTCCTTCCTTGGAAAATTTTCAAGATCCAAAATGGTAGGAAAATATCATATAAAAATAAAATATATCCCCATTTATGTATTCTATGCTCAATAATACATTTAAAACAAATCAATACATGAAACCCCTCACTAGTACTCAGTACTATTAGGCCTATGTACACCAAAAATCTACCTTTCAATACTGAAGCTCAAACTAATTTAATCCATTTAAAAATGATAAAAATAGTTTATATAAAGATTATATATTACCTAAAGGTATTCATCATATCATTGAAACATTTCAACTTAGGCAGAAAAGGCTTAAACTCATATCTTCATTATGCTCACTCAAAATTGCCAGGACTGTCAAAAGCTAGTCATGAAACTACTTGACATCCAACACATAAAAGGACAATTTAAATGTTTATAAATAAATTAAAAATATTAATTTAACATCTTAAAAAAAAAATCACAAAAAATAATAATTTCTAATATCAAACATTGGTCTTACAAACCAATCTTTTGACCTTATCTCACATAATCTTGCATAAATTAGACAAGCCATTTTGAATTTAAATTTTCAAATATAATACCTAACTTAAAGATTTATAAAAATAATTAATATACATTTCATTCCAAAAAATCATCTCCATGCACTTGGTTTCATCACTCTACCATGATAACACACTCTTATTCAACTACTCACTATTGTCTGGGTTTTTCATTATTTGCACCATTTGGTCTGTTAATGATTGGATAACTTGGATGACTAGTTTAACACACTTTAGGGATAGAAAATTAAAAAAAGCCTTCATTTAAATGAAAAATGAGTCTCAAGCTTCATCCTCCATCCATTTTCTTACTTTGACTCGGTTAAGTCTGGCTGCTACAATAAATCTCCAAGAAATTAACACTTTCCTTTAGGGTCTACTCACACACTTGATAACTCAATAAAACTTGTAGGTTATTTGGAAAGTTAAATAAAATCTCAAATAAATTACCTAAGCATACCAATACATTATGGGCACTTTTGATAAACATATTCAACATCGAGTGCTTATTAGGGTTCTAAGAGGGTTTAAACCTATATCAATTTTAATAAGCATTCATAAAGCATATCCCCTCAATATAAAAAAAATCCTAAAATTATGAGCTAGTAACATTCCCCATATACTATGAATATCTTAGGTTCTTATGCAAAGGTTTGAATGTGCACAATAAAATCCTTCTCAGGTTGAGAACCCTTCATTATGAGCACTTGAGAGACCTCTAAATAACTTTTCATGCCTTTTACTTTATAATATGACATCAAATTTAATTAACACACTTCAAAAAACATACCTCACCTCTTAAAATTATTACATAAGCTCAAACACTCTGAAGTCTGATCATGACCCCTCATTAGGCTAAATTCTCTCTCTTTGATCTCTAGACCTTAACTTGTAAACCACATTAGGTTTTGAAAATGACCTTCAAAGCTCTTTACATTAAATATAAACCTCACTCACATACTCAATAAACTTCTCTCATGCTTAATCACTTACATAAATCCTTCATATGTCTTAATATCAAATCATGATACCTCAGTAGGATAGGTAAGGTCTATAAGTGGTCTAGGTTTAGACTTCATCAAAAGGTCTTACCCCTATAGGCTTATCCTAAGACTCTGTTGAATGATCTAATAAATCTCATACATGCTCAATAAACCTCATACAACCACTCATGCTTATGTGTACTCATCTCACCAAGTCATCATACTCATACCTTATCACAAGGTCTCTTCATTCTTTGACTAGTGCCATGACCAAACTTATTAAGAACTTGAAACTTTCCAACTGACCTTGAAACAATTATGAAAGTATCTACACTTTACTTACATTATAAAACAATTCCAAACAACCTCTCATAATCTTGTGCTCACTTACTTCACCAAATTTCACTATGCACACCTTCTCATAGGCTTTAGACTAGGCTTATCAAGATAACTTATACTCAATAACTAGTAATAAAACAAGATTTTCTCAATGATATAAAAAAACAACACTCTTTATACAACACTCTCACATCACTACAATAATCCCTTTTTGATTAACATTCTCTCATAACCTCATATAGACCTAGAGGCTCATAATAATGTTTTAATGCTCACTTGACCATCATACCTCTTTGTGATAATCACTACTCACAAGATGCAAAAACAACCTTAATAACATCACTAATGATATTAGTAACATCAATGATAGCTAAAAACTCACCTTGTCACATACCTCAATGATCATTCACCATGCACCTTCACAAAATTCACCCTTTTGACATCAAAGACAACAACATACCAACATGTTTTCTTTCATGCCATCATTTTTGTCTTCATTTATATTTTTATATATTTTTAGTACTGTATCAAACTAGTTAGTATAGTTATAACTTTTTATGTGTAGTTTTAACACATAGTAGATTTGAAATAACTCAATTATGTTTGTGTAGGTATCTTGAATTACAGGTTACTAGATCAAACAATTCAACATAATATTATTCTTCAATCCAAGATTAAGATACATAGTTGAATAGGTTGACTCTATCTACTATTTTATTCTACCAACATATAGGTTGACTCTATTTGTTATTCTTCTTTAAAACATAGGGTTTTTTAGAACTTGGTCAAACTAGTTGACCCAATTTATAAAATTTGAAAGTAGTAACTAAGTACTACAACATAAAAAAATTAATCTAAATCATCTTGAAGAACACCAAGGTTCCTTTCTCATATATCTTTATAATTTCAATTGTTACTTTAGTTCTATTTTTTTCACAAGTTATTAGTCTTCAAAAATATAATCTGACAACTAACTAGGTCAACTTAGTCAACTTAGTTTTGTAGTCTACCTTCTATTTGAGAGGCTTAGTTGACCTAGTTGACTTTGTTCTTAAAGACATTGATTTTATAGAATAATAGTGATCAAGTCAACTCTATTCTATATTTTTTGTATATAGTGTCACCTGAATTGACTCTATACTATTCACAAACAAGGAATTAACATCTATTTGTTAGTAATTAATTCACATTTCCTTTTTATTTATTTGAATGCTTAGAGTAACTCACATAGTATAAATAAGTGGTTTTTCAAATTAACATTTTAGTTACAGTATTTTATTATTTTTTATATACTACCAAACCACTTGAACATTTAAAAATAATTAAACATTTGTCTTTCCAAGGCCTACCTACTTGGATTTCATCACCAAGGGGGAAGTCGACTTGGTTTTCTAGCCAAGTAGTATAAATACGTGGTTAATGGTATATATTGGAAAATTAATTTATACCTTATCACTTTAGCATTTGAAGTTATGTGGTAAGGCACCAATACCAAGCCATTACTATTGCCAATACTAATCCCTTTCAGCCCAAAGATCTTGAAAGCAACCGTAGATTGCATTCTAGTTCCCTATTTTAAACAACTTTTCTATCACATTAAAATTAGAATTTTTAATAATATGATATCACTTAAGGTTACCAATTCATAATTTACTTTTCATTTGATTATTTTCTCTTTGATCATTGTGTTTTATATTACAAAACTTACATTTTCTAATGCTAGTACAAGGTTTGTGTTTTGTGCCCCAATTGGATAAATCACATTAATACACAATTTTATTTGTTTTCTTTCATTATTTCTTCCAATTATATTATAAAAAAATTCCTTGTTCCAATACACTATCATCTTGGTCAATAAAGTCTCTTATAAACTATTTTTGACCTTCCTTCTAGTAGTACATAGTCAACCTGCATGATTGTGTCTTATTATCCCCGTATTTAGTTCTCTATTAAATAGTACATAGTTGACCAATATAACTGTGTATCCTTCTTAGATTTTTTATCTTTATTATTTGTAATAAATATTTGACCCAAATGACTATGTATCCTTGTCTATATATTTGCTTCCCTGGGTTACAAAACTTGGTTGAATGATTTGACTCTATATCCTATTTTTTGGCTTTGTGTTTGCATCATAATAATCCTTATAATCCTTTCCCTTTCATCATGAAATTCCTATTTGAGGATAAAACAGAGTTGAACTCAATATATATGATTAAATTTACCAATCCTAATAGGTTCCCTTATAAACAACTTGTGGCTTCCACTTTAGATTAAAGTAATTTGTATGTGTCCACTCAAACTACAAATCATGAAACTCCTCATGTCTCTTCAATTCATAACCCTGTTTTATTCTTATAGGATCATTTTAAACTAGATTATACTCTAAAAATGGTTTTCCTTATTAATGATTTTCCTCAACATCAAGTAAAAAACCTTTCCACTATTTACAACCTTATGATAAGTGGTCAAGAAGAATAACACCATTCACCTTCCCCCACATATTCAAATGGATTTAGGGGTGATAGCTTCTTTGATTCTCAACCTATTTCTTTTCTTATAATTCCTTCTCATACTATGAACTCTTCTTCCTTGATTTCTTCTACCTTCATGCCAAGCTTTTCTACTAACATGGTAAGTTCCACATCTAGCAGTCCCTTTTCAAGACCCACCCTTCTCAACCACTCTACTAGTGCATTAGTTGATATCATTGGAAATCATGCCACTAGTTTTTATTTTTATTTTAATCCTTTTACTAGTTTATCTTTTTAAACACATGTTAATCATTCCACCAATGCCTCCTTTTATGCCAACACTTCTCAAGTCACTAATACTACACATGCCATTACTCATAGTGGTACCCAAGACACTAACACCAATGCTAATTCTTTGTATGACATTCACACTAATAAAAACACCACTCAAACCCATAAAATTTTATTTTAAACTCTTAACCAAATGAACTCTTTCCAAAATAATCATGCCAACCAAATTATGCAAATGTAGAATCACCTTATTCACCTCCAAAATCAACCTCAATAGGTTTTATGGGGAGATAAAAATCAAAATTCCCCCACCCCACTTAGGGATTCCCATGGAAAATTCATTCCCAAACCACCTCTTATTAACAAAATGATTAAACATATTCAAAATGAACCTCTTACACTTCAAATTACCAACATAGATATAGGAGGTATTATCATACTGTTATTTACAATGGGTTAACTGATCTTACCTTACATTTAAAATCATTTGGAAATATATACATAGATTGGGTAAAGTTAAACACATTTACCACTACCAAGATATTATTAAAAACCCTCTCTGATGATGCTTTAGATTGGTATAACCATCTCAAGTCTCATTTCATCATTAGTTTCTATAGACACCTAAAATTGGCCACCAATGGTGTTTCAGAGAAATTTTACTTATGTTCTTTGGAAGAGAAAAGAAACCCGAGAAGGGTATGGTAGAAAACCTAATAAGTTGTGGAAACATTGATATAGATAGTTGTAGATACTCCTCTTTGGCTTGGTAGAAATGACCTTGTAGATAAGAAAGCACTCAAAAAAATGGTTGATTAGTTAGATAGTAGGGTGGATTTCTTAGCAAGCTAGATCTAAGAAGCATGAGCTTCCTTGGAGTTTATCAATCCACAATTTTTAACAATTTAGTTCTAGAAGACAAAGTACTTACATTAATGATAGAAGATACTAAAATGAAATACAAGAAGTGCTTGATAAATGAATAGGTGAATTTGGCTAATTATAGCAATAGATAGATTTATATTAATGCCAAATAAATCAAGTGTGGTCTAGAAAATAGGATGAGTTCATGTGGTTAGGTAGAGAGTCCAAAACTAATATTTGGTTAAGGTCTAATGGGTGAAAAAAAATTCTATTTATTTATTTGATAGTGACCATTGGTGATTGTGGTGACTGTTAGTGGTTGGGGAAGACTATTGATAGTTAAAGTAACCATCGATGATTACTATGGGTTTTGGTGTGGTTAAAGGAGACTAATTAGCAAGGTTACAAAATGAGATTATGGAAGGTGGGTTTGGGTTAAGTTGGTCATGAAATAGTAACAAAGTAACTAGTTAATGAAAATAGATAGTTAGCTTGTTGGTTATTGATTTAAGGGAGGGTCAAAGGATCTGTTGGTGAAAATTAGAGAAATTTTAGTAGAGTAATGATACTTGGTTTTTGGCCAATGAGTGAAAACACATCATATATTTATCACACTTGTTGATTCATTTGTTTACTAGAAAAACACCTACAAAGGAAGTGATAATACAAGAAGTCATGGCTCTAGATATAGATGATTGATCAATTTTAGGATGGATACTTTTTCAGCTCCTCCTCTTCTCTTTTTATAAGAGGAAGGAGAGGTACAAAAATAGGTTAAAAAGTAGTTAAAATTTAGCTTTTTCATACATTAGATAGTACACAAATTATATGAGCTAAATATAAAAAATTAAGCTGGAGTTGACTAGATTTTGATTGTTCAAGCCATGGGAACCTGACCGTCAGTGGTCAAGCTTAAAAATAAATGATTAAGGTCACCTTATATGGTAATGGGTAAAAATTTGAGTTTGGTCAAGGTGGGTTAGTGATATATTTAATCTTGACCTAGGGTTTGCATTGAAAAGGTTGTGGAAGAGTCCCTAACGGTCCTGAGGTGGTCTAGGGTTGTTTCAACATCTAGAACCATTGTGTACAATTTTATAGTGTTTACATTTTACCCCTTTTATTATGAAATTTGTATTAAAATGATATAAAACAAAAATGGATTATTGATTAAAGGTTTGGTTGCCCCAAGCATGGGAGAAGGTGTTCCCCCTCAAACCAGGAATTAATGAGGTGAAATAGAATTGGGTGTAGGTTTGATAAGTGGGTAAGCTTTAAATTTGTGGTATGTTGGGCACTAAAGTGAAAAAATGCAAAAAAAGTATGACTAAGTGTGATATCCAAGACAATGCATTGACTATGTTGTCATGGTTAGTAAAAATATGGTTAATAGTATTAGGACAAGTGACAAGTGGTCCACATAACCATATATGATGGTTGGGCTACATTTGTAAACTCAAGTTTCCTAAACAAGGTTAGTGTTATCATAGGTATATAAAGTAGAAAGTGATCTCATGAAGACAAAAATTGGTTAGGTGTGCACAAGGTAGTGAAATTTTAAAAATGTTTAACTTGGTAATATAGTTGGTACAATCAAAAGGACCAAGGCAATGTCATCACAAAACATGTAAAAGTTTTAGTCTAAAATGGCTAGTGGTAAGGTTGATGTTATGTATTTGTGTTTTTCAAAGAAGGCAATATCCCTATAATGGATATATGGTATGGGTATGTGCTAAAATGTTTGTGTGATAAATTGGTGGTTAGAGGAAAAAACCTAAAAATTATGACTGTTTATGGTTAAGGTTGACCCTCAAGGTCAACCATCGATGGTTACCATAACCTTCGATGGTTAGGTGTCAACCCTAAAAGGGTGAGGTCAAAAAATACTATCATGGTCCCTATTGTGCTCATTTGAGCAAATTAACTTTTGATGACTGGTGTTTGGTATTTTATGAGAAAACATTGATGATTGAGGGTGATTTTGTAATTGACTAGGTGAGTGAGGTGTTGAGTTAACCAAGGGTAGAATATAGATTTGACCTGATCAAGATGTAGTGTGAATGAGGAAGAGAATATGGATAGGTGGTGGTCCCTAAATTTCCTCCTCGATGATGGTTGAGGAATGAGGTAGGCACTATTGTTCAATTTATAGTTTAGTTTCAAGTTGGGAAATTGAATGTTATTTGGAACTTGTTTTGTTATTGTAGTTAGTTTTGGGTTTGTTTGGCTTAATTTTAGGGTTTAATAGTTTCATGGTTTAATTTGGTAGGTTAGAGTTAAATTGGAGGGTAGGGTAGGTAGGTGGAGCATACATGTAGGTTGAGGTAAAAATTTATTGTTTATTTTTGGGGTGGATGTGTTGTTTGTGGGGAATAAGGTTTTATGTGATCACTGGTGATCACTACATAGTGACCTTCGATGGTCACTTATGACCATCACCAGTCATGAGTGATCATTATCAGTTGAGAAGTGACCATTGATAGGTCATTACAAGATGACTATCGATGGTTATTGTCTTATCCATTGGAAGTTGACTATGAGAATAATTGACCATTAGTGGTCTAAGGTTAGGTTTAAAGGATTGGTAAATGGTTAAGGTTTAAGCAAATGTTGAAAAGAGTTAAGGTAAAGGGTAATATTTTTCATTGATAGATAATGGTTTAAGATTGGGCTTTAATGGTAGAAGTTATGTTTGGTCGAATGCTATAGGGTGAATGGTGTGAATGTATCCTAAGTGTTTATAGTAGATGGTTGTGTTTGGGTAAAGGTGTAGGTAATGGTTAAAATGAGATAGGAAAAGATAAGATAGGTTAAGGGGAGTGATGTAGATAAGCCATAGGTATAGGTCAAAATAAGCAAATATTATAAGTTGAAGAGATTAGCATAAGAGGTAGGTGTAAGAGGTTGAGTTCATAGGGAAAAAATAATATAGATAACTAAGTGTGTTTGCTATAAGACCTTTTAGGCATGGGAGAAGATTTAGATGAGGGATAGAGTGCCTCAGATATTTGATGGAATCATCAAGGTATGACTATTGACAATTGGATGTACGTGGAGGATGTGGGCTTTAGTAGTATGCTGCATTACCAACATGTACCTCGAGATATGGAAATGTTGGTGGAACTCATCGAGGAATGGGATCATACCACTAATAAATTTTTACTACCTATAGGGGAGCTAACTATTCTACTTGATGATATCCAAAGGATTTTATGACTACCCATATAGGGAGAAATGATCTAACATATTGAGAGGGAGGAGTAGGATGAACTTATGGATCTTTTATATGGAGATGACATGGTTTTTTTGAATTGAAATTATGATGGGTTACACTACATGCCACTATACCAAAGGGATATGGATGTGAGGAGGCTATTCAAAATGATGATGATAGAGGTGACATGTTATTAATTGCTTGATTCTAGTAGCAAGAGGTTCCCTTATTACTAGGAGTGCTCGTGGTGATGTTTTTAGGATGCATAGTGTTCATGTGGGCACCTATGTTGTTAGTTCATCTTTATATAGAGCTATAAAGATTTTACACCCACTAAACATATGGGATCACTATCATCTTCATCTTTCATTATTGGACCTACAAGCACATCTAAGTGGTAAGACTGATGGGGCTACCATGGGAGGGTTATGCTTAAATGGGTTTTTGAGTTAGATACATGTGCTAGAGGAGCAATTATTCTCTTTAAGGACTAGCAGGAGGGTCACATGACATTTATTGGTTCAAAGGTTGGCTAGATGCCTTAGTTATCAGAGACATGATTTAGAGACCATATGTTAAGTTTCCAAGGTGGAAATTTTATAGGAGACATACTCTATCCCTATAGAGATACAAATGGATATAAAGTATATGGCATGATGAGATAGAGTTGATACCATTTGACAAGGTATAGTGATAGTTTGGCTTGGTGCAAGGTATCCTTAGGGTGTTCTCAAGGTATAGGATGGAGGATGCAAAGTTCCCACTACCCACTTCATAGCTAGTACATGATTTGATTGACCACGAGGAGCTATAGATGATGATAAATATAGATGATGTAGGTGTCATAGATGGGTATCTTGCATGGTCCAAGTACTTTATGTCATAACTAATATTGGTCTTAAGGATGGGGGTCAATAGGATGTGGATGTGGATATCATAGGAAATAGGAAATAGGTTTAAATGTTGGGGGATACCCCAAATGTACAAGTAGTGACCATGGGGAAGGATAAAGCATGATCATCTTTAACCACAACACAAGCATCCTTGGTAGTAACACAAAGTCAGTTAGACAACATTACAGGTGAGAGAGATCATGCTAGATCTCAGTTAGCCTTGGTGATGTAGGAGAGAGATTCTCTTTAGTAAGTAGTGGGTGGAATAATAGTATCTATATGATCAATAGGGATGATTCTCATACAACTATATGTAGAGATTATGGAGGAACTATAGTACTATGAGGCCTTGGTATTCGGGCATTGTCTAGATGAACCTCGATGGGGTGAGTATAGGGCTAGGATTGTAGGTGGTGCTAGTATGGTAACACTAGATTAGTGGGTTACATTTTCTAGTGGGAAGGTAGGTATAGGAGGATAGGATCTAGAAGGTAGTGGTGACCCAAGATATTAGAGTTATGATGAGACATTATATTTTAATGTTTTATATTATTTTGATATTAACCTATGAGTCAATGCAGTGAGAAGTATATTTTGAGAGATATATGTATATTTACTTTATACATAATGATGATTATTTGATTATAGACACAAAAATTATAGATATGATCTTTGCATATGGATTGTGGTTCATGGTTATGATGTTCATGTTGATCATTTTCTATTATGGTTATGCTCATGATGATATGGATGTGGACTCACCTAGCTAGACATGTGATGATATGTTTCTTTATTCAAGTTTACGATGGTGGTTGTTATGTGATGATGTGATTATGTGATTATGATGATAATGTGATGTTGTTTATTATTATGCTCATGTTTATGACATTTATGATTATGGTTTTTGTTTTATGTATGTGATCATTTAATTTAATGTGATGAGATGATGATGTTTTGGATATTGATATGATCATGCTTATGGCTTACTAGTTATGCTTAGGTGGACAAGATTATGATCTGATTATTATTGTAGTTTATGGATAACTAGCATGATAGTGATTATTATGTTCATGCTTAATTTTAACTTCCTCACTTAGATTTAGACATGTGGTATATATGCTTTATATTATTATATCTTTACAATGGTGATAGTTGATTTATTTATGGATCTGGTGATTATGCTAATGATGTTTATTTTAGTTTATGATGTGATGATGATATTGTATTGTGTGGTTGTGATTATGATCATTTTGATTATGGTGAAGTACATAAGGTAATTTAAATAACAAAACCTAGATGTGAGAAAGAAAATACAAAGACTAGATATAAGTGTTTAAGTGAAAATATCCACCAGTGTGGGAGAAGAAGAATAAGAAATGGTGCTTCTTATTTGGCTAGGACTAAAAAAACTAAAGATGGATCAGATTAAGGAACATAATCCCTTAGAATTCTTTGCATCAGCATGCATTAGTTATTTAAAAAGGTGTCTTGATCACATAATGTCAAGTAATCTCAAAAACCATTGCTTATAGATTTTTTAAAAAGGGGGAGATGAAAATGAAACCTTATTAGGAGATTAGCTTATGTCTTTTGTAAGTCATCAAAGAGCCAGTATAAACAAGTCCATGTCATATGATGTGTAGACTGATCCATGTGAAAAGTCTACTTATGAAATCCAATTACAGCTTCCAAATTATATTTGTATTTTTTGATGGGTCTTTTTCTATTTTCATATTGTTTGGGAAGGTTAGGGAAGCTAATCAATACAAGAAGCTTCCAATAAATTGTTATGCTTTAACAAATGTTTGACTTAGCCATCCTTCAAGGGAGTGGTCTATTTTTGGTGTGCTTTGTTCAAGGATTTTGATGGTTATCCTTCAAGATAGTATTATACCTTATATTGAGCAATTTTGATATGTTTTTGGTATCTATCCTTCAAGGGAGTAGTCTATGGATGTTAGGAATGACCCATGATTGTATTTGCTTCTAGTTTTTCTTTTTCTTATTATTTTTGTTGGACATAGACTTGCTTATATAGGCTTAGAGGTTCACTTTTTATGAAGGCAAAACAAAAAGCACAAGAAGGTTGATTAGGTGTAAAAGAGGTTGGTGATAATGACAATGGGAATCCATCCTATAAAATGGGTATAAATTACCATGATAATCATGCCATGGTACCCATTGTTCAATATTAGGCTATGTTTATTATGGATAATCACATGATTCATTTTTAATCAATTGTTCCTAAAATAAGGAGATGAATATGGTTTGACAATAAGGGATGAACTTAAGTTTGGATAAGAAGTGAGTTTGATCCTATTTTAACAAAAGAAAGGACATAGATTTGAAACATTAAGGGGATCAAGTTATGGGTTGCCTTAAAGAGAGGACAAATGGTAAGATCCTAATCCATACTTGTGTGTTATGATATAAGGTCCAAGCCAATTGAAAGTAAACTTGCCTCACTTGGTTTTCTCCATATGGGTGACATATTGATTTTCCTTTAGGATGAGGTCTCTGATATTGAATTCTCACACTTTAAGGTGTTTATTGGAAGCATGTTTGATGTGTTCTTGATAGACATGAAGATGAATAAGTGTGGATAAATGAAATTCATCAAGTATCTCAAGTTAGGCTACATGTTCCTAATATATTCACTCTCAGAGATGAGATCTCATAGGGATATGCAAAGAGAGGGAATTTGGACTTTGATATGCAGGACACCCTCTACTCCAAAAACCAAAGAGAAAGGGGTAGTACCCATATGGGTTTGAATGATAGTAAAATATACCCATAAGGTGAAGGGGTTGTGTAAATGCTAGTCCTGACTAGATGCCTTAACCATTTTAGTTAGCATGTTATTGAGAGTTTTGTTAGAGGATTTTTATTGTCTATTTGCTTGAGGATGATAGGGTAAAGATAAACTTAACTTGATTCTAGATGCATTAGAAATACCTTGGATTTATTTGTTTTAAACATATTTGGCATTATCAATGATGATTTTATGAGGAACACCGAAATGATAGATGATGTGATGCTTGATAAATTTAATAATATTTTCTTCTTTAGTTGAGACAAGAGGAATGGCCTCTACCAATTTGGTAAAGTACTTGCTCTTAGTGATGATAGAATGATGTTGCTATGAATAATGGGGGTTAATTTCACTAGTAAGGTCTAGACCCCATTATGAGAAGGGATAAAATTATGTCGATACATGAAGACTATGGCTAGATGCATGATGTAAATTAGTATGTTGTTGACACTTAACACACTTTTCACATAATCATAGTAGTATTAGTTAAGGCTAAGCCAGTAATAACCAAGAAAAAGTATGTATTTATCAATAGCAAGGCCACTAAAGTGTCCCCCACATATCCCATCATGCATTTCCCTAATAGCATGAGAGGCCTCATGACTACGTAGGCAATAGAAGAGTAGACCATTAAATCCATGTTTATAAAAAATTCCCCCCATTATGGTATAACATGAGGTACTCTGGATAAACACTTTTCAAACATTCCTAGAAAGACTAAAAAGAATGATTGTAAATTTAATATAGTCAAAGGTTTGTTGATACCAAAGGTCAGGTTGGGTCTCCTCCACATTAAAGATGGTGGGAGAGTTTGGTTTAACATAATAAGGTTGGGTAAGTTTATGGATAATGACATATAGCTTAGATTCAAAGGGAACAAATGGGATCTAAGAAGTGAGGGAAGCCATCATGTCAGTAAACTTGTTCATATATTGTAGAGTGGTTTGGTAGTGTTAAAATGAGGCTAAGATTATGCAGCTAATTGTTTTTACTATTTCAAAACATCATTATTTCATTGATAAGAGCCATTTATTTTATTTACCACTAATTAAGAGTTTCTAAAGATGTTGATCATTTTGAATCCTAAGGCTAATATAATCTAGATTCCTATTCATTAAGGCTTCATACTTAGCCATATTGTTGGTATAGTTGAAATATAACTTGAAGGATAAATTAAGAGGTTAACCATAAAAGGGGATAAGCATAATGTTGGATCCCCCATCATGTTGACACTTTGATCCATCGAAGAACATGGTTACTTGATAGGTGAAGTCTACCTAAGCGAGGGTCATGATGGACTCATTGAAAAACTCAAGAGGAAGAGGTTGATCCCTAGCTAAGGGTGATTCAACCAATTGGTTAGTAATAATTATCCCTTTAATTAATTTTTTATAAAGGAAATCAAGGTTAAACGTAGATAAAATAATGAGCCACTTAGCCATACATTAGTTTTGGTATGACTTGGAGTACATATACTTGAGTTTGTCAGTATTAGTGATGATAAAGGTTTTGTGGTTGAGAAGTTAGTGGTAAAGTTTTGTGGCCACAAAGACCAAATCTAGGCAACATTTCTCGGTATGGGTGTACCAAATTTCATACTCTACAAGAGTGCAACTAATTTAGTAAATGGCTTGCTCTTTATGTCATTCATCTTGATGAGTGAGCATTGCTCCTAAGTGATGGTTGGTGGTAGAGATATAAAGGTAAAAAGGTTGATCTTCCTTGGGAGGAATGAGGGAAGGTAGAGAAAAAGGTACTATTTGAGTGAATCAAAGGACTTTTAATAGTTGTTGTTCCACTTAAAAGATACATCCTTCTTCAGAAGGTGATGGAAGGGTCGGCATTAGTTTGAGAGCTGGGAGATAAAATGATGAATAGAGTAGAGCTTCCCCTACAAGCTATGGAGTTGTTTAAGGTTGGTAAGAGGAGGCATATTAAAGATTGCTTTGATTTTGGCTAGATCAAATTTGATTCCCTACAAAGACATGATGAATCCAAGGAGTTTTCCTAACAAGACCCAAAAAATGGACTTCTTAGGGTTAAGGTAGACATGGTAATGGATGATTTATTTAAAGATAATATCAAAGATGGCCAAATGGTCTTTACAACATTTGGATTTCCCAATAAGGTAATCAATATAGTCTTTTATGATTTTGTAGATAAGGTCATGAAAGATGTAGGTCATAACGCATTGGTATGTTGCACCAGTGTTCTTCAGTATTAAAGTCATGACCCTATAGAATAAAATCCCCCATGGGGTGATAAAAGTAGTTTTGTGTTGATCTTAAAGTGTAATCAAGATTTGAATGTATCCTAAGAATCTATCCATTAAAGATAACATCTCATGGTTGGTTGTGAGATCAACTAGCTGGTCAATGCGTGGTAGGATAAATTCATGCTTTGGGTAGGTGAGGTTAAGGTCATGGAACTACACACAAATCCATAGTCCCATTGTTACTTTGGTGATAGGTAAAACATTCAATACCCATTGGGGATAGTCAATGGGTTGAATAAAATTGACACATATGAGACATTGAAGCTCTTCTTTCATGAGAAGGGCTATATAAGGGTACATTTGTCAATTTTTTTGCCTAATGGGTTTGGAATCATGGTTGGTGAATATGTTGTGGGTAGTGATGGAGGGTTTGATTCTTGGTATGTCATTTTAAGACAAAGTAAATGCTATGTTTTAGTCATGAAGGAGGGGGAGTCCCAAAGTTCCTTGGAATTTAGTGATTAGCCAATTTTGATAGTGTATAGATTATCTAAGGTGCCCAAGTTGATATTCATGGTGGATTAATTCAACATGGTTAAAGTCTGAGGAGCAAGGGATTTATTGATAAAGGAATCTTCTACACCAAGGTAGGTGATAATGGAATCATCATCCTGACACCTCACAGTGTTAATGGTAGGAGAGTCACTACCTATCATCTCCAGGTGGGTCAAAGGGATAGTTATGGTCACCCCATCCTTTTTATAAGTTAGAGGTTTGAAGTTGATCATGTTGATGAAAAATAGTTAGGGGGTGATGTCATAACCCTTAGTTATCAATGGTAGAGTGGATGATGAGGATGGGATTTCCTCATCAATGATGGTATGGGACATATGTTGGTTTGTTGTTCAGGTGGTGTGAAATTGAGGCCATGCTTTTCATGATATTTTTAGGTTTTGATTGAAATCAACTCATGTGGCCCATGTCTATACTGACCTAGACCAAATCCATTCCAAACACACCTATAGAGGTATGTTTCAAAAAATTCTCATTTATCCAAATAGGAAAAAATAGAGGTAAATGGTCAAGGTGAAAAAGAGGTGGTAAAAGTGTCAAGGGGTTTATCAAGTCCCACATAGATAAAATTGGTTTGACAAGTTGAGGGTTAGAAAAAAAAAATGGTTCCAATATTGAGGTCATAACTGGGTTATTGGTTAATATTCCCATACTTTTAAGTAGGAAAGGTGTCTAGTGTTAAAAGGTAATACTCCCCCAATGAAAGATGCTAGAAGGTTGATTCCAAAGGATCCATTATGGGGATTTGGGTAGAAAGGATGGAAAAACTAGTGGATTGTTTGTTGGTAGAATAAGATGAGGTTTTATATTTTACTGATGAAGGCTTGATGGATGGGGGAAGGAGAATGACATTGGGTTGGTACATCATATTTCATGATCTGAAAGGGCTTGGGTTTACTTGTATGGTAACAACTTGACCTTTGTGCTTAAATTTGATGCACTAAGGTAAGGTGGATGACACATAACCCATAAAATCACTCCAAGGGTGTCCCAACAAGATGTTGTACTAAAACTCTCTTTCCACTACATAGAAGAGTTTAGGAAGCATGTAGGGTCCTACATGAATGTGGAGGACAATAATTCCTAAAGTCATGGTCATGGTATTATTGAATGATTAGAGCACTACTAAGTTTTTTGAGATGATGTTCTTAGATAATTTGAGTTGGTTATATGCATTGGAGGAGATAATGTTGATACTATCTCCCATATCAATAATAACCCCCTTGATGTACGTTTCGTTAATGTACATAGTAATGAAGAGATGAGGGTCTAGATCATCTAGATGGATAGAGGGTATTATGAATTCTTGAAGGTAACAAGATTGAAAAACTAGAGAGATCTAAAAAAAGATGCTAAAGGTTGTGGGTCTTTTGGACTAACCTCTATAGATTGTAAAACTTTTATCATTACTTGGTGATGATGGGGTGAGGTATTGATCATTTCATATAAACTTATATTCACCAGCATTTGGTGAAGCTATTTTAGAAATACTCATTGGATTAATTTAGATGGATTAAAGTGAGAGGGTCCCAAGATAGACACTTTCATTTTGGTTTAAATTAAAGGTATTTAGCATTGGCTAGGTGGTAGAAGAGGGATATGCTCATAGAATAGACACTGTTATCTTTCCCTTGTCCTTTGGTTGAGCCTATGATCATGTGACCACATGAATGGTATAGATTAGGGGAGGATTTAGGCTAGATTATTACTTCAATTCCTCCTCACTATGAGGTGAGAGTAGAGGAGTAGGTAGGTGTTGGTCGATGGCTATTTAATCTTGGATTGGTATTAGGCTCATAAGAGCCTCATCTAATAATAAGTCATCCTCATGATATAGTTAATGGGTTAATACTTAGAGAGATTTATAGATCTTAGTATCATGCCCATGTGTTTTATGGTATGAGCATACTAATTTATCATTATACCAAGATGGTTTAAAACTATATGGGTAAAATGGTTTGATAGGTGGCAAGGTTAAACAAGATGCTTGAAATAACCTCTATAGGATGGTTGAGTAAGACTTGGGAAAGGTGGAAAAGGTGTGGAGGTCTTAGGTTTGGTGTTATGGTGGAAGCCCTTTTAGGAGTGGGTTTGATGGTTATATAGTTGGGTGAAAGAGTGTCCTTGGTGGATGTCTTTGGCTTTAGTAGAGAGGTTAATAGATTGAGGTTATAAGGTTTTAGGGTAGACATTTGAGAGGTAAGAAACTTATTTCTAGATGATTGGGAGATAGGAGGTATGTTCATGGGTGTTTTGGTGAAAATAGGTGTGGATGAAATTAGGAGTGATGGCATAACCAAAATTGGTGGTTGGGTTTTGATTTGGATGGTTGATTTCCCAAGTAAGGTAGATTGATGGGCTCCCATAATAGAGGGGAAAGTAGAGAGGGGAGGTAGAGTTTTAGTTTTTGGGCTTATAGGTGGTCATACTTTCATCATTGTATTAGATTTGGATTTTTTTAATAGGTTTAGTGAACAAATAAGGCTCCTACTTGGTTTTATATGGGAGGCCAAGATATTTCCAAAAGGTGGCCTGATCTAGGTTAGGATCAAATATGAATTTCAAGTTTTTAACCAATCCAAATAAAGGTTTGTAGATGAGTCTAAATTCACCATTAGTGAATGCAAAAGATAGGCCTAAGAGTTAAGGGGAATGAGTTATTACCTTGTCCTTTTCCTAATTAAAATGTTCAAATATCTTAGAAGGTAACTCTTTGGTGGGACATGTAGGCAAAGTGGTTTCTTCCTTATGAGTGCCTATTAAAAGAAGAGTGGATTTTTATATGATTGAAGAAAATGATAAAGTGGGAATGGTTTCCTCTTATGATGTGAATATCGAAGGAGAGGGTGGTGACTCCACTACCTCAATAAGTGGAGTAGGGGAAGAGGTGATTTGGTCAATGGTCTTCTCAGTAGTAAGTTCACCAAAAACCATATTGATGGTATGGGCCTCATGAGCATGAGAGGATTATACTTTGTTTTCATTATTAGTGGAAGGAGCATGGTTAGGAAATGGTTGTCTAAAGATGTCAAGTGATTGGTTTGAGGGTGAATTGGGGTTATCCAACACAAGCTCACCCTTAACAATGAAAGTATGGATAATGTTCTTAAAGGTATTACACCTATTAATATCATGTCTAGTGACTTAGTGAAAGGTGCACAATTCATTCTCTTTGTACTAACTAGGAATAGGATGAGAAGAGTAAAATTACTATAGAGGTTTGATCATAAGGAGCTAAATGATATTATATTTTAACAATTTCTCCAAGACTAAAGCATATGACTCCTCAAGTAGAGTAATTTAATTTTGGGTGTTACAGTTGGGTTTCTAGTGTTTTGATTGGAGGAGTTGAAAGAGTTAGATTGGTTGATAATGAGTAAAGGGGAGGTCTTAAGTATAACCACATTCATGGTTCCCTTATTTTTGGAGTTTTTGTTAGTTTGATAGTTCATTTAGAGGATGGGGTCTCATTTCATTTGAAGGTGGAATTTTTATTTCTCAATTTCAACTTCCCTTCATTAATGGCTCTATTATCTAGTTTTCATGTTATGGTAAAATCATCATCAAAGGAATTGAAGATTTGAACCTAAAAAGTAAAGGATATGTGTTTATAATAAGCCTCGGCAAAGAGTTCAATCATATTAGGTTGGGATATAGAGAGAGAGATTTGGTTTATCAAACATCTCCAATGGGACACAAAGTTAGCAATGGATTCATCATCAAATTGCTGAATACAGTAGATACTAGTGATGGAGACTTTTGTTAGGGTGTGGAGCTAAAAAATTCACCACAGAGCATTCATTATCAAGTTTGAGTCTACACAGACACCAGCGTCGGTCACAGGAAGTTGTAGAGACGTCGACGTCGATATAAGGTCGATCGACAGCAGTCACAGACAAGCAACAAGAATCGATGTCGGTTACCTGTGTGTCCAGAGAGCTATTTCCATGGACAGAAGCGAGTGTTTGCATGATAAGTTTGAGTTGTAGACTCAAGCTCGCATCTCTATTGTTAGCAATACTATTTTTAGAGCCCTTGTTCAAGTGGCTTAACTGCTTGTTGGGTGTACATGCTCAAGTCTCCTAATTCTATATGTAGAATTAGATCTTCTTAGCTTTGTAGTAGTTTTGTAGTGGATTATTGTAGTTGGGTGAATTATTGTAATTCATTGTGTGTGAAGAACAGTACAGAATTGAATCAATCCAGGCTTGTTGGAGTTGATTGTTCTTGAGAGAGAGAGCTCTTGAGGAATAGAGTTCTATTGAGAGATCTATACATCTAGGAGAGGTGTGGAAGAAAAAAGCTTTCTTCAATTGTATTCCTTTTGTAAAGAGTTTGTTAATACAAGTTT
The DNA here is from genome assembly GCA_037957365.1 of Torreya grandis. Taxonomy (NCBI): domain Eukaryota; kingdom Viridiplantae; phylum Streptophyta; class Pinopsida; order Cupressales; family Taxaceae; genus Torreya; species Torreya grandis. The sequence continues at coordinate 2,268,414 of JARHVA010000623.1, forward strand.
TCAGGGTGTTTTCTTGTATCTCTTGTTCTTGCTATTATCATTCTAATTACTTGTCAATCTGGTTTAATTCCACATTTATTGCTGTCACAATTGTAATCTATTATTGGATTGATCCCCCAACAAGTGGTATCAGAGCCTTGGTTATAGGTTCAGAGATTGATAATTGGTATCAAAGTTTAGGTTCACTAACAAGTGGTTCAGATCTGTGTAGTGTGTATTGATTACAGGTTCTCACAGGAGTTTCTGCAGGGATTTCTGTTTGAGTAGGAGAAGCAATGGCAGATGAAAGTAAATTGAGAATGGAAAAGTTCAATGGAAAAAATTACCAACACTGGAGAATGTAGATAGAGGATTATCTGTATCAGAAAGATCTCTACTTACTGTTAGGAGGTGTTGCAAAGAAGCCCAAAGACATGGAGGATGAAGAATGGGAAGTTCTTGACAGAAAGGCTCTGGGGTCTATAAGACTAAATCTAGCATCCACTGTGATATCCAATTTATCACAGGCAAATTCTATGGTAGAGTTGATGACTACGTTAGCAAATTTGTATGAAAAACCCTCAGCTTCTAATAAGGTATATCTTATGAAGCAGTTATTTAATTTGCATATGAATGAAGGTGGATCTGTTTCTACTCATCTGAATGATTTCAATGGAATTGTGAATCAGTTAAGTTCAGTGAATATAGTGTTTGATGATGAAATAAAAGCTTTTTTGATATTATGTTCTTTGCCTGAAAGCTGGCATGGCTTAGTAATGGCAATAAGTAATACTGCATCTGCATCAAATATTTTGAAAGTAGAGGATGTTGTTAGTGTTATCTTGAATGAGGAAATACGCAAGAAAAGCACAGAAGAGGCATTTAGGAATGCTTTAAGTTTTGAGAGTAGGGGAAGGCAGAAAGAGAAGAGCAAGAAAGGCAGATTTAAATCCAGGAATGGCAGGAAGCCACAATGCTGGAATTGTGGAAAGATGGAGCACATAAGCAGAGATTGTTGGTCAAAGCCTAAGGAGGACAATCAGAACGAAGGAAAGGAAGAAGCCAAGATTGCAGGTATTGCACAAGATGCTTTAATTTTCTCTCTGCATAATAATATATAATCTTAGGTATTAGATTCTGGTGCATCTTTTCATGCTACTCCTAACAGGGAATATTTTAGTGACTATATCCATGGAGATTTTGGAATAGTGTATCTAGGGGATGATGAACCCTGTAAAATAATTGGCAAAGGTAAAGTGTAGCTGAAGATGCAGAATAGTAACACATGTGTGTTGAGAGATGTGATGCATGTTCCTAGCTTGAAGAGAAATTTGATTTCTGCAAGAAAGTTAGGGGATGAGGGTTGTACAGTAACTCTCACATCAGAATCTTGGAAGGTGACCAAGGGTGCACTTGTTATGGCCAAAGGTAAGAGAGAAGGTAGTCTCTATTTGTGTAATTGTGTTACTAACAAATCTCCTTTTGTATTATCTACTTCAGATGTGGATGCTAAATTGTGGCACTCAAGGCTTGGCCACATCAGTGAGAAGGGGATGTCAATTCTTAAGTCCAAAGGTATGCTTTCAGATTTAAAAGGCATAGATCTAGAATTTTGTGAGCACTGTGTATTTGGAAAATAGAAAAGGGTTAGTTTTATCAAAACTGGGTCTACTAAGAAGAGGCACAAGTTGGAGCTTGTTCACACAGACGTGTGGGGACCAGCTCAGATTGCTTCCATTGGAGGATCACAGTACTATGTATCTTTCATAGATGATGCTACAAGGAAGGTATGGATCTACTGTATTAGAAAGAAATCTGATGTATTTGAGACTTTTAAAGTTTAGAAAGCTATGGTTGAGAATGAAACAGGTAAAAGATTAAAGTGCCTGAGATCAAATAATGGTGGTGAGTTCTGTAGTCATAAGTTCAGAGATTATTGTTACATGCATGGAATTCATAGGCAAAAGACGGTTCCAAGGACACCTCAGTAGAATGGAATTGCTGAAAGGATGAACAGGACAATAATGGAGCATGCAAGATGTATGAGATTGCATGCTGGTTTGCCCCTACAGTTTTGGGCACAAGCTGTTGACACTATAATATACCTAATTAATAGAGGACCCTCTACAGCTCTGGATGGTGGTATTTTAGAAGAGGCATGGACAGGTAAAAAGGTTGATCTCTCATATCTCAAAGTTTTTGGTTGTGAAGCCTTTGTGCATATAGATAAGGAAAATAGAAAGAAGCTTGATGATAAGTCTATGAGATGCACATTTATTGGCTATGGCTCAGATGATTTTGGTTACAGATTGTGGAATCTAGAAACTAACAAGGTAATCAGGAGCTGTGATGTTTTTTTCAATGAAAGAGTGATGTATTGTGATCAGCTAAGGAAGTTGAATCAGTCTGAGCAGAGCAATGGTGAATTGGATGAGGTGAAAGTCCAAGATGAGCTTGTGAGAAAAAGAAATAATCACTTGCAAGAAAACACAGAGACCGACATCGACAAGGTAGGAACCGGAGTCAGCAGGACAGAAACCAGCATCGGCCATACAGAGATCGACGTCGGCCGTACAGGTACTGAGGTCGGTTAGGAAGAATTGACATCGGCCAGTAACAGGTCTATAGGTGACCGAGGTCGGTCACTGTCAGAGAATTTGGGTGGATAGCGTTTTGTGGACGAGTCTCAGACACCCATCAGAAGGTTAGAAAGGGTGAGTAAGCCTCCAATTAGATATTCTCCTTCTTTATTTTATTTATTGCTAATTGATGGTGGAGAACTAGAGAGTTTTGAAGAAGCAATACAGGTGGAGTCCAAGAGTGAGTGGGAGCGTGGCATGGTTGAGGAGTTGGAGTCCTTAAGAGAGAACCAAACATGGGATTTGGTTGAATTGCCAGCTGGTAAGAGAACACTCAAGAATAGATGGACCTACAGGTTGAAGGAAGGTGAGAATGGACAGATGAGATACAAGGCCAGATTAGTGGTAAAAGGATTTGCACAAAAGCCAGGTATCGACTTTGGTGAGATTTTTTCTCCTGTTGTTAAAATGACTTCAATAAGGGTTGTATTGTCTTTGGTTGCTTTTGAGGATTTGCATCTTGAGCAACTAGATGTTAAGACAGCATTTCTTCATGGAGATTTGGATGAGGAAATTTATATGGAACAGCCAGAAGGATTTGAGGTTAAGGGTAAGGAGAAGTTTGTGTGCAGGTTGAAGAAAAGCTTGTATGGCCTCAAGCAAGCTCCTAGGCAATGGTACTTAAATTTTGATAGGTTTATGACTGAGCATGGCTACAGTAGGTGTCAATCAGACCATTGTGTGTATTTCAAGAGATTTGATAATGGTAGATATATTATTCTATTATTATATGTAGATGACATGCTGGTTGCAGGATCTCACATGCAAGATATCTCAGAGCTTAAGGTGAAATTAGCTCAAACGTTTGCTATGAAGGATTTGGGAGTAGCAAAGAAAATCCTTGGCATGAGCATTAAGAGAGATAGGAAAAATCATAGGTTGATATTGTCTCAAGAAGATTATGTGGACAAGGTGTTGAAATGGTTCAATATGCAGGATGCTAAACTGGTAAGCACACCTTTGGCTGGACATTTTAAGTTGAGTAAAGAACAATGTCCTAATTCATATGATGAGGTAGAGTACATGAGTAAGGTTCCATATTCTTCCTTAGTAGGGAGTTTGATGTATGCAATGGTGTGTATTAGACCAGATATTGCCCAAGCAGTGGGAGTTGTAAGTAAGTATATGGCCAATCTAGGTAAGGAACATTGGAAAGCAGTTCAGTGGATCCTTAGATATCTGAGAGGAACCAGTAGTAGGCACTTGTGTTATGGAGGTTTAGATACTTCTCTACATGGCTATGTAGATTCAGATATGGCAGGTGATTTGGATGGTAGGAGGAGCACTATAGGTTATGTTTTTACTGTAGGTGGAACGGTGGTTAGCTGGATATCTAAGTTGCAAAAGGTTGTTGCCTTGTCAACTATAGAAGCAGAGTATATTGCAGCCACAGAAGCTAGCAAGGAGATGATATGGATGACATGGTTCATGGATGAGCTTGGTAGGGAGCATGAGAGTTGCAGATTGTATAGTGACAGTCAGAGTGCAATCCATTTGGCTAAGAATTTAGCCTTTCATTCAAGAACAAATCACATACATCTAAGGTATCACTTCATACGACATGTATTGGAAGATGGTGAGTTGAAGCTGGAGAAGATCCATACAGATAGGAATCCTGCTGATATGTTAACCAAGCTGGTTACAAAGGAGAAGTTAAATCTTCATTCAACTTCTATTGGTCTTCATGATTGAGTTAAAGATGGAGGAGCTAGAAGATGTTGCTATACAGGTACTGGTGCAGCTGTTTATCTCCAAGTGGGAGATTGTTAGGGTGTGGAGCTAAAAACTTCACCAAGGAGCATTCATTATTAGGTTCGGGTCTACACAGACACCGGCGTCGGTGAGGAGCGATCAACGTCAGTCACAGGCAGTTGTAGAGACATCGACGTCGATAGAAGGTCGGCCGACGGTGGTCACAGACAAGCAGCAGGAACCGACATTGGTTACCTGCGTGTCCAGAGAGCTATTTCCATGGACAGAAGCGAGTGTTTGCATGATACGTTTGAGTTGTAGACTCAAGCTCGTGTCTCTATTGTTAGTAATACTATTTTTAGAGCCCTTGTTCAAGTGGCTTAACTGCTTGTTGGGTGTACATGCTCAAGTCTCCTAATTTTATATGTAGAATTAGATCTTCTTAGCTTTGTAGTAGTTTTGTAGTGGATTATTGTAGTTGGGTGAATTATTGTAATTCATTGTGTGTGAAGAACAGTACAGAATTGAATCAATCCAGGCTTGTTGGAGTTGATTGTTCTTGAGAGAGAGAGCTCTTGAGGAATAGAGATCTATTAAGAGATTTATACATCTAGGAGAGGTGTGGAAGAAAGAAGCTTTCTTCAATTGTATTCCTTTTGTAAAGAGTTTGTTAATACAAGTTTTCAGGGTGTTTTCTTGTATCTCTTGTTCTTGCTATTATCATTTTAATTACTTGTCAATCTGGTTTAATTCTACATTTATTGCTGTCACAATTGTAATCTATTGTTGGATTGATCCCCCAACAACTTTCTTAAAGATGTTTATGAGAAAGTGATCTAAGAAAATCTGAGCTAATTGGATAAAATAAAAGAGGGAGTGTTCTGTAATAGTAATGCACCAATCTAGTGTTAGACCTGATAGAGATATGGGGAATGTAGGAAGAAGGAGAGCATCATTGTAGTACCTAAATAATCTTAGATGTTGTTGAGGATCCTCCTTACTCTAAAATGTTAAGAAATTTGGGAGTTTCCATTGAGGAGGATACCGCCAAATGGGGATGGATGTGTTAATTGGTTCATTATAGAGTTGGTCATATGAAAAAATATTATGAGATCCAAGAATGGATGACTCCAAAGTAGTCATATTATCCATTAACATTTTTACAAGGTTAGTTTGGGGTTGTGCACCCCCTTAGTTATAAGGTAGGTTATGTTGGGTTTGGGTAGGTGTAACATATGTATAGTTGGTGGGGGTTGAGATGCTACCATATGTTGGTATGTATATATGGGTGGTTGGGTGGAAGGAAGAGGTATATACCTTTATGGGTTAGGGATATAGCTTAGGTTTAGTGCATTAGGCACCTATTGAGAGATTAATGTAGGTTAGGTAAGAGGTATGATTGGGTTAGTAGATAGAGGGTAGGTGGTAACTTTGGTACTTATGGGTAGAAGGGTATAAGGTATGGGAACCATCATGATGTAAAATGAAGTGGAAATAGGTAGGTTAGAAATGGGAGGAATGGCAGTGGCACTAATAGAGGGTAATCCTATAATAAGGGAAGTACCAGTGGCTAAAGGATGGGTTGATCCTATACAAATAGGATTATTAGTTGGACAATAAGGTGGTTGGGTGTTTCTTTCTTGAGTGGGTTGGTTCTAAATGGTGGTTTCAGTGGGGTTATTATTAGAAGATGATGCCTAGGTGACTAAAGGTTATGTGGAGAAGGTGGCTATAAAAATATCACTCATAAGGTGGGATGGTATGTCATAGGGCTAGTCAATAGGTGGAACTGAAGCAAGGGTATGCTGGGATATGGTGTTAAGATAATGCTAGAGGGCTATAGAGTTATTATCTGAAAAGGTGGTGAAGTCTTCATCACCTTAGGAAACCATGCAAGGGATGGTAAGACTCCTAGTAGGATGAGGAGAACTCTCTACATTTGAGATGTACTCCATGGATGAGGGACAAGAGGAAGATGAATGATTAGGAGGTGGGTCTTGATTTGATTAGTTTCTTAGTTGTTGCCTATTTAAAATCATGTAGGTAAGAAAATGAAGAAGATACAAGAAATCTCACAACTTAAACAAAGAGATAATAAGAAAAGTTACCAAGAAAAACACACACTAAAACACTTTAAATCCTAAGGTTATTTTTAGTCTCTCTTATGGATTAAGCTTTAAGAAATTTGTGACTCTACTTTGATCATAGAGGAAAATAAGTCTATGGTTAGTTTTAGTTTGTGTTTAGGCTCTCAAAGGGATCTATGTTGGAATCAATACATGGTTTGATATTGGGGCCTATCCCCTCACTTCACACACCATAGTGACAAGGGTGTCAGGTGCACAATCAAGATATACTATTTTATAGAGATTATACTCAACCAGAGATTTGATTTGGTTCTCCCATTGGTGATGAAATCTAAGTAGGATGGTTGGGAAAGGTGACCACTAGGTAATGAAATCCTAGTCAAGCCTTATGTCAATGTTTGATGCTTGATTAGATATAATTATTTTTGTCTTATATGTGTGATAAGAGTGAATTTATGATTAATTCACTTGATTAGTTAATCTATGTGAGATAAAATAAGAAAGTAGATAATGTATGCAGTAAGTTTTAAGTCTAAAAAGAAATTTTGATTTCATTGTATGAGCAAAGAAAAGAAGAAAAAGCACCTAGATGTAACTATGAACCCAAGAAAAGACTCAAGGATCCCATTGAGCATGCCAAAATGTTTTAGAGAAATTTCACTTATGTTCTTTGGAAGGAAGAGAAAAGAAACTCGAGAAGGGTATGATAGAAAAACTTGATATGTTATGCATACATTGATCCATACAGTTGTAGATACTCCTCTTTGGCTTGGGAGGAATGATCAAAAAATAAGAAAACACTAAAATAAATGGTTGATTAGTTAGATATAATTAGTCAAATTCACCTATTTAGATAGTAGGGTGGATGATCAAAGGTTAAGTTTGTTCAAGGTGGGTTAGTGAGATAGTTTAGCTTAACCTAAGGTTTATTGTCAAAATGCTATAGAAGAGTCCTACATCTAGAACCTTTGTGTGTGGTTTTCTAGTGTCTATAAATGGCTTCAATTAGACTTTAGAATTATTCTTACCAACCTTTGTAAATTAAGCCTAATAATTACTAAACATCCCAAATTCATTTTTATGTCATTATTCAAAGCTCAGAATCACATTGAGACATACCTAATTGGGTTGTCCTATCATAAGCAGCAAAAACCTCTCACAAATTCATCTCTAATCATCCCATGACATCACAACATGCAATTTGGACTGTAGACCTATTAAATGCAAAAAATACACATATAAAAATCAAATATTGGAAATGTTAAAATCCTAAATAAAATTAATTAAAATTTTAAATGTAATTAAATAGCTTATTGAACTATTTATGATCAATTAATGAAATTCTAAAAAATAAATTCAAAAATCAAGAATATCCTCGGTTTTCATGATTACCTTTTTGTGAATTGTCAAACCTTTGAAAATATCCTAAAATATCTTACCCATGCCTATTCATTGAAAATCATGAGATTTTGACACATTTTAACTCTATTAGTGTTAATCAACTCTCTTAGGTTAGGTTTGAAACCATTCCATGTTTTAACTACACTCTAACTCACCTTGACTTGGGGTTAGTTCCTAAACTTATAAATATAAGCATTTGCCTCTCATTTATGAGAAATTGAACATAGTAAAGTTTTAATGTAGGATTCGATACATGATTAAAATCTATAGTGTAATAATGCCAAAATCATAATCCAAATCCAATGTCAAAACATAAGCCATGGTGCCAAGGAGAAGGAGAAAAAGAGATAGCCAAGCTTGATTACCAAAGACTCTTTGAGCACAAGTCAAACAAGCCACACAACAAATCTCTTGGAGAATTCAAGGAAGGTAAGGAATTTATCATTATTTGAATTTTAGTTGGATTTATAATTTATTTTGTTCATTATGGCCCCCTTATGATCTAGGCAAGTAAGTGTTATGCATGTTAATGTGTTTTTATTCAAGTTTTGTTACTTATTCTAACACATGATCTAACCACCCTTCTTAGATTCTATTTCCTAATATTTCTAACTCTATTTTTAACTTTAGTGAAATGGAGAGAAATAAAAGATGAGGGGTTTGTACCTAGTAAATGGTGTGCTTGTTGATGACCAAACAAAGTGAGAGCTCCTTTTTGGCAAGGAAGGACTACCTGCAATTAGACCACACTAAGACAACTTATTTGTTAGATGAGTATGAAGGGTGGACTGCCTATCAATGCTAGATCCAAGAAGTTAAAGCTCCCTTGGATGGTTTTCAATCCAATCCCCTAATGATAAAAATATTTTATAATAGAAATAAAATATGTTTACATTTAGATTGATAAGGAATAAAATGCTTATGCTACAAAGAAATGAAAGTACCTGTTTAATAAAAGGTAGCACAGTGGGTCAATACCATGAAAAATTGGATCAAGGTTAGGTTCAAAGGATATGAGTAGAGTCTAAAAATAGGCCATAAATAGAAATAGGGTTTGATTGGGTGTGAAAGGAGAGGAAATAATAGTCTATTATTTTCTTTGACAATGACCGTTGCTGGTCAGGGTGACCGATGATGGTTATCTTAACCGATGACAATTATAGTTACCTATAGGAGTGTGGTAGAATATTTAAAGTTGGATTAGTGGGAGGTGGCTAATGAGAAGAAGGTAGAGTGTGGATTATTGGGGTGACGGGTAATATGAAAATGGTTTGATCTGAACAATAAACTTCAATACAAAAAGGAAATGCTAAAAACAACATGAGAATACCTATATAATGCTAAATAGGTGATAGTTGAAATCTAAAGAAAATTAGGTAGCATAACAATACTTCGGCCTTCAAAAGTCATGTGGATAAAGTTTTAGGGTCTTGGATACCTACATAAATAAATTAAGGGAGCTTGGATGCAAATTTTTGGATCCTCATCTCCTCTAAGAGCCTTACATTTATAACATAAAACTACTAAAGAGAGAGAAAGTTGCTAAGTTGGGTGAGGATAAAGATGCCAATTCAAAGAGAAATAAAGTTGTAAAGTGTGCATGGGAAAGTTTTTATTTTGTCTATGTAAGTCTGGCCTAAAAGGGATGCTTTTTGTGTTGTAGGTTTGGATACCTAACCATCGATGGTCAGGATAATTATTGATGGTTAGGCTGACCATCGATGGTCAACCCTTAAGTGTAAAAAGGTTAAAAATGGGTCTAAGATTGATGTTTCTAAAATGTTTGACAAAGGCCTAGGAGCTTTAACTAGTGTAAAGGGTGTCTTAAAAGTTAGATAGCTAGGTGAATAGTCTAAGGTCAAGAAATGGTCCAGGGTGATGTGACATCAAAAAACTATCTAAGGGGATGTTTTAAAGTGTCTAAAATTTTCCCCTTTTTATCATATGGCTTTAGATCAATAAGCCATAGAATAAAAATGAGCTATTGACTAGCTAGGGTTTGGTTTCCTTAAGTATAAGAGGAGGGTATCCCCCTCAAACTAGGAGTCAATGAGGTAACACAAAAAATGAGGTAGGGTTTTGACAAAAAGGTAAAATGGAGGTTATGAGGTTGGTGATGAAAAAGGTGTGGTCATTGGAAATGTAAATATGCACATAAAATGAAATATTCAAAATCATGCAAAGACTAAAGTTGCCAATGTTGGTAATAATAAATTTGGGTTTTATGATAAGTGATAATGTAACCAATATTCAAAATTGGTCATAACTAATTGGGTCACACTTATCAAGTGTCCTAAAGAAGGTTAGTGTTTGCTTAGGTATCTAGGGTAGGAAGTACTCTTGAAGAAAACATAAATGGTTGGGTCACGCATGAGGTAGTATGTAAGGCAAAATTTCAACATGGAAAAATCAGTCAAGATGGTCATCATGACCAAAGCAAGGTTATCATAAGGTATGGAAATAGGTTGGTTAAAAAATGTACCAACATCAAGGTGGATGAAGGTAAATGGTTTGGGTGGTTGGTTGGGTAGGGAGTGTCTGAGATAACTCCTAATGTGTTAGGTAAGAAGATGTTACCTACATAGTCTCATGGATAGTAGATCCAACATGGAATTCAAGCCCAATGTATTTATTGCTTGTTAAGGGAGAGGGTGACTCCCAATTAGGTCAAGTGGTGTCCAGGAGTGGGTTTCCTTAGTTGAAGACATTAATAGGTAAAGTTGAGGTAGGAAAGGGGTGAGAAAGGTGGGGTAAATAAAACATATCCCTGACTGTTGATGGTTAGGGTTCAATAGTGATGGTTAAGTAACCATAATTAGTTAAGGTTAATCATTGAGGTGTATGAAACCATAGATGGTTGGGTAAAAACATTAAAACCATGGTAAAAAGGAAAATAATCAATCATTTGTTTATGTTTGCAAAATTTGGCATCTTGCGAGTTTGTCATTTTTGAGCATTTGGTATGAAGAGCTTGTGATAATGTGTGGAATTATGGTAAGATTGTTGGTTGTGAGTGATCGAGATGGATGCTGGAGATGTTCATGGTCAGGTGGTTAGACATGGACTAAGACATGGACAATGGTCATGGAACAAATTAGGGTCCTCATGATTTTATCTTATTTGGATTATAATGTGTGAAATAGGTGTTATAAAATGTACATAGATGCATGTAAATGGTAGATTATTCTAGTGAGAGATGTCCTAGGGTTTGGATATCCTACGTTTTAAGGTTTGAGGAGTGGATATGGGAATTTAGGTATAATATTAGAGTTTTAAGATGAATGTATGTGTGTATAAGGAAGTTAAAAATGGTGGGGATGGAGTGGTAGGGTAGATTAGGGTTTTGTAGAGGAAGTTAGAGGGTTTAAGCTTACCATTGATAGCCATTAATAATGATCATCGATGGTTGACTTGATCGGTGATGGTTGAACCTAGAGGTAAAAATGCCCTTAGGAGACTATCAATAGTTGGGGAGGAAGGGGTTTGAGTGGGAAAAAAAAAGCTTACAAAAAAAGGTGGGGGCCTTGATTGGTTTAAAGCAATGGATTGATAAATAAGATTTTTATAAATGACTTTGTGTAGGGGTATATTGAGGTTAATTTGATGAATGAGTTTTGCTAGTTATTAATGTGGAATAAATTGATGAACTAGTTAGGTATGTTTTAAACTTTATTAATGTTGATTGGTTTACTAATATTTTGCATTGAGAATAGGTTATGTTTTGAGTAATACAGGTAATGTGTGAAGATCATTGTGAAAAATAGGTTAATACTATGGAGATGATTAAAAATTTGTTCTTCGAGATGAGGGTAAGGTAGAATGGTTACAAATGAAAATAAGTGTTTAAGGGGTGAAAATTTTGTATGGTGTATAGATGGGATAAAAGAAGAAAGCATTTGAGAAGAGTAGTATAGATAGTTGGTGAGAGGTAGGTAATTATTTAAATGACCATTTAGAATGGCATGTAGTGTATGATAAAGGGTGTTGTAGTTATGAGAGATAGGCATAGGAAACAAATGATAGATGAAATAGTGTTAGTAGAGATGTAAGTGTTTTGATAGTGGTTATGGACATAGAAATAAGTCATTTCTTAATTCTTGATATGGTTCTTTTGTAGGCATGAGATTAGATCCAAACATGAGATCAATTTCCCAAAATCTTTGCAAAGGTACAAGATGCTACATCAGCCAAGGATTAGGGACACATGAAGGTAGTTAGTATTAGAGTGATGCACCACTACTAGTGCCTGACTAAGGATGTTATGATGATAGTCACTGTCATTAAGATATAAGACCTAGTGACTAACACATTTTGGCTACTGATGGGAGAGATGAGCATCCTTGTAGAAGATGTGCATTAGATCACACACTTTCCTATTCATGGAGACCCTATCTACCATATAAAAGTGAGGAAATCTATGAGTTCACTAAGTACTTGCATAGAGATGACTAAGCAGATGCATCTTTTCATGTAGGGGGATTCAGAATTAGGTCACTATACTAGTGGGCCCCAAGAGAGAGGCACTTGTTGATGATGATGTAGTTGGTAGTGACTTGTTATGCTCTACCAAATTTAGTTGGAGGGAGGTTTCCTTATGTTTTTTTAGGGGTACTTATGGATTTGGTTCATGGGAGGATGATCTTCAAATGGGCCCAAGTTCTATTAGTGTAAATCTATAGAGAGTTATGGAGTTTCACAGAACACTAATGTTATGGGATCAGTGTGGGGTTCATGCTTCATTATTGGGCATATAAGCACATAAGAGTGTTGAGACCATTACACCTACCTATATAGGGTTACTTACTAACAAATTATAGAGTCAAATTTCATTGATAGAGAAGGGATGGGGTGATGATAGGTGTTGGTGGTGGTGTGAGAGATATTGATTAGTTTTGAGATGCCTTGGAGAGTTTGGTACCTAAAGATATAATATGGAGGCCATACATGACTTGGCATATGGGGGTTTGGTATAGGTACCATACATTAGTAGACTTGGAGGTGGGTGTGTGGGAGGCAAGATGGTGAGATGGAGTGAATCCCATTTGTGAGAGTGTGGAGACAATTTAGACTCATTCAAGGCATCCCTCTAGATCTTACATGATACAAGAGGGAGGATGCATCATTTTTGTTACTAGAGCTACAACCATAGAAGGAAGAGTTGGATTATGAGGAGCTACCATTCAAAGATGGAGATGATAGAAGCACTAAAACTAATTATCCTACATGGTTTTAGGGTAGATATGTGATAGTTGATTTTGGTTGGGGTAATGGGGGTCAAAGACCCATAGACATTGATCTAGTATAAGGACTAATACAGGTTGATCCATAAGTAGTGGTGGCATTGGTGATAACACAGGCCCAAATTATGATGTTATAGGGGCATATTTATACTCTTTAGGGATAATAAGGAGGAGTGATAGTGTAGAGAGATCAGGCCTAAACATAGATCACCACTTTATAGGGTCAAGTGGCCATTGTATAGGGATAGGTTAGCACAGTGATAAGAGAGTAGGACCAGGTGAGGGCCTCACTTGATTTAGTGGCATAAGAGAGAGACTCTCTATGGTAGGCTAAAAGAGCATTGGTGGTACCTCCAAGTTTTTTTACATAGGTCAGATATATAGTGGCCGTATAGGAGTTGAATTACTATGAGGGCATTGTGCTAGCATAGTGTCTTAATGAGCCAAGGTGGGGTGAGTATTAGGTTGGTTTAGCTAGTGGAGTAGTTATTGTGACCCCAAGTTAGTAGGCTATGGTAGTAGGTCATCAATTAGGGCCTCCACCTAGGATATGTATAGGTACTAGGATAGGCATAGGTACAAGTACAAGTGTAGGTGTAGCTTCAAGTGTGGATGAGCCTAGTGGTAGTGGTGCCCCAAGATCATGATACACATGGTCAAGATATTTTTTTATGATTTTGATACCAAATTTCATGCTAAATATGTGAAATGTACATGAGTGAGAGATATGTACATGTGTAGACACTTATTGATGTGTGTGTGTGTGTGTGTGTGTGTGTGTGTGTGTGTGTGTGTGTGTGTGTGTGTGTGTGTGTGTGTGTGTGTGTGTGTGTGTGTGTGATTCATATGTTTTTATGTTGTTATGTTTTTATGAGATGAATGATTATATGTTGAGGATGACTAATGTTAATTTTAGATGTTATAGATGATGATTATGTATGGAGTTATGATGTCGATGATTATATTGCATAGTATAGGAATGTGATGATATATAAAGATTTGATTTTGATTAGGATATGAAGTTCTTGTTTTTTATGTAATAAAAATATGTGATTGTAATGTTAGAGATTGTTATCTTAGGTGATGATGTGAATTTTATAATATGTTTATTTATTATGGATTATGATGTTTTGGTATGCTTTGATAAGCTTATAATGTTTTGATAAAGAATGATAAGAGACAACATCCCTATGAACCAATATAAATAGAAAAAGACATGTTGGGTTTATTGGTGAGGACCCTAGTGAACCAAAGTTAGATAGGATCTTAATGAAAATAAACCTCTAATAGGATTTGCATGAGGAAATTTCTAGTGAAAAGGTATCATTATAAATGCCATGTTGAAAGTGAGCTCATAGTCCATGGATTTATAGAGGGTATATAGGAAAAAGGAGATGACAAGTAAATAGAGAGAAAAAGGGATAAGATAGGAAGCTTATGTGGATTTAATTACCCTTTTTATAAGTGACCTAAGAACCAGAATAGACAAGGTTATGTATTTATAAGGTGTATATTGATCAATGTGGGAATTCTATAAAGATATATTATGCTATGAGAGAACTGATTGTGGCCCTTTTGTGGGATAGTAGGGTCATGTATTGCTTACTTTTATATATAGATAAGAGAGGTGAAGTTGATCAATATGGGAAGATTTAAGTGCTTTGATTGAGTCTATTTTAGATTTTATGAATAAATTATTTTTTGACATTTTGGCTTAACCATCCTTTGAGGGAGTGGTCTAAGTATGAATAAATATTTGATAGATATCTTTCAAGGTATCATTCTATCTATCTTGATTTTATTTAGTAGCCATCCTTCAAGGAAGCAGTCCATCTTTTAAGAAAATGGACCCAAATAATATGTTATATCCCATAGAAAATACTTGAATGTTTTCTTGGACATGGACCCATATATCCAAGCTTAGAGGTTGACCTTATTAGGGTAAGATGTTTACCACAAAAGGTGGTTGATGGGTAAGGAAAAGTGAATTTTGGGAAATAAATGATCATGGGATTTCATCTAGTTAAAGACAAAAAGTATCCATGAGAACCATGGCATAGGTATAGACATGGTACCCATGTTTAAGATTGGGCTAAAACTATGATGGATAATCACATGGGTCTATTGTAATTAAATGTCCATAAGAAGAATAGGGTAATAGCATAGGGGAGGGGTGAATATCATAAAACCAAGGGGTGAGCTTAAGTTAGACCATAGGGTTCTCTTAGATCTCTCTTAATAGTAGAAAGTATGTAAATGCAAAGCATTGAGAGGATTAGGTTATGGTTTACCTTCAAGTGAGGACAAATGATAAGCTTCTGATCCATACTTATGGGTGATGATATAGGGTCCAAGCCAATTGAAAAAAAAATCCCTTTTTTCTTTTCTCCATGTTTGTTACATGTTGTTTTTCTTTAAGGATGAGGTATTTAATATTAAACCCTCATTTTTTTAGATGTTTGTTATAAGCATGGGTGATATATTCTTGGTAGCCATAAATATGGTTAAGGGTAGCAAGGTGATGTTCATCAAGAAATTCAAGGTGCCTGAGGTGTTCCTAATGATAGTCTTCTTTGAAAATGATGTCGTGTAAGGATATACAAAGAGAGGGAATATGAACTTTGAGAGGCAAGATAGCCTCTATGCCAAAGATTAGGGAAAAAGGTGTAGCACCTATTGTGGTTTAGATACTAGTGTGGTAGGCCCATAAAGCGAATGGGATGTGTATATGCCAATCTCATCCTAAATAATTTACAAATTTGGTTAACATCTTGATGAGTTTTTTGTTGGAAGCTTCTACTTGTCCATTTGCTTGCAGATGATAGGGTGATGAATGACATAGCTTGATGCCAAAATCATTATAGAGGTCTTAAGCTTTCTTGTTTTTGAAGGATTTCCCATTATCAGTTATGATTTTATGAGGGAAACTAAAATAATAGAGGATGTGGTGATTGATAAAATCAATAATTTTTTCAACTTTGATAGAGATAAGGGGAATAGATTCTACCCATTTATTGAAATATTTAGTAATGGTAATTATGAAATAGTGTCATTGAGTTGAGTGAGGATTGATTTATCTAATGAGATCAAGCCCCCATTATGAAAAGGGATAATAATCTTTGGATACTTGAAGCCCATGAGTTGGCACGTGATGCAAGTCAGCATATTATTGGCATTTAACACACTTTTTTACATAATCAAAATAGTCATGATTGAGGATAGGCCAATAATAACCCAAACATAGGATTGTTTTAGTGAAAATGAGGCCACTAAAATGTCCTCCACAAACTCCATCATGAGTTTCATTGATGGCATGGGGAATTTCATATGACTACGTAGATAATAAAGGAGAAGATCATCAAAGCCATGTTTATATAGGATTCCCCCGAGTATGGTATAACAAGAGGTAACTTGCAAAAATGTTTTTTAGGCATTGTTTGAGAGGTTAGGTGGGATGATGTCAAGGTTAAGGTAGTTAAAAGTTTGGTCATACTAGATGTTTGAAGGAGATGCCTCCACATTATAGATGGATGGAAGGTCTAAACTAGTATATGAAGGTTTGATGAAGTGATGGATTATAATAAATAATTTAGATTCAGTGGGTTGAGAGGGTATTTGAGATGTGAGGGTGGCCACTGTATCTATGAATTTGTTATTATATCAATGTACCAACTACATCTGATAAGATTTAAAATATGTCAAGAGTTTACTAATGAGAATCTTATACTTTTGTAAAATGTAATTCTTACATTGATAAGACCCATTGACTTAGTTGATCATGAGTTAAGAATCATAAAATAGAGAGATGGTTTTGATTCCTACGGTGAGATTAGTTTGGAGATTGATAACCAAAGATTCATATTCTACCATGTTGTTAGTACATTTAAAGTCAAGTTTAAATGATAGTTGAAGAGGTTCTACATGAAGAGGAATGTAAATTATGCCTACACCCACACCATGTTGGCATTTAGAACCCTAAAAAAACATGGTCATTTGGTATGGGGTCCTTACTGAGAAAGGGTTACAATAGACTCATTTCGAAAGGTTAATGGAATGGGTTAATTATCTAGGAGGGGGCTTCAACCAATTGGTCAGAAATGACCTACCCTTTAATGGATTTTTGTTGAAGAAACTCAATATTGAACTCAACCATATGCATGAGGCACTTAGCCATACATTGATTTTGATATGGTTTGGATTGCATATACTTGAGTTGGTTGGTGGTGGTAATAATGTATGTTTTGTGATTGAAAAGGTAATGCCATAGTTTAGAGGTGACAAAAATGAGAGTGAGACAAAGTTTTGAGGATGGGTATATCACGTATTTTACTCAAAAAGCATGTAGCTAATATAATAAATGGCTTGCTCTTTATTTTGTTCATTTTGATGAGCCAGCAATACACCTAAAGAGTGATCGATTGTGGGGATGTAAAGGTAGAAAGGTTGGTCATCCCTAGGTGGAACAATAACTAGTGGAAAAAGTAGGTACTCCTTGAGTGAGTCAAAGGTTTGTTGACAATATTTGGTCCATCTAAAGGAGATTTCTTTCTTTAGAAGATGATGAAAGGGATGGCATCTATCTGATAATGAGGAGATGAAGTGATAGATAGATTGGAATTTTCCCTATAGACTATGAAGTTTTTTAAGGTTTGTTAGAGGACACATTTTTAGGATGGATTTGACCTTAGCAAGATCAATTTCAATTCCATAGATGGAAATGATAAATCCAAGGAGTTTTCCAGAAAGAACCCTAAAAATACATTTCTTGGGATTGGGCCAAACATGAAATTACATTAGTCAATCAAAAATGATAACAAGAATAGCTAAATGGTCCTTGTGGTTCTTAGATTTCCTAAGGAGATTATCCACATAATCTTCTATAATATTATGGATAAGATCATGGAAGATATACGTCATGACTCATTGATAAGTTATGCCTACATTGTTTAAACTAAAAGGCATGACCTAATAATAGAATGTTTCTCAAGGAGTAATGAAGGTAGTTTTATGTTGATATGAGGGGGTGATCAGGATCTAATTATATCTTGAAAAACCATCCATGAGGGATAAAATCTCATGGCCTATGGTAAGATCAATTAATTGGTCAATTTTAAGTAATGGAAAGTCATCTTTGGAGCATAGAAGGTTAAGGTCACAAAAATCCACACAAAGATAGAGTCCCCTAATGGGTTTGGTGATGGGAAAAATATTAGAGATCCATTGTGGATAGTTAATGGGTTGAATGAAGTTGATAGATAGAAGACATTGAAGTTATTCTTTGTTGAAAAGAGCTATGTAAGGGTGAATTTTGTGAAGATTTTATTGTACCAACTTAGCCCTATGATGGGTATGATGTTATAGAGTGTGATGGAAGGGTCAATCCTAGGCATGTCCTAATAAGACCATGAAAATAAAATTTTATGGTCTTGAAGGAAGGTAGGTTAATCTTGATACTCATCTATGTTTAAATATTAGCTAATTTTAATGATATGAGGGTCTTCTTGGGTCCCCAAGTTAACATTAATAGTTGATTCATTGAGTATGGTTTGGTTTTGAGGAGGGAGAGATTTATGGATAAAAGGATCTCCTACACCAAGGTAGGTCAGGATGGAATCACCATCATGACGTTGAATGGTAAGAATGGTGGGTATATTAAGTTTTATCAATGTGAGATAGATGAGAGGAAAGGTTTTAGTGTAGCCATATTCTTGATAAGTCAATGGTCCTAAGCTAATGGTATTGATAAAAAAAAGTTGGATGAGATGATATCAGAGTCTTTAGATTGAGAAAATGAATTAGGTGAGGATGGAATTACTTCCTTAGGGGTAGTAATAGGTTCTGGTGAGGTGGGATCTTCTAGTGGTTTGAATCTGAGCCCAAAGAACTCATGAGGTTTCTAAATTTTGATAATGAGAAATTCATGAGGTCTTTGTTCATAAAGGCCCATACGAAATCCTTTCCATGCATAAAAATGAAGATATGTTTTGGTAAAGGATGGATTGCTTAGATAGGAAAAATCAAAAGTGAACAGTTGAATATATGGAGTGGTGATAGGAGTGAAGAGTGGTCACTCAAGTCCCCCATAGACAAAATATGTTTGATTGTTGATTATTCTAAAGGGGACAATGGTTCCTATGTTTGGATCATATGAAGGGTCTATTTGAAGGTTCCCATATTCATGTAGAGTGGAAAGGAAATCTAAATCTAAAATTTGATATTCCCCGAGGGAATTGGAAAGTTTGTGCCAAGGAGTCCTCAATGGGAATCTAGGAAGAGGAGATAGATAAATTGGTTTAGGCTTCATCATTATTTATGGTAAAAGCATCATGAGTCACAATTGGTGGCATGGTTATGGTAATGGGTTTGGTTGATTGTGTGGGAGATAAATGTGGATGAAGGAGATCATTATGCCAATAGGTCATGTTTAAAGATTTAAAAGGATTATGATCAACCTTGATGGTTATAAACTATCCTTCATGTTCAAATTTGACATAATTATGCAAAATAGAGGGGATAAAATTAATATCTAAAATCCAAAGGTAGATGGTTTGGGTTGGAATGGCTTAGCTATGATCAGGTTACCAGTGGATGGTTTTGAAGTAGAGGATGGGGAGTTGATAATAGATGGAAAAGTAAAGGGGGATAAACTATCTAAGAATGACAAAGAAGTCAATTTCCTTGGTGGTAGAGGAATAGGCATAGAAAAGTGTGTTAGTTTAATTGAAGCAGAATAAGTGACTAGGATGGTAGAAGGGTGGGGTCCCAAAATAGATGGAAAATGAGAAGGAGGAAACATAGGTTGAGCTTAAGGATGAGGTTTAGGTAACTAAACTTTTTAATTGATCTTATTTGGTAGTTTTTTAGGTAGGCTATAGGGGGTTAGGTTTAATTTGATGGGTGGATGGGTGATGCTTAGTATGAGAAGGATACCCAAATTTTGGACTAGTTTAGGTGGGTGATATAGTTCTCTCATGTCTTAGGAGAAAGAAATGTTTAATGATGGGGTGAAAATAAGTTGAATAGTGGATTCCAATGAGGTCAATGATTCAATTCTATTTTGGTATGGGATCCCTAAATGGTTCCAAAACGTGGCTCTATCTAGGTTAGGTTTTGAGGAAAATTCTAGACTTTGCACTAATTGAGAAAAGGGCTTGTAAATAGGTTTGGGTCTTTGATCAGTCATTTAAAATGTTAAGCCCTTAGGTGAAGAAGAGAGAATGGTAATTTCATCTTTACTTGAGTTATAAGGTTCTAACATGATGGTTTCTTATGGGGTGATTAAGGGAGGATATGGTTGTTTGATCAGGGGTGTAGGTATGATCCTAGCTCCTTCCTTTGCTAGGGTGTCCAAAGTAGAAGAAAGGAGTTTAACCATTTCATTTAATGGGGTAAAAGAAGAGGTGGTTAAAACAACAATTGTTTCTATGAAAGGAGAAGTAGGCATGGGCATGGTTTGATGAAAGGGAGATGATGGGGCTATATATCCTTCTATAAGAGGTGAATTTGCTTCTTTCATAGGTGAAGTTGGTAGAGGAGAAATATAAACATGAGTCTCATCCCCCATGCACTTATTTATGTTGATGTTAATTAGGTGTGCCTCATGAGATGAAGAGGGCTCAAATTGATTGTCATGGGGTTGGGTAGGTGGAGAATAGTTAGGAAAAGGTTTGTAAAAAGTATCAAGAGAATGGTTGGGAGGTGCATTAGGGTTGTTAAATGACAATTCACCAATATTAATAAAGTTTTGGACAAGGCTTTTAAAAGTGTTACACCAATTTATATCACATCTAATGACTTGATGGAAATCACAATGGTCATTTTTGTTATACCACCTAGGCACATGATGAGAGGGGTAAAATTGTTGGGGTAACTTGGTTGGTAGAAGTTGAATTAGGTTAGCTTTGAGTAGTTTGTCTAGTACAGAGGCATAATATTCTCCTATAGGTGTGAATTGTTTTGGGGAAGCATGGTTTTGGTTTTAGTTTGGTGGATAAACAAGGTTAGGAGTGGATTGATGGGGTTGATTAATGGATGGATTTGGGGAAAAGTTTAGCACCACCAAGCTGGTAGAAACTTTGGCTTTAGAATTAGATTGGTTGGTTGTCTTGGTGGAAGAGGGCCCATTAGGTTTAAATCTAGAATTTGTATTTCACATTTTCAATTTATCCTCATCTATGGCTTGATTCTCAAATTTGTGTGGCATTATAAATGATTCATCAAAGGCTCTAAATGTTTGTACTTGAAGGGTGGGAGTGATGTGTTTTTCATAACCCTTAGAGAAAATATTAATGAGTTCTATTTGGGTTAGTGAAAAGGATAGTTGATTAATGAGACCTCACCATCATGTAATAAAGTCTTGGTAATTGATTCCTCATCAAACTACCTAATGGAATAGAGGTCAGTTATGGATACCTTCCTAAATATATTGTTAGAAAAATGTCCTAAGAAAAATTGGGTGAGTTAGGAGAATAAAAAGATAGAATGTCTAGGAAGGGCATTGTACCAATCCAAGGCAGGCCCTAATAAAGACATAGGGAATGTTTGGAGAAGGAAGGCATCATAATATGTCATAAAGTAACAAGAATGGTGAAATTCCCTCAAATGTTGTTAAGGATCCTCCTTACCCTAAAACTTAGAAAATTTGGGGAGCTCCCATTGAGGATGATAAGCATGAATCAGGATAGAAAGGCTGATAAGTTTGTTACATATTTTATCATAGGATAAAAGGTTATGGGACCCAGAGATAGATGACTCAAGTTAGGTCATATTTTCCATGAACATCATTATTAGGTTAGGTTGGGGTTGGGAAGATACATAATTTGATGGTAAGTTCTGTTGAGCTGAGTTGTAGCTATGAATTGGTATGTAGTAATAGGTAAAAATGTGGGTATATATTGGTACGTGGTGACTTGAGGTTGGGATAGTGCCCCAGTATAATTGATAAGAACTAAAGGTTGGGTGGAAGGTATAATATATCCTAATGGGTTGGGAATATATTGATACAATATTGTGGGGGCTTGTAGGAGAACTAATTATGGTTGGTTTAGGGACACATTTGGGTTGGCTAATGGAGGCACGGTTTGGGTTAGGAATACCAAAGTGCCTATATGTTGTTATGGGTAGTTACCCTAGTGCTTATATGGGGAAGTGTTTATGGTATGGAGAGTACCAATTTTTGAAGTGTGGTAGAGGTTAGTACATTGGTTGAGTTTGTAGGAATGTTAGAAATGTGTGTGGAAGACACCATACTAGAAAAAGGGGTAGAAGTGATAAGGGGTATATTTGAGAAAACATTAAAGGTATTGGTTGAAGTAATAGGTGTCTAGGTGGTGGTGGTAGATGAACCAATGGTAGAAGATGAAGCTTGTCTAACAGAAGGTTGAGATGATGTAACACCAACCATGAGGTGATGTGGCACACCATAGGGTGGATCTATGGGAGGAATCAAATTTGTAAAAGTATGGTAGACTAAGGTATAAAGAAACTAGGTTGTTGTCTAAAAAGGTGGAAAAATCTGGATCACCTTTAGGAATCATGAGAGGCATCATAGATGGGGGAGAATGGTGTGGTGAAGAATAGGGTGATCTATCAACATCTGAGGTGTAGTCCATGGATGAGGATGAAGAATAAGATGGTGATTTGTTTTTTTAATTTCTCACTTGTTATTTGGTTAAGATCATATGCTAAATTGGAAATGAATAATGAACCTCTCACCTCAAATAATGAGCAAACAAAGAAAAGCCTAAAGTAATCAAAGCACACACTAAAAGTGAAATTAATCCTAAGATTTTTTTAAAATCACTTTTGGCTTATGCCTTAAAGAGTGGGAAAGGGGAAATTAGATTGTAAGTTAGGTATTAAAAGAGCCATATAAGGATGGTTTTAGGTTAATTTTTGGTGCTTAAAGAATCTGCACTAGATCGGGTATGTGGCCTGGTACTAGGGGCTTACTCCTCGCACTTCATGAACCCAAAGCTAAGATAAGTTTCTTAGCCAATATATACCATTTTATAGAGTTTATACTCTACAAGAGAATGGATTGGGTCCTCCCCTTGGTGATGAAATCCAAGTGGGATCATCGGGTAGGGTAAGGTGATCCAAAGGGTGATGAAATCACAATGGGCCTTATCTCAAGTAAGTTTTGATGTTTATTTTTTGCAAGTGGTTTGGTAGTGTAACATATGTGTGATATGATTAATTCATAATGTGTTTAACTAATCTATATGAGCTAATAATTAATCAATAAAAATGATGGATGTACTTAATTTTAACCCAAAATAAAAAATTTGATGTCTTTGTATGCAAATAAGAAACAACTAAAAATGTAGCTAATTCAAGATGAAAAATACAACCTATCCCTGAGATGAAAACTTTTTTTAAATATTTTTAGGAAGGAAAGGAGATAAAATTTAAAAATAATAGAAATGCAAGAGCATGAATTTTCACTAATGCAACTATATGCCTAAAGAGAACTACGAACCTAGAAGGGGTCCCATCGGGCATGATAGAATGTTTCCTACTTTTTCTTACTCTATTTTTACTTTTAGTAAAAGAGAGAGAAATAAAAAATGAGGGGTGTGTACCTAGTAGACATTTCACTCATTGATGATCAGACAAAGTGATAACTCCTTTTAGCAAGGAAGGACTACTTGTAATAAGATCGTAATAAAACAACTTATTTTTTAGATGAGTGTGAAGGGTGGATTGCCTAGCAATGCTAGATCTAAGAAGAAAAAGCTCCCTTTGATGGCTATTAATCTACTTCCCTAATGATAAAAAGATTTGATAACAAAAATAAAATATGTTTGCATTTAGATTGACAAGAAATAAAATGCTTATGCTAGAAAGAAATGAAAGTACCTATTCAATAAAAGGTATCACAATGGATCAATACCATGCAAAAGTGGATCAAGTTCAGGTTCAAAGGATCTGAGTAGAGTATATAGATAGGCCAAAAATAGAAATAGGGTCTGATTAGGTATGAAAGGGGAGGAAAAAAAAGAATGTTATTTTCCTTGATAGTGACCATTGGTGGTTAGTGTGACTAATGATGGTTGTCCTAACTGATGATGGTTAGTTGACCAACAATGTTTGATATAACCATCGATGGTTATAGTAACTAGCTATGGTTACCTATAAGAGTGTGGTAGAATATTTGAAGTGGGATTAGTGGGAGGTGACTAATGAGTAGAAGGTAGAGTGTGAGTTTTTGGGGTGAGGGTAATATGCAGATGTTCTGATTTGAATAAGAAACTTCAATACAGAAAGGAAATGCTAAAAATAAAATGAGAATACCTATATAATGTTAAAGAGGTGATAGTTGAAATCTAAAGGAAATTGGGTAGCATAACATTACTTCAACCTTCAAATGTCACATGGATAGAGTTTTGTTGTCTTGTATGCCTACATAAATAAAATAATAGAGCTTGGATGCAAATTTTTAGATCCTCATCTCCTTCAAGAGCCTTGCATTTATAACACAAAATTGCTAAGGAGAGAGAAAGTTACTAAGTTGGGTGAGGATAAAGATGCCAATTCAAAGAGAAATAAATCTATAAGGTGTGCATGGGAAATTTTTATTTTTCCCATGAAATTTTGTCATATAATTAGATGTTTTTTGTGTTTCAATTTTGGATACCTAACCATCGATGGTCAGGCTAACTGCTGATGGTTAGGCTGACCATCAATGGTCAACCCCTAAGTGTAAAATGGTTAAAAATGGATCTAAGAATGATGTTTCTATAATGTTTGATAAAGGGTGCCTAGGATCTTTAACAATTGTAAAGGGTGTTTTAAAAGTGAGATATCTAAGTGAATAGTCTAAGGTCAAGAACCAATCTAAGGTGATGCAATATTGGAAAACTAGTTGAGGGGATGTTTTTGAGTGTCTATAGAATCCTTAATCATAAATAACATGCCCAGTGAGATCGTGAGCACCCCATGTACCAAGGATACCATGATGTAACTCATAAATCATCAATAGATGCTTGAATATATTCAAAATTTCATTTTTAGCTTTATTTTTACCATATTTTTAATTTTTAAACTAACTCAGATCTACGTAGATACTGACATCAGTCAAGCATAATTGCCATCAATTCTACCAAACCATCATCATTTCTACCTAACTAAGCTTGGTTCTAGGTGATCATCATCGATTAGATTGTAGGGGAATACATGGATTAAAAACTTACGAATTGAATCTTTTCAGTATTCTTATTTATGATTTTTTGGTTTCATTGACATCTATAATCCCTATCTAATCATCTCCTTATAGTTTTTGAGAAGTTTCATACTAAATTTTGATCTAACTAACATTTTTGACTCATGTTGCTTTTGCCTTCAAGTTCATAAGAAACCAATTTCAATCATTATCAATCAGTATCAGTTATTACCAATCATCATCAGTTCCTAGATAACTGACATCAGTCATAGGTGATTGATATCAATCACTATGTTTTTAAAATAGAAACCCAAAAGATATGTTTTGAATGTTTGTTTGATCATCATCAAAAGTGTTTCTAATCAGGGGGAAACTCTCTAAACCTTGTAGGTCCAAAGCAGGAATAAGACATGAATTTACAAGTTTAAAGTCATGAACATTTCATTTTGAGTGCTTAATAAAATTATCTAAGTTATTCACACTTCATTTTGGTGTTAAAATGAATTGCTTAAGTCTTTAACATTTTACTTTAGTGCTTAAAAGGAACTTAGAATGGATAATGCTTAAACACTTCATTTTTGGTGCTTAAAGGGAATTCTTAAGTCTTGAATACCTCATTTTGGTGTTTAAAAATGAATTAGATGAAATCTTAAACATTTGGGTTTTAGTGCTTAAAATGAACGAAAATGTTTTTTCTTTAGTTATTTAATGCAATTTATTTCAAGATTTTGAATAATGCAAAGTGGCCAAGTATGAACTTAATCACACATTTCAATCTGGTTCAATAAATCAACACTTCACTTCGATCGTATTTTCTTAAAAGTGTTTTTTTATTGTTTATTTTCATAAAATGAATATCATGTATATGATCTTCCCCCATCCTCTATAAGGAAATTGGGTGATCAAAAGTGCCTTTTCACTTACAATTTGTGCCTATTCTAAAGTGTGGAAAGAAAGTTTTCTAGGCTCTCCCCAAAACCTGCATGGTTTGGGTGATCTAAAATCAACCTCTATAGTCTTTCCATAGTCATTTATTTCAAGAAATTTGGATTGTGAAGAAAATCTCATAGCTTCTTCATGAGTTATTTAGGGAAGCATTGACTTGGGGTTTCATTTCCCAATAATGTTTCAACCCCAATCTATGGTTGGGTATACAAATTAGGGTACACATACTATGAGAGCTAGGGGATTGAATAGCTAACCTCTCCTTTCATAACTAATTCTTGAGTTAGGTCTGGTTAACCAAGGGATTCCACTAAGTAGTCCATAAATAGAATCACTATGCAAAGGAATATACACTTTTATAGGAAGTTAACTAGTATGAAATCAATTGATGTGACACTTTTCTACTATTAATCACACTTAGGATCAATCTAGATGTTTGAGAACTATAGTTTTAGTCAACCCCATTTGACCAACCTTGTTAGGAACCAGGACATTATAATTCGTTGTATTTTTTCATTTATTCCTTTATTTCTTGGTCCTTGAGTCTAAAACTTTATTTATTTATACCACATCAAAAAATGAGTCTATTATCCACACTAATCCATTATTTGAGAAGGTGTTATGTCATCCATTTAACATTGTGCATTTGCCTTAAAATTTTGTGTCAAAAATGTTGAGTGTGTTACTTCATTGAAATGGGTAATGTTACATTGCCCAAATCATTTCAAGTTTGAGCCTTATAAGTCTTTAAAATAAACCCTTATTTACATATTTTGAGAGTGATAATTCTATTATGATGCTCAAATTGTTTCATAAACTTATATTGTGTCCAAAATTTCCATGATTTAAATTAAACCATGTGTCTTGTTAGAATATTTGTGTAGTTATGTTATGTTGTTCAAATTGGTCTAGCTTGTTGGTTAAAAGCTTAAAGTTTTCCTAAGTTGATTTTTTAATTAACCTTGCCAAAATTAAAATTCAAACATTGATTGATTTTTATTTATACCTTTCTTAATTGGGGCTTAGACATAAATCTTTCTCTTTTGGGTTGCATAACTTAGGTTAATTTTTAACCCAAAATTCAAAAACTATAGTGTTTGTGCCTTTATTTGGGAGAATTAGTCTATCTCCAAGTGCCATTTGTTTAGTGCCTCATGACAATTTGATCAAGTTTATGTTTAATGTCAAGTGTCTTGTCTTTGCCAAAGTGTTCCAAGTTTGTGAGATTAAATCACCCCTTTGTTTCAAGTCTAGCTTTTGATGTCATGTTTGGCCAACAGACCAAGAAACTTTTACCTTTCCTAGATTATACCTATATGGAACATCTCTAGACCTAGAGTTTTGTATCTTGTTTTTTGTTCATTTACTTGTCCTTGTTTATGTGAGACATTTAACATTAGACATTTGATGTTATACCATTTTTACCAAGTCTTAGCTTATACTTTTTTTTGGGAGATATAGTTCCATAATTTTGGCCAAGTTAGTTAGAGTTTAAACCTTTTGTCTTTCTAGACATAGCTTTTTAGAGTTTATATAAATCTAACCTCTCTTGTCATGAAATATTTACCATTGGTTTGACCATGTCTCACTATACACATAGTGGAGTTAAGTATAATCTAGGACATGGAAATATTTTCACACAAGAGGACTTTATTCAAGACCCTTATGGAGATTATGCCATGTGTGAGATGGATCCTTATCCACCTTACAATGCTCAATTAGGAGAAGAATGCTAGGATACTTTAGACCATTATTTAGTTAGCACACATCCATAATTAGAGTAAGACTAAGAATAAATGGAATAATATTTAGCTAAAATACCTATGGTTACAAAGCAAGTCCAATAACAACCTTATTTTGTTACAATGCCATTGGCCTATGATCCTTATCTAGTTGATCATCACTTACTAGCAATCAAGGATGAGATCTTAATTAGAGCCACAAATGTAGGGGATAAGTTTTTGGTGGGATTTCCCCATTAAAACTTATCAAGTCTAGTAAAAGGGCCTTACAACATGTCTTACAATTACAATAATTAATAAACCTCTTATAGCAACCCTCATGTTATAGTACCAATGACATATCAAGATCCTTGTATGTTTGTGACACAAAAGGGCCTGATGGAGGAACACTTAATTCAAATGTATATAGCATACCATACATATCTAAACCTAACACGTAACTTTAAAAACTATTAACATGTTAAATTCTCCTCTTATTAAGTTAGCTCCTTCAATATGAGTCTTAATTAAATTTACTAGCCAAGAAAAGTAAAGTCTATACCCAGTTGCATAAATCAACTTAGGAGAAAACATGTTCAGTACCCCAACTATCAAGGAAGTGTCTTCTATTTCTATGTAGAATAGTGAGCCAAACATAGTGGAAAATATGAAAGTAACATCTAGTTTAGACTAAAGTGGTGTGAATTCACAAATAACTAGTCAATAACAAAATGTGCAATTAGTTAACATCATGAATGGTTCAAAAATATAGGGGGTAGGAAATTATACCTCCCAACCATAAACAACTACCTCTAATCCTCAACTAACTTCTTCTTTAAGCACTTAACATAAGGATTAAGTAGTCAACCAATGACCAATGCCATATCACAACAAAATGTGATGAATCTTACTCCACCCCAATAGGTGATGAGTAACATTCCATAACAATAGGCATGATCCAACATACCTATGTAGCAGAGACAAAACATCTTATAACCTCAGAGGAGGGAAACCAATGTTCTTCCTCACTAGGTAGTGATGAGCATACCTCTTCAATTAAAGACCAATATACCAATCTAATCAAAAATAATGTCTAATCAATAATGTACAAGTATTGGTTAATGAAAAATGTTGAATATCCAACATACATTTACTTCCCATTAGGAGTTTGTGTAACCAAGAGGTTTTAATGTTCCATAATAAATAATGAAGCAATAATTGCCTTTCTTTCCAAATGTGCCACAAGTTAAATGGCAAGATCTTGGTTCATAATTTACCCTTAATTAGTAAGGTTTGACTAGTTGGTAACATGTCCCTATTCAAACTCAACAAGAATAATATGGCCATATCCCTCTGTCGTAGCCATAATTTCCCCAAAACTAGGCCTATATACCCAATCATAACCAAAATATTGCACAAACACACATGTAATTTCAATAATTATATCTTATTCCATGTGTGTACATTCTTGGTTCATTTCTTAGCTAATCCAACATTCCCCAACACATGCGTCCATTATACCCTGGTCAAAGTAATCCACTTATGATTGCCCAACCTCCACCTCAAGCCAATTTTCCCACTGGTTTCCTCATGCAAGAGATACAACAAATGAAGGATGCAATTTCCCTCATCCAAATTTGTAAATAGAACAAAAAATTCAAGTTGGATGATGTGTGTTCCTACCCTTTCAATATGGAGTACTTGTGGATACCATTTCCTCCAGGGTATGGACCATCAAATTTTGACAAATGCAAGGGTAGAGGAGATTCAAAGGCCCACTTGATGGAATTATTCATTGCTTCTAAACTAGTGGCCTATAATGACATATACCTATTATTATTATTTCCAATCATTTTAGCAAGAAAAGTGTTTGAATGGTCCCTGAAATTGCTTAGGAATTTAATGTCTGATTTTGATGATCTTTTAGACAACTTTGTGTAACACTTCTACAATCTCAAGCATGAGATTTCATTGGTGGATTTGATACAAGCCAAAGAAAAAGTTGGTAAAAGCTTTCTTAGTTATCTACAGTGATGGAGAGCCCTTACAAACTAATTTACCCATAGTCTACCAGACAAACAACTAGCTACCATATTTACTAAGAATTTACACAATAAGATATCTTACAATATGGAGTTGCAGTGTGCACACACTTTAAAATAAATCATTGAAAAAGGTTTTTTGATCAAAAGATCCCTTATTAACAAAGGTATCATTAAACTAACCACATCAAATTAGAGCATGAGCCAAAACTTGACCAATGTCTAAAATCAAAACTAAGTTCAAGTGTATGCATTACAACTAATCTAGGCCAACAACTATGACAAACCCAAGTAGTTTAATCACAATAAGAATTTTGTATGGAATGGAGTAACTGAGTCACCATATGTCCAAATGGTGTAAACACCATCTACACAACCTACAT
This sequence comes from Torreya grandis, assembly GCA_037957365.1. Taxonomy (NCBI): domain Eukaryota; kingdom Viridiplantae; phylum Streptophyta; class Pinopsida; order Cupressales; family Taxaceae; genus Torreya; species Torreya grandis. Next base: position 2,298,706 of record JARHVA010000623.1, read on the forward strand.
CACATATAAAAACTACTCCTAATGAACAACCTCTTCAATAAATGTAACAAGCATAGTAGTCTAGACTAGTGCAAAAAACATAACAACATATACCTATGAAAAACCCTCCTCCAAGGAGAACTATGCCTAATCCTCATGTCTTTAGTGACCTTAAATATCCCATTGAATCTATGTTTCACAAGCTTGTTGTAATCAATTTGATTAACTATCCTATTTTATAGTACTATCTTGAGGGCATTGACTATCTAGAATGGTACATGCCAAATGAATTTTATGAGCATCACAAGGAAAATGTTCATAATTTATGCCATTGTGTGCAAATCAAACATTTAATTGAGAATGTGTTGGAAAATAGATAGATCACATTAGATCATGGAGCTTCCACATCTAATTAGAACCTCATCATTCATTAGAATCCCTTTTCCCTAACACAATAACCAATATTAATAGTAACAAAGGATAGTACAACAATAACAATAGTATCAAAAACCAAGGTAAAACCAACAAAACTAAAAAAAATCAATAATAAAATGAAAAACATCTAATGAATGGATGGAACCAAGGCTAGAATGATGCCAACAACCAACTGACCTACCATGTAGTTGTGTATGACAAATAATTTTTTAGGCCATATTGTAAGAGGCCACATTAATATCATTTCCATAAATCCCATACCAAGTACCAATAAAAAAACACCATTAGTAATCATTCCCAATCAACCAACCCATGTTGGTGATGTTTCCTTGACCTAGGACTGTATATAGGTGTACCAACAAGTAGGGATTTCCATTTTTGGACCTTATATTGATAACTCATCATTAACCTATGACCATGCACAAGTGCATAGAAAACCAAGACTTATCCTCTTTAGTCCCTTCCACCTCCATTTGTTAGAAATAATGGTCTTGTATCTAATATTGATTATATAATCATAATTTATTGGTCAAAAATTACCAGATCAGGACCATAACCTTATACCACTTCACCCATCATCCAACCAACCATTATAGCTAAGAACAAGCCATTTACTATTGTACAAAAAAAGATGTTTGATATTATGGAATAATTTTAAAATACACCCTCACAAATCTCCATTTTAGATTTATTTCATATGTCCACCATCCACAAAAATATCTAGATAGAGTTCCTTAAACAATCCTAAGTCCATAATGGCATATATCCAGAAAAATTTCAACCCTTGGTTAGACATCTAGTTCCAAGTTAACTATTAACCTTCAACCAAAGTGATGTCATCCTTTGGCCTTTTGCATCACAATCCATTGTGCATCAAAGTTGTCATAATGTGGCACAAAGTGAAACATTCTTATAAATAATGGATCAAGTCTAAATACTATGTCTTTAAAGCTTATCAAGTTACTCAAGAACATGATAGTAAATATCCAAGCAAAAACAATCACAATCAAATACTATAATAATCTAGAATGGGAATCACAAAGCACTATTAGCTTACCAATTATCATTGGGACCTTGACCCATGATACACTATGTCATGTGTTAGACCTTGATTTGTCATATAATATGCTTTTAGGTAGACCTTAGATACATGTAATTCATGTAATCCCTTCGACATTGCACCAGTGTATCAATTTCTCCCATTTAAGTATGGAGGTTACTATTTTAGGAGATTTTTAGCCACATGAACATTACAAGCATTTAGACACTGAATACAAAATCTATAACTAACTTTTTAGCTTGAATCCTTTTGCTAAGAAGGAAAAGGTAAAGTAAATACTTGTTTATTCACTAGAGGCAAATTTCTTTGACATTTATACCCTTGATTCACTTTCCCACATTCAACCTCATAAAATGTCTAATCATTATACCATCTCAGCTATTGGCCCAGGAGAATATTTGACCCATGATACATTCCACATTGCCAAGCTTCCACAAAACCCAAAGTCCTTTGGAAGACCAAAATCTTAACCACCTTTCAAGGAATGGTAAAGAAAGGGAAAATACAAATTGCATACTCTAGCACCTATCACTTTCATACCATCCTCTATCCAAGAATAGGACCCTCTTGTAGATGATAACTCATGGTTGTATAATGACAAATTGAATGATTTTTACAAAAATTCAAAAATCCCCATTCCTAATCAAATAATGGAGAACCAAGCCTATGAAATTAAGAGGTCTCAAGCCAAATAAATAGGGAATACTTGAGCCAATTTTTATTACTTTGTATGAAGGATCCTATGGTCTCAGATTTAAACCCCATGGGGGTGACCTCACCTATATTATTTGACTTCCATCACTAGTGACTAGTGACAATGATGTTGACAATGAAATAGAGTCTAATCCTTCACCTTTTGATGACCTAACCCATACCAATTTGTTTAAAAATAATTCCATTTGTACCCTTAGATCAATTATTTGCCATAATCCACTTCCATTGTATTATCCTCAACTAATAGACTGGGGCCAATAAGAATCAATAGTGTCAGTTAATGAGTTTTAGAATGATGAATCTTTCTATGATTTAGGTATAATATTTTGTTGGGAGACCACAAATAAGGTTTCTCAATCAAATTGGATCTTAAAGACTATTTTGGAGAATGGGTAAACACCTTAGCCATACAAAATTAAGTAATTCATTAAGATCCCAAAGTGAAAACCTCTTTGAGGTGGTTTTAGACCAAGGAAATGGTAAAGATAAAGCCTAGACTAGTGGTGAAAACCTATTTTAGGAACCATTAGATGGGGTTATTCAACCTTCCTAGAACATATCCCAAGAGACCACCAAAGTTGAACTTGTCTATGGGTATTAGTTTAGTATTGTACAATAGTATTTTGATTGAATCATCTAGGAGACCACCAATGATGAACTTGTCTATGAGTCTAAGTTTAACCTTGAAGAATAAGAGGATTTTGATTAAATCATCCAATAATTTCCAACAGTGTTTGTTGCATGTCCATCCCTCCCATTAGTGGATTCTAATTCATCATGCCTAGGAGAACTTGAAGGGTTAGTCCTAATAGAGGACATTGCCATTACAAACCATTTTAAATCTTTACTAACCATTCTAGAAGATGGTTTAACCCTTATATTAGAAGACACAATAGAGGTTAATATCGAGAATCTAGATGACCCAAAATGGATAAAATTAGGAACATCCATCACTAAGGATTAATATGAAGTCTTTGCCACCATTTTGATGGAATTTTTTGATATATTTGCTTGGGCTTCTTCTAACATGCCTAGTCTGGACCCTACCTTGGATATACACCACCTTATAGTACATCTTGATGTCAAACGTATGAAATAAAAACTATGTAAGATGCATCCTTGTATTACTATATTAGTCAAGAAAGAGTTGTAAAATCTCTTATAAGTGAGATGTATTATGATGATAAACTATTCCCCATAGATCACCAGTGTTGTACTAGTTAGCAAAAATTCAAAAAGAATCAAAATCCTCACTAATTTATGAGACATAAAAAGGGTCTACCCCAAAGATGACATTCCTTTTCCTAACATTGACATGATAGTTGACTCTACAATGGGTTATGAAATGTTTTATCTGATGGATGGATTCTCAAGATAGAACCAAATTTGAATAGCACTAGAAGAGTAGCATAAAATAATGTTCATGTCTTAGTGGGGAAGATTTTTTTATCAAGTTATGTCATTAGTTCTCAAAAAATTTAGGTCCACCTACAAAAGATCCATGACCATAATATTTCATGTTATTATGCATGATATTGCATGTAATTAGAACTGCATCATGTCTATAAATCAATCCTAGCTTAGAGAAGATAAAATATACCTACACTTCTGATTGGGAATACATTTTTTAAGAAAGAGAATAACCAATATGGGGTTATAATAGACCCAATTAGGGGATCATTGATCACAATACACTATGCTAGTAAGGGTTCCAAAGCCTCTAGTTTAACATAATCACACAATCACACAATCACATAATAATAAAAGTAAATATAATCTAGTTCTCACCAAAGCTTGTGGGACAATATGAGGGGTTATTAAACCATAAAAACATGTATAATAGAATATAAATTAAAATAATTATAAGACCCTAACACATGAAATATTAAGAGTAATATTATTCAAATCCAATACTTATACTACTTCTATATACTAAAGAGAGGAGTAAAATTAGTGAATACTTACCTGAATATGAACTCATCAAGACTCAATCTCTCCCTTGGCCAATGGATATTCGTAAGAGGTTTTTGTGGTTTGTAAAGATTACTAAGAAAGGCTAAAGCATCTAAGATGTATCCACAAGACTAGGTTCTCTAAGTGGAAACCCTAATCTAAGACTCCTCAAGTAGAATGGTAGAAGAGTAGATTGTAAAGAAGCATGAGTGAATAATAACTCTTGATTGCATATTGAAATAATTATGAAATTATCTTGTATTTATAGGTGGATCTTTCCATAAAACCTTCCAAAAATTTTAGATGATAGGGTCAACCCATTAAACCTTGTACAATCCCAGTTAATTATTCACTAGGTCTTGAGCTAGGTTAGTTAAAGGCTATCTTAATTATTAAGTGAAAATATCCTAAAATTGTATAGGGTTGACATAGTCACCCCTGTACAACTGATTGATACAATGGGATTAAGGTGAGGAAAAGAGGGATGAAGTGGAATAATAATAAAAGAGTGTGAAAGTGAGGAGTAATAGCTTAGGGAATGATTTTAAGGGCTAGTTGGATTAGAAATAATGTGGAAATAAGGGACAACAATCTTGAAAATCACCAAAGGTCTACCCACCCCTTTCCTAGTGTATCCTTTAGGGTGTGCACTTAGAAAGATTGAGTCTCGATGGGTTCCAACAAGATGTAAAACATTAGCATTTGATAAAAGTTGAAAATTTTATGTGTATACATATGCCTCACTCAAATTTCATCATGTGTCACTAAGGTGTAATAAGGGATGATGCTTCGAGAAAGAACATAAGAACACATAATATTGATGCTAAAAAAAAATTGTAGTATTTTAAAGCATAAAATAAATGAAAATAAAATGATTGAAATGGAAATAACTAAAAAATTAAATGTGATGCATACCTTGACTTACCTTTATTGCTCAATGGTTATCTTCTGTGTTGTTAGTTTTGATTATATAGGGTGTAGATACTACTTTTGACAAATCCAAGAATACAAAACTAAAAAGAAAAAACAAACAAATGTAGGAAATCCAAGATAACTGGTGCTATGTGGATGGGATGTACTTGGAAATTTGTCAAGTTGGAGTGACAAGTGTTATATTAGGCCAAATAACCAAGTCAAAAACAAGAGTAAATCAGGTAATTGAAAAGCCAAGGCTACTAAAGACTTAAAAAATCAAAAAAGTAAATCTAAAGTAAGAAAGGCAAACTCACCAAGTCAAAGCAAGGATACATGTCAAAAAATATGGTAATAAAATGTCAAACTTAAAAATCAGAAATGAAATGGTAAAACAACATTGATGAGTGAGTAGCAACAAACCATATCTCACTTAACAATGGAAAAACATCCAAGAAAATGGAAAATATCATTGTTAAGTGAGAAATAAAAAGACAACCTCATGTAATAATGGAAAAAGGGTATGAACTCAGTGTATATGATAGAAATATGGTACAACAAATGATAAATGGTAAAGAGAAGCAAAAAAGTTTAAGAATGTAAATGTATGGTGTAAATAAAGGAAGCCATAGTTTCTCAAACATGTTATTTTGATCTAAGGATAGATAAAATTGAAATAAATTAGTGCTATAATGTTTTTAAGAGGTGAATAAGAAATAATTAGAGAAGAGGGAAAATAGATTTGGAATCACAATTTGCCTATCAAGGTAGTAAATGAAATGGGTGGAGGGGACAATGAAGGAAAACCAAGGTAGAGGAACTCTTTATCGATGTCAAGAAACTCAAATTAGGTTTGTCAAAACAAGGGAAATTTCAACCTTAAGGACTCTAAATAACTTCTTTTAGCCACACAAATCTTAGGTCAACAAATGCAACATATAAATATATCATCTCATGAAGGCTATATGCATGAAAATTAAAATGGACTTACCTTCCCATAATATGTTCCTCATTCTTCAGGATCCCTTACAGAGCCATCGGTCTACTATGAATATTGGGTACTTACATGAGAAAGTAGGTAGCACCATAGAGTTTATTGCATTATCCTATTCTAATCTACTGGCCTACCACACCCTAATGGATCTTGGCTCTATGTGAGGCTAACTATGGAGTTTGATCTTTGATTAGATATAATATATATGCTTGTAATCACATCTTTTGGTATGATTTTTAATTTTGAGATTTTTATGTTGCCTTTTGTATATCATTAACTTTTATTTCAAATGATTTAGATTTTAACTTTCTTGGTGGCCTTTTCTTGTTCCTCCTCCATACTGATTTAGAAAACCAAACATGGGTTCTAAAGATGACTTTCATTTGAATAATTGGGACTTGGTTGATAAGAGAGAGAATTTAAAATAGCATGAAATCTAAGAGCCTCATAAATCTAGGTGAAATAAAAGTGTTATTTTGACTTCAACCTTGTTTCATCCAATGTGGAGTGAAAGGAAAAGAAATCAAGAGAAATAACACATAAAAATTTTAATTACTTCAAACCACAAAAAATGTTATATAGGGAAAAAAGGGAAACACTGATAGTAAAATGTGATTCCTTATCATAAGAATAAGGGAAATGGAGGAAAACATGCTATCATAATTATTACGCAGATTCCATCTATCGAAAGAAGCAAAAGCTAAAGTTGAGATCAATAATATTTTTCTTAGAAAAGGAATAAAAATATGGTAATTTTATGAGGAGGTTTGGGTCATATCCATGATCTTACATTGCAACTTAATAAAAGATAAACCCATGTGCATGATAAAAAACATTTGAAAAATAAATGAGGTAAGCAAAAGATGGTATTTTATGAGGAAGACCATGTCTTATCCATGGTTTTACAATGCAACTCACAAAATATGAATCCAAGGTTTGTCAAAATAGATGTAAAAATAATAAAGATAAAGAAGAGTATAGTACATCATGAGGAAGTCTAGATCCTATCCATGGTTTTACAATGCAACTCATGAGAGAAAGGAGAAACCAAAAGACCAAATAGGAAGGACTAAAGGTTTGTAAAAGGAGATAACTAATATAGAGGGAAATACCCATGAATAACTTGAAAAACATGTTAGATAGATATAGATAAAAAAGGATGAAAAGAAGGAAATGTCTAGGTAAAATACTTTTTGAGGAATTATGCATTGGTGGGTTCTTTGAAAACATGGCCCTCATTGGTTTAAAGGTAGTAGGTACTTAGACCAAGAATATTTTTGACTAAATATGGGCCCCACCATTTTTGGGCATATTTTCCTTCTTTATCATGGGTTTAGTCTAATTTAAGGACAAGATCACCAACATTAAAAGTACATATTTTTACACTTTTGTTATGTTTTTTGGCAATATTAGCCTTGTATTGGTGATTATGTTGCAAAGTAGAAAGATGGTGTTCATTGAGGAGATAAAGGTAATGAAGGTGAGCTTCACATAATTATTCATCAGGAATAATACCATGAAGATATATATGGAGAGAGGGAAAATCAACTTCTAATGGGAGAACTGATTCAAAACCATAAACTAGCAAGAATGGCATTGCCCTAGTGATAGTATGCATGCTATTATATTAGGCCTATAAGTATGGTAAATATGAATAGGCCAATCCTTGTAGGTTTCATGAATTATATTTTTAAGAATTTTGTTGAGAATTTTTTTAGTGGCCTCAACTTGACCATTTCATTATGGATGACAAGGCATATAAAATTTGTGATTGATCTTGAATTTATCACAAAGTTGTTTAATATGTTTATTTTTGAAATTACCACCATCTTATAAAATTGTGGTATGGGGAATACCAAAAGGACAAATTATTTGATTAAGAATAAATCTAAAAATAGTGGGACAAGTGACATTAACAAGGGTCATGGATTCAACCCACTTGGTAAAGTATTCGGTAGTGGTGATGATAAAAACATTCCCATCTTGGGAGTGATGCAATTTTCCAATGAGATCAAATCCCCATGTGGAAAATGGCCAAGGATATTTGATATTTTTAATTTTGTCTAGTGGTGAATGAATTAGATCATCATGAAGCCAACAAGAATTATATATTTTAGTGAATTCAATCACATCATTTTTAAGAGTAGGCCAAAAGTAACACATAGATATGTATTTAAATATTGTAGCATGTCCAATATAGTGGCCACCACAAATTACCCCATGTGCTTTTTCAATAAGAGGAGGGACCTCATCTTGCATAACATAACAGAACAAGGTACCTTCAACATTACAATAATAAAGGATGTTATGTTGAAATACATATTTGAAATATTGTTTACAAATTCATGTCTCTTCATGAGAGATTAAGTTCAGAGGATAAACATTGAGTGGAAATTTCCTTTGATTTTGATTCATAGATTTAGAATTAGGATAAGTAATGATATTATGCACCACAATTCTAGGGTTAATACTAGGTATGTCCTCATAAGACCAAGAAAAAACCTTTTGATATTTATCAAATAATAAGCTAAAATTATCATGTTTGGTAGGTGAGAATTCATCAAATATTGTAATTGGTTGAGGATAAGATGGAGTACCATATTTAATATGAGTGGTTTCCTTGATAAGCATGGCATTAATATCTTGAAAGTGGTATGGTGTATTACGCCAGTCATAAATAAGATTATTTTTAGGGTCAATGCTAGCAATGAAGTTTTTAAAATAAGGGGTTTTGGTTTTAAAATTCCCAAGTTTATGATGTAATCAAGGAAATTGAGGTTCATGGGCATGAAGTATTTCAATAATAGCTTCATCACTAGGCAAGGTGGGAAGAAGACCATAATACTCAACATCTACTTCAAGATCTAGAATTTTATTTCCATGGTGATCATAATTTGAATGGATTTGACAAACATCAGTTGCCTTAGCATCAAGTGTAATCTCAAGAGTAGGAGAGGGAGATGGATCAAAAAATATTGGAGTGTTGTTGGTTTTAATGATGGGATAAAGATTAAATGCAATTATTGGATCAATAGATGGTAGAGGAGATGTTATAATTTTTAGAGATTTGGAAGGTATAATTTTCTCTACCACCTGAGGGGTATTAATAAGAGGATAATTGGTAGGAGGCACATGACCCTCAAGATATAAGTAACAATCCATATAAATGGTATGCACATCCTAATTAAAATCATGAATTTGAGATAAGGTTTTTCGATAATGCTAGACATCCAAGTCTCAGGATTGATCTTGGGCCATTATATAATTGTCATCATATGTTATTGAAATTCTACATGCTTAACAGTTAAAGGGTGTTTCATAAGGTGAAATACCTATATTATTGAATGTATGAGGAGAAATGAAGAGACTATCTTGAAATAATTTAGCCACTCCAAAATCATTATGATTAAAGGCATCTTATGGTAAAGAATGCTCTTGAGTATTACATGGAGGGGGTAATTAGTAATCTCATTGATAAGAGGAATAGTATAGTCCTTAGGTAATAGAGAAGGAGGAAACCACTATGAAATGTAGGGAGGTATCTTGGTACTATTACAAGTATGGTTTAAATCATTGGGTTCATCATCATTAGAATCCACAAGAGTAACTTGTAAATCAGGAGTCATGTCAATGAACTCAGGTAAAGGAACACTATTGATCTTAGTAATTATAGGAATATGATATTGATATTTAGGATTAGGAAGTTGAATACTCTATGGATTAGGATCAGCCTCATTCTTGTATCACTTTTCATTATGCAATAATTTAATGTATTAACTACCAAAAGAAGAAATGGCTCTCATTTGATGAGTCCAAGGATGACCAAGAAGAATATTATAAAACAATTTAAAATCAAAGACCATAATCTTAGTTCTAATGGTCTTAGGTCTAATAGCTATTTAAAGCCAAATGCAACCAAGTGGCTTTTGATTATTCTTATCAAAACCATGATAGGTAAGATGGATTTGCTTGAGATGATCCTTAGTATAGCCAAGTTGTTAGATAAGCCACAAAGATGTCATATTAATACCAAACCCTTCATCAACTAAAAATGTATGGATAAGGGTAGTATTAATGGATATTTTAATGAAAGTGGTGGATCATCAACATGAAAAATAATTTCATCATTGATCATTTCCTCTTTGATAAATTCAATGAAAGGCTTGGAAGAAGGACACAATTTCAATGGTATTGATGTTGGTAAGTTGAGGTTCAATAGAAGGTGGTTCTTCATCTATAGAGTATGGATCTTCAATTTCTTAGAGTTGTTTCATAAGGAACTTATGATGATAGGGACAAGTATGAACCAACTCCATAAGTAGAATCTTACAATGCATAGAGTTAGGTTATTTAATAAAGTGCCAGTGAGATTTAGAAGAATAATCATGAAGTTTAGGAGGTAAAGTAGATTTGGAAAGAATAGATGTGGTTGGAGGTTCATAAGGAGGAGGAGGTGCTTCCTCAGAGACTTCTAAAGCAATATTAGTGGTGGTAGCATCTTTAAGGAGTTGTTATTCTAAAGATGTCTTCTTAGGTTTGGTAATAGGATCTATGTGAGTTGGTTTTCAATGATAATTAACCTTGGTAGTGTTAACATATTAAGATTTGTTATAATATTGGTCATAATCAACATCAATGGCACAAACATCCTTGGTATTTGGTTTATTTTTGTTTCTAGAAAAATATTTTTGATTATTTGAAGTAGAAGCTTGTCACTTTTGAGAAGTAGTGATGTATTCTTGATGATGAAGGTTGATCATGGATTCATGATTAAATGAATCATCAAACATATAGGAAATAAAAAATATAGTGAGCCCTCTACAAACTCATGGGAATGATAGATGTCAGCATGGTATTAAAAAAAATAGATTAGGATCATACCATTTGGGATTATTATTAGGATAAATGAAAGGTGTAGAGGGAATTAAAAATTGATTCATTTTTTGAATCAAGAAAGGTGTGTGAGAAGGTGAAGGAATAGTAACTCTTGGTTTGGTCTCCAAAGTATTACTAGTGATAGAACTAGTAGATTTTTGAAAATATTCTTTTAAAATTTTAGGATTAGGTTCAAATTGCTTCATGATAAAGTCTTGACATTTCTCTTGGTCAAGAACTTCATTAAGTGTTTAGGGAGCAAAGGTTTGAACCTTGTATTGAAGAGGAGTTAAATTAGTGATAAAGAGTTTGAACAAGTTATCATTAGTCATGTTATGGTTGACTTTATGTGCCAATTATTTCCATCTTTTGATAAATTCATGAGCTGATTTAGTGGGACATTGCTTAGCATTGATGAAGTGGGTAAGATAATTTTCTAGAAGGTTATTGTGTTAAAATTATTTAACTAAAAAATTAACCAAATATTCAAGTTGCCAAATAGAGTGTTGGGGTAATTGGTTATACCATTGTAATACATTAGAAATAAAGGTTTTGACTAAAAGTTTAGTTGTGTTGAAGGTATAAATTAGATCCACTCTTTATAAATATTACCAAAGGCTTTAATAAATGAGGCAGGATCTTTAGTCCTATCATACTTGATAGTTGGAGATATGTTACTAGTATCAATGGACACACTGAATTGAGATAAAGGCTCATTTTAAATAGTTTGAAGCATCTTGTTATTCATTATGGGTTGAGGAATAACATTGATTGATAAATCTCTAAGAGGTGGAGGAATGTAATTGGGATTAGCTTGAGGATGGATACTTGAAGGTTGATTATCCATATTAATCAAATGTTGTTGAAGTTACATCATTTGATTAGTGTTTGAGTTTTGCGTTATGTTTGTTTATTAGATTAATTGGGCAAGAAGTTGAGTTATATCAAGAGGTGGGTTGGTGTTGGTAGGAGCACTCCCCAAATTGGTGGTATGAGGAGGGGTATTAGAATATAGATAATGAGTTGGATTATTGATTAAACTTGTGTCAATTGTTGCCACATTAGTTTGAAAACTTTAGAGATAAGAAGTATCTTGGTAAGTATAGAAAGGGTCAATCCCATCAAATTCATCTTGTGGTGTGATTGGAAACATGTTAAAAGTCATAGATGAAGGAGGAGAAGAGGTGCCCCAATAGTGATGGTGATCTTGGGAATAAAAGAGAGAATGAAATGAACTTCCCATATAGTATCTAAATGGATTTAAGTTATCCAATAAGATTCTAATAGTAGACTTTATTATGATTCGAATGAAATGAAAAAAATGCTAGCAAGGAAAAATAGTGAATTGAATCAATAAAAAAAGAAGGAAGAAAATAGTACAAGGTTGACTAGGTTGATCTAGGATAGGGAATAAGGTCTACAAATAGTATAGGGTTGACTAGGTCAACCTAGCATAGAAAATAGAGGCTAGAAAAGTATATAGGGTCGACTGGGTTGACATAGTATAATAGGTAGAGAAAATTAGAAAGCTTATAACAGACTATGTAGACTAAAATGATCATGCATTGAAATAAGAATAACTTTTCAAGTGTTTATAAAATTAAGAATTGAAGGGGAAGAAACAATAAATTAGATCAATTAGGTTGATCCAATTGAGGCATAAAACACAAAACCTTACACCAATACTACCTAATGTAAGTTCTTGTAATACAAAATACAATTGAGCAAATAGCAAGAAATCCACTTTGAAAAGTAAAGGATAACTAGTTGATGAACCTAAATTTTGTTAGATTATTAGAATATGATTTTAAATGTGATGGGAAATTGGCTATAAGCAAGGAACTAGAAAGCAATCTAAGGATAGTTTCAAGAAGTTTGGACTGAAAGGGATCAGTATTAGAAATGGTATAGGATTGGTATTGGGGCCTACCCCCTCACTTCACACACCATAGCAATAAGGATGTCATGTACTTATCCAAAATATACCATTAACCACATTTTTATACTTGGCTAGAAAGCCAAGTCAAATTATCCCTTGGTGATGAAATCCAAGTAGGTTGGCCTTAGGTAGACAATTGTTAAAATTCTTGTTAAATATTTTATGATTTGGTTGTGTGTGCATGAAATATAAAATAATGAAAATGAATGGTAAATTAAAAACCACCTAATTAGACTATGCATTCTATTTTAAGTATGAAACCAAAAAGAAATGAAAGTGTGAGCTAATTACTAGCATATAAGGGTTAATTTCAACTTTGAAACATGGTATAGTGTCAATATAGTCAATAATGTATACATAGAATATAGAACAAATTCAATAATGTCACCTCTGTACTATAGAAACAAGGTCTAAAAATGAACAGGGTCAACAAATTTGATCCAGTTATCTAGATAGCACACATAATATAGAACTAGGTCAATAGGGTCGATCTAGTTGACTGTAAAAGGGAAGTTTTAAAGACTACAAACTATGAAAATAAAAGTCAATAAAGGGATAAAGAAAGAAAGGATAGAAAGGAATCTTGGTGGGTTTGAAGATGTAGAGAATTGAGATTTCTATCAAATAACATTGATAAATGCTTGAAAATTTTACTAACAGGGTTGACCAGGTCCATCTAGCTTTACATAAGCTTGTTGTTGAGTGCTTGAAATGTACATGGTTGATTGGGTTGACCTAGTATGTTGAATAGGATGCCTAAAAATATACAGGGTCAAATAGGTCAACATAGTAGTTTGAATTGAAAGTCTTAAGGTTTGAAAAACTATATTGGATTGACTAAGTTGATCAAGTAGCCTGTAGTTGAAGAAGAACATACACATAAAGAACAAAGTCATTTAGATGTGACTATGTGTTAAACCTGCACATAGAAGTTAGAACTAGGTTGATGTTGTCAACCTAGTATGGAAAATATATGATAAAAATTATGATAAAATAAAGAAATAAGTGAAAAATCCTAAAAAGGTTAGTTCACATTGGGTTCAGTAGAATGTATGCAATCAAAAAATGCATCATGTCTATAAATCAATCTTAGCTCAAAGAAGATAGAGCATACTTACACTTTTGATTGGGAATACATTTGTTAAATGGAAGCATGACCAATATGGAAATTTGTTAGACCTGATTAGGGGATCATTTATCATAATACACTATGCTAAGGAGGGTTCTATATCCTCTAGTCTAACACAATCATGTAATAACCTTAAGGGGGTCCTAGGTTTTGATATTTCACCTATTCTAATAACAAAAAAAGTAAATATATTCTAGTGCTCAATAAAGCTTATGGCACAACATGAGGGGTTAGTAAAAAATAAAAAACATGTATAAGAGAGTCTCGATTAAGCTAAGTATGAGTAAGAGCCTAATACATGGAATATGAAGAGTAATATTATTCAAATCCAATACTTATGCTACTTCTATCTACTAAAGAGAGGAGCAAAGTTAGAGAATACTTACCTGAATTTGAACCCATTGAGACTCAATCTCTCCCTTGGCTAATGAATCCTTGCAAGAGGTTGTTTTCATTTGTAAGGATCACTAAGAAAGGCCAAAGCATCAAATAATTATCCATAGAACTAGATTATCCAAGTAAAAAACCTAAGCTTAGACTCCTTAAATATAATGGTTGAAGATCAGATTGTAAAGAAGTGCGAGTAAATAATAAATCTTGATTGAATATTGAAATAATTATGAAATTATCTTGTATTATAGGTGGATCTTTCCCTAAACCCTCATAAAAATATCAATAGATAGGGTCGACCTAGTCAACCCTATATAATTATAGTCAATTATTCACTAAGTCCCAAGCTAGGTCATTTCTAAGTGAAAATATATTGAAACTATATAGGGTAACCCAGTTGACCCTATATATTTCATTAAAAAAATGGGATTAAGGTGAGGAAAAGAGGGATGGAAAGTGGATAAGACTAGAGGAGTGTGAAAGTGACGAGTAATAGCTTAGGAAATGACTTTAAGGGCTAGTTGGATTGGAAATAATGTGGTAATAAAGGACAACAATCCTATGAAGCACCAAAGGTATACCTACCCCTTTCTTGGTTCACCCCTGAGGGCATGCACTAAGAGAGATTGAGTCTCAATGAGTTTGTACAAGATGTAAAGAATAAAAATTTGATAAAAGTTGAAAATATTATGTGTATACAGATATTATTGAAGATGACATCAATGCCATACTAAATAAATCAAAGACCAGGGCTGATAATCTAGTAACATTGAGGAGGATGTTTGACTGATTTTATGAGTAAAAATTCAAGATCAACCCTAATAAGTGGGTTTTTAGAGTTACTTCAAGAAAAATTATTGGCCTCATTGTGTCTCACAAGGGCATTAAAGTTAATTTAGCCAAAGTATGAGCCATAATAGAGATGCCACCACTAGTCAATCTAAAGTAGCTTTATAGTTTATAGGGAAATATACAGTCAATTAGATGCTTCATATCTCAATTTTTTGATAATTTTAATCTATTTAAACATCTACTAAAGAAAGGGGTATAATTTTATTGGGATGACAACTACCATAAATCTGTTTAACATTTAAAGGACTATCTAGCAAATATGCCTATTTATGACCACCAATGTCGAGAAAGCCATCTTGTTATACCTATCAGCCATAGATAAAGCCTTGGGGGCACATGTATCTCAACATGATAATAATGTAAAGGAGAATGTTGTGTATTATACTAGTTTTACACTAGTTGTGTATGAGCAAATTTATATGCCCATTGAAAAAGCTTATTTAGTTATGGTCTTTGTAGCTCAAAAACTATGTCATTACATGTTAAATAATCATACCATGGTTATTTAAAAAGTAGATTAACTTAAGTATCTACTATCTAAAATATATTTACAAGGGAATATGGCCAGATAGATCATGCTTCTAAATGATTTTGAGATAGAGTATGTCAACCAAAAATCCATGAAGGGGAAAGTTATTACCGATTAGCTTGTTGAATCACCCCTTGAAGATACACAACAAATAACATTCCAATTCTTAGAAAAATCCATTATGACCATCATTAAAACACCTCTTGAGGAAAAACAATGTAAGGCTTATTTTCATGGATCATTCACTACACATGGATCAGGGTCATACCTTTTATTTATCACTCCATAGGGAGACCTAATACCTAAATCATTTAAGATCAACTTTCCTTATACCAACAACATGGAAAACTATGAAGAAATCATTGAAATACTTTGAAAATTAATACAATGGTTTATACACCATCTAAAATTTTATGGTGATGCATAATTAATCATCAATCAGGTTATAAGCTATTTTTAGACCAAAGATGATAAGTTGGTACCCTACACAGCCATGGTCAACACTCTCAAATAAAAGGTTGTAGATATCCAATTTGGACATATACCAAGGGCTAGTAAAAAAATAGTATATGCCATGGCCACCATTAGATCATTGATTTGACAAATAGATACGGATAAAGAATACTATTTTCTCATTGAAACTTTGCTAGCACTAGTTTATGAACATTCAACTATCGTAATGATTTGTGATATTATTAGTCCCAGCTCTAGTTGGTATTAAAAACTATATGAATATATTCATGACCATTTTTTACCACCAGACCTATCTCACAAACAAATTAAATCCTTTATCCACCATGCTACACATTATAACTTACTTAGACTAACCTTGTACTACCATAGTTTTGATACAACTCTACTTCATTCTTTAAATTTAGTAGAATCTACATTAGTGTTATGGGAAGTTCATGAAAGATTATGTGGAACCCATTATACACCTCAAGTGTTACTTCACTTGAGTTACTTGGTGTATTTTTTATTAAGACCATTTCAAGTTGTACCATAATATCAACTTTCTTATTTTTACTATCCTATCATTCTATATGCCCATATTCCATTATACCATACCTTTTATATCAAGCAAGTTGTTTTCACCCTTCTTACCCAACCAATTTGACTTTGGTCCCATTACATTAGTTTCATGTATACTTTTAGAATGAATATTCATATCCAATTTCATCATTTTATTCAAGTATTCTAGACTGAGGCCATCATTTTGGAGTAGTAAAATAGTGGTTTGGTAGTTACATCCTTCATTTCTTATTTTGTTCTATACCATGTGGGCCTTATTGGCCAATTTTGGACCACATAAAAACTATATAGATGTAGTTTTTTAGTCTCTAATAGATCCTAATGTAGATAAATAAGTAGTGTTCCTAATTGGTCAAATTATTAAAGAGTTTGAACAAAGTTCTAGATGGAATGAGTGGACCAAAAGGATCAAACAACTTGAAAAGCTTTTGAAACACTTTAAGTTAAATTAAAGTGTAAATTATCAATTTATAAAGGACAATTAAAAAGTTTTAAATACCTTATGGGGTGTCAAGAGTTATTTAAATGAGTACAAAAGTGCATGGTATTCATCTGGTTCTTCATTGTGTTCATCTAGATATTTCGGGTCTAGTGGAAGAAATTCTGATTAGGCAGTTTATTGATGTTATCATTACCACATGTGGATGAATAAGGGAGAATTGGTCATATGGTTATGATAGAATTAGTCCCAATTTTATATGTGATAAATTTTAGGACATGCATCTAAGTGCAACAAAATTTATCAAGGTCCAAAGTTGGCCTCTAATACAAAATTCGCTAGGTTTCCATACTTAGCCAATTTACAAAGAAACTTGAATAGAGATTATGGGTAGTTTGATGATGCTATATCTTACACATGTGGTATCCTCAAGAGAAAACAATCAAATGGTTTTTTTATATTTTTACCAAGTTGATATGTGATAAGTTTTAGGTCATGCAATAAAGCAAAATAAAAGATATGCATGTGCAAAGTTGGGTTCTTAGGTAGTTTGATAGTGTTTTCCCATACTTAACCAAATGAACCAAACTATCATTAGGGAATCATGTATGATTTCATGGGTGAGATCACTTAAACACATTTATAAATCTCCCAAAACTAATAGATCAAGTGGGCACAATCCTTTTAATATCAGGGACATCTCCAACAAATTTGGTCCCTCCATGATTTTTGTGCTTCAAGATATAAATCTTCAAAGTTGGTCAAATAATGGGATATGTTTGTGAAAAATTTAAATTTAATCGACCACAAAAATCCATTAGATCTTAAATTTTATGGTTTATGGGATGTCAAATACATCTTCATTGACATCAAATGATGGTCATGTGGATGTTAATTTTAAGACCTAATAAATAGCTGTTTGTTTTCAAAATAATGTAGATCCAGTGATTAACACTCATTCATACTAATAGTGGATCTTGAATTCAAATGAGGGACTATCAAGAGGCACCAGATTAAATAAGGTTGATAATTCAAGGGAAAGATCAATGGTTCTCTCTCAATCATATATATCAAGATCAATGGAGTGAGATGGGTCAAAATATCAAATAGGCTAAATCATGATCAATGGCTAATAAATAAAGTATCAAGCCCAAGATATTTTGATGAAGGTTGATAGGGTAGTCTTTAACTTGGGAAAGGTAAGAAACAAAGGAACTAAGTCCATACATGATCTGGGTTAAATTGGATGGACATTGAAAGGATAAAGATCTACTATTAGAGAGTCATAGAGATAGAATATGTATTTTGGACCTAATATATAAATCAAAGGTTGATGACTAGTTGTCAAAATAAGACCTATGCATATATAGAGATATTAGTTTTCCCAAGGTTTAAATCTAGAATAATTTTATTTAAACCTAAATATAGTCTAAGAGCCAAGCTACATAGCCTATAAATTTTCATCTTTATAATAGATATATGAAAACCAATA
Organism: Torreya grandis; assembly: GCA_037957365.1. Lineage (NCBI taxonomy): Eukaryota > Viridiplantae > Streptophyta > Pinopsida > Cupressales > Taxaceae > Torreya > Torreya grandis. The sequence goes on from JARHVA010000623.1 coordinate 2,317,430, forward strand.
ACTTAGATTTGTTTTCAATCTATAATTAATATATGTTTAGGTTAGATTAGGTGTAGATATAACATGATATGGAAGATTTTATTATCTTCAAAAATGGCCACATCCTTGATAAGTAACTATAAACTATTTCTCAAACAAAATTAGGCATGACTCTATCAGACCCATGAACATAAGGATTTTTGTCCTCATAATGAGACCAAGTGGAAGATGACAAGTGGAAGGCGGTGTAAAAAATAAACGTAAAGGAGGATATGGTGGTTAAAGAGGTAGTTATAATATTCAATGTTTATTAGAGCCCTTATAGATATTTTCTCATTAAAATAATCATGACTCATCATGCAAAACAAGCTCTTATCTTCTAGTGGATCTCGTAGCCAATGAGAATAACTTGAAGACTATTAGAGAAAATGTAGGATAACTAATTGATGATGGATTAGTATTGATTAGAATGAAAGGTGAAAATTCATTTAATGATCATGGAAAATGTGCTTCCCCCTTCTCTCTCTCTTCCCCTTCTCTATATTACCCATTATTTCCATTACAACTCTCTCTCTCTCTCTCTCTCTCTCTCTCTCTCTCTCTCTCTCTCTCTCTCTCTCTCTCTCTCTCTCTCTCTCTCTCTCTCTCTCTCTCTCTCTCTCTCTCTGATTCTCATAAGGACTATTGATTTTAAGGAGTAGGGACACTTTATGAGATATTGAAAAATATACTCATCTTGGTTAGGCTTGACCTTAGCAATCATTTAAAATAATTACCTCTTGATGAAATATAAGACTTTATTTAAATATATTTTTCCTTGAATATTTATTTGGTGAGCTATGTACTATGGAATTATGTGAAGGATAGTCTTCCTCATCCATGTTCCTTCTTTCTAACCTTATTTAGGGAGTTTTTAATGTTGTTTACATGTCTAAATTAGTGTTTTTTCTACCATTAACATGATATTTTAGTGAGTCTTATAACTCCTCTTTTTTTTCATTCATTTCTTCCTAAACCTCTTATATGAAACACTTATGCAATCAGCTTAATCTTGAGATTGTGTGAGCTAATATTGTCCTCTACATATCTAGTGTGGGTTCAAGCTTATGGGAGTTCCCCATTTTTATTTCTTGAATCACCTGGTTAAATTTCTTAGGATTCCTTTTCCCTTTCTAACCCTTTTCTCCATGAAGCATTAGTTTTAGGTGAGCATTAAAGAGGAAGCTAGACTACTACATAGGTTCATCCCCACTATAGGTGACCCATAGCTTAGGTTTGTTCCCATAGTTTTGGTCAATTTGGAAAGGGCCTAAAGAAACATCTTCCAAAGGGTGAAAATTTGAGTGGTGACAATTTTGGCACACTCGGTGGGATAAAGGTCCAAAAGAGTGGAAAGATTGTTGGTCTGTATTTCCTCTAATAAACTTTTGAAAGTAAGAAATTTAATATCAATGGTGACATTGAATCAAATATTATGGTTGTAAGTAGCCTAAGTGGATAATCACCATCATTTAGTATGTATCAATTTATTTTGATAAAAATGCTTATTATCTACCTTAACATCATACTTATCAATCAAATAATGTTTATGCATTCCTCCCAAGTGGTCCTCACATATCTTATCAACCTTACTATGGATTTTTTTCCTCCTCATAACCCTAAATATGACCAAGGTCAGCCTCCTTTGCATTCAAATTAATACCTTAATTTCCCTTGTCAAGACCAAGCTTATCCTATTACATCCTTGTCAAGAATAAAGCAATCACTATTAGTTTATGTTGAGTTGATAAAGGAGATTGGTAGGGGTTTGGAGTTTTTTCTAGTTATCCCTATCCATGTTTTAAAATAGGCAAAGAGTGATTTTTAGTTGGTCAAGAATAGATGGTTAGCTTGTGAGGGTGAAACGTGGTCATATTATGAGAATGAGGACATAATGATGATGAGAAATATCATCCAAAACATAAACAATGTTTTGATGTCTTATGAAGATTAGCAAACTCATTTAGATCAGTCTTATGTGTCCTCTTCTTTCTAAGAGCTAATCAATTTGCCCTTTCCTGCCCCAATGCCCATTCTCACTCAAGAGTATGAAGCCCTTCCATCATGGATCTTATCTAATACATTTGACACTATTTATATTGTTCCCTCACTTATGAGACCACCCTCTCTTATAAAGGAAGAAAAGGTGCCTACTCCCTACTCATTACCCTCATGGAAATCAATTTAGAAAGGCACAAAGAAGAAGGATGAGGAGCTGGTTGGGGCAATCCAAGAATTAGTCTTGAAGGAGGAGTTAGTTGTGACAAAAGTAAATAAATTAACCATAGCTCATCTTAATGGGGAATATGGCTAATTTATTTACAAGACATGGTTAATTTATGCCCATCTTAACAGTTAATTTATTAACCAAAAGGACATTATATACAAGGTACTTTTCATCTTGGTTGATTACAAGTGAATGGTATTCATATTTTTCCATTTGACCCAAGAGGGGGGTATTTTTTAATTTCATCCCTATTCATATTAGAATATTTTTGATGCTTTCACCAAGTGCCTTTGTGCACATTTATTTAGTAGATTACTTGTTCTTTCTTTCCTACAAGTGTTGGCATGCACTTGTCTTTGTTTGTTTTGTTATTTTTGATTTAAGATAAAATTTTGGAAAGGGTTAGACCTATATCAAATTTCATATTGACATATATAATATGAATCCATTCCTAATGGACTAGATAAGGCAAAATATTCTTGGTTCTTAAGTATAGCAGGCATATTTCCCTGCTAGTCACCAGAAATGTTAACCAATTTTGGCCTACATACAAAACTACCTAGATGTAGTTTTTTAGTCTCTAAGAGGTCCTAATGTAGAGAAATAAAAATATTTCTTGATTCATCAAATTATCAAAGATCTTGAGCAATGTTTTGGATGGAATGAGTGGACCAAAATGATCTTGCAATTTGCAAAGCTTTTGAAACACTTTAACTTAACTTAAAGTGTAAATCATGAATTTATAAAAGATAGTTATATGGTTAAAAAGACCCTATGGGGTGTCAAGAGTGATTTGAATGAGTAGGGAAGTGCATTATATTCATATGGTTATTCATTGTGTTCATCTAGATATTTTGGGTCCAATGGCAGAAATTATGATTAGGTACTTTGCTGATGTTATCATTTCCATGTGTGGTCGAGTCATGGATAATTGGTCATATGGTTTTTATCACATTAGTCCCAAGTTTCTATGTGCTAAACTTAAATAAATTCATCTAATCATATAAAAATTTATTGAGGTCTAAAGTTGGCCTCTTAGACAAAATTTGATAAGTTTTTATATTAGCCAATTCACAAAAGAGCTCAAATGGAGCTAAGTGGGAAATTTGATGATGTTATATCTCACACATATGGTAGCCTCAAGATAAAATGATCCCATGGGTCTGTTTAGATTTTTACCACATTGATGTGTTAAGTTTTAGGCCAGGTGATAAAGCACAATAAAAGATATACATGTGAAAAGTTGGGGTCCCAAGCAGTTTGATAGTGTTTTCCCATACTTGGCCAAATGAATCAAACTATCATCAAGGCATCATGTAGGATTGAATAGGTTAAATGACTTGAACATTTTTTAAACACACTTAGAAGATTTCAAAATTAGTGGAATAAGTGGGATAAATCCTTTTAATATCAATAACATCTCCAAAAAATTTGTTACCTCCATGATTTTTTGTGCTTCAAGATATAATCTTTAAAATTGGTCAAATAATGGGATACATTATCATAAAAATCAAATTTAAGCCAATATAAAAATCCATTGGAGCTTAAATTTTATGGTCTATAGGATGTCAAATATGTTTATATAAATGTCATGCAGATGTTAATTTTAACATCTAATAAACATCCATTTGTTTTCAAACTAAAGAAGATCCAACGATTGGCACTCATTCATACCAAGGGAGATTGATGGAGCAAGATGAATCAAAAGGTTAAGGAACTTAAGAAGATACAACGTGGCATAAAATAATAAAGTAGATAGTGGATATTGAAGGAAAATGTGAGACTACCAAGTGGTACCATCTTGAATAAGGTTGACAAGTCAAGGGGCAAGATCAATGGCTCTCACTTAATCGTACAGATCAAGATCAATGGAGCAAGATGGGTCAAAATGTCAAATAGGCTGAGTCATGATCAATGGCCAATAAGCAAAGGATTGAGATAGACATTTTGAAGAAGGTCGATAGGGTAGTCTTTGACTTGGACAAGGTAAAAAGTAAATGAAGCAAGTCCAGACATGATCTAGGTTGAACTAGATAGAAATTTAAAGGATCAGGCTCCACCATTAGAGAGTCGTAGAGATAGAATAGGTATTTTAAACTTAATATATAGATCAAAGGTTGATGAATAGTTGTCAAAAGGAGACTTGTGTATACATAGAGATCTTAATTTTCCCAAGGTTTAAAGGTATAATAAGTTTATTTAAACATAAATGTAATCTAAAATCTAGGTTATGTAGCCTATAAGTTTTCATTGATATAATAGCTATATGAAAACCAATAACATAGATCGGTTTTTAATCTATAGTTAATATATGTCTAAGTTTGATTAGGTTTATATATAAACAAGATATGGAAGAGTGTATTATCTTTTAAAATGGTCTAATCCTCGACAAATAAGTAGAAACCACCACTCAAGTAAAATTAGGCATGACTCTATTAGACCCATGAACATGAGGATTTTTTCCCTCATAATGAGACCAAGTGGAAGATGACAAGTGGAGGGTGGTATGCAAAATTATAAAAAAATGAGGATATGGTTATTTGAGAGGCATTTAGAATATTCAATGTTGATCAGATCCCTTGTCTTCTAGTGGATCTCTCAACCAATGAGAATAACATGAAGACTACTAGAGCAAATGCAGGCTAACTAATTTTTGATGGATTAGTATTGATTAGAACAAAAGGTGAAAACTCCTTTAATGATCATGGAAAATGTGGTCCCTCCTTATCTATCTCTTCTCCTTCTCTATATTACCCTCTCTCTCTCTCTCTCTCTCTCTCTCTCTCTCTCTCTCTCTCTCTCATCTCTCTCTCTCTCTCTCTCTCTCTCTCTCAATTTTGAGAAGCAGGGACACTTTATGAGATATTGAAAAATATGCTCATCTTGATTAGGCTCAAACCTATAAAAAATTTGTAACAACTATGCCTTGATGAAATATAGGACTTTATTTACCTATCTTTTGCCTTGAATCTATGTTTGGTGAGTTGTGCACTATGTAATTGTGTGAAGGAGAATCTTCCTCATCCATGGTCCTTCTTTCTAACCTTTTTTTAAGGAGTTTTCAAAGTTGTTTGTAGGTCTAGATTAGTGTTATTTGTGCCATTAATTTGAGCTTTTAGTGAGTCTTATAAATTCTCTTTATTTGCATTCATTTCTTCTTGAATCTCTTCCATAAAACACTTATACAATCAACTTGATCTTGAGATTGTGTGAGCTAGTATTATCCTCTACAGATCTAGTGTGAGTTCAAGCTTATGGGAGTTCCCCATTTTTATTTAATGCATCTCTTGGTTAACTTTATTAGGATTCATTTTCCCTTTATAACCCTTTTCCCTGTGAAGCATTAGTTTTAGGTGAGCATCAAAGAAGAAGTCAGCCTACTTTAGAGGTTTAGCCTTGCCATAGGTGACCCATGTGAACTAGGAATTTGACTCAAGAGAGGTGTTAGTATCTTGTTAGTGAAAAAATGAAATAAAAATGAAAAATAAACACACTAGATAGCATACATCTCTAGGCCTAGTTACTAGGGATAACTTAGTGATGGAAAGCCATTTGAGAACACAACTAAAAATGAAAAGAAATAAGAAATATGAACACAAAAACCCAATTTCTTACCAAATCCTTGATTACTCCAAAAGGATCCTTCTTTGGATTGCTCATCTTGGCTTGGATTAATATTTAGACATTATAAAAATAATTTTCATGAAGTTTAGGAATCAATTTAGCATTATAACTTTGGTATAAAAGAGCTTAAAATTCAATAGGCAAGGCTTCCCATTTATATATTTTTGGAATGGTTTGAGGATCAACCAGACCATCCATCTAAAGATTGAGATGTGTGGTTATGAATAAATCCAAATATGAAATTCATTATACAAATATACCCATTAATATTTTGGATAGAGGGGTATTGAATAGTCATGGAGGGTTTTAATGAGGCATGGGAGACCCATAATCCTGATATTTTATACATTTATGGCTTATGGATGCCACCCCTATGATGATGTAGTTAATAGAAATAAATTTATAATAAATATTTATTCAATAAGTTCCATGTAATTTTAACTTAAGGCCCTAATTTGGTTTAATTATCCTAAAACATGATTAGTCAACTTTAGTGCAAATTTTGGCTCTTAGTGCACAAATTAATCAAATTCGTCAAAATGTCTTGTTATTGGTCCAAAATCTGATTGGATTGGAATTGGAATTCAATGCTAGATGCATTGGATCCATTATCCCATTTAGGATGTTACCAAAACTAAATAACAAAGGCACATGTCTTGTGAAAGAGATTTGATAGAAAAGAGCAATCCAGAGCACATAAGTGTAAAATTGGCATTTTAACTCGAAATGATATGATCAAAATTGGTGCACTGGCCCATAAATTGAATTACCCTATTTAATGATAATCTGGCCAAAATTGGTACTTGAATATATCAATTTCAACTCATTTAATGAATTTTAGTGTTTTAAAGCCAAATTATGCACTTTGGTGGAAATTGGTCAAAAGCCAAGTTAGAGGTTATCGATGGATAGTTTTTGGTGTATAAAACCCATAGCCTAGGGTTTTTCCCATAGTTATAATCAATTCAAAAAGGACATGAATAAACCTCATCTGAATGGTGTAAATTTTTAGCATTAATAAGAATAATTATAACTTCCTTTGGGCAAATCAGTGTCCCACGATCATGCTACTGGTTATAACTACCTATGGGAAAATTAGTATCATTGAATTATGTCATTATTTCCTAGTTATAACCACCTATGGGAAAACAAATGGAAACACTTTTTTATCATGCCTTGAAGTACCACTTTACCATTCCTATGTTTTACTTTGCAATTTACTAACTTTGCCTATTTTGTTTGAATTAGCTACTACACTAGTTAGATTCCTCTGTTGTAAGTCAAAACCATAGTAATTTGACATCCCATCTTAGGAATATGTAGGTAATGCTTTATTTATGTTGAGATCAGCTTAGTCACCATTTACCATGATCTCACCATTTTGTGAGCAATGTTAAGTTTGAATACTCTCATTATTTTGAGAGCAACCTAAGCCATACTCTCACTATTTTGAGATCACTTCTTCAGTTTCAATGTTATCATTATTTTGTTAGCTTGGACTATTTCTTATCTCATCATTCTTGATCGAGTTGAGATTCTTCAAAAATTACAAAAAGACTTGAAAATTGATTTATAAAATACAAAGAACATTAACCACTTTTTTACCTTAAGGATTTTGGGAACCCTCACTAAGTCACGAGAAACCACTTATCATTTAGTTTCCCCATACTTATTGGCCTTTTATCCCATGATCTCACCATTTTACGAGCTCATTCTCATTTTATTCTATTACACAACCATGTTTTCTTTCTCAATTAGCTTATTCTATCTCATTTCTTAGGAGAACTAAATATGGCTTGAAGTTTTTTTGGATATCACATCCATGGAACTATGTAGGTAGTTTCTACTTGCCTAGTGTATCTGGACATAGATCAACCACCCCCTTTCTTTTCTTCTATTCCCTCATTTTGTTTATTTGTTTCATTGTCTCTTATCATCTAAGGGCCATGTTATTTTATGTGTCATGTTATTTTCACTAACATTGTGATTAACCATTATTTGTTAACTGAATTTTGTTTTATTTATTTATTTTTTGGGTGTTTGTTTGCCTATTTTTTTCTTTCAGTTTTTAAGATCTAGTTAACGCTCTAGTCCAAGATTTTCAAACACTTCCTTGAGAATACCTTGGCTCATTTTATTAATTACAAGCAACTTGAGACTGAAACCACATAATCTTTCATTAAATGGTGGAAGACCTTATCTAATAAGCATGAGTATAACATGGAAGATGATAACCTCTTTCATATATTCACCAATGCTCTCTATCCTAATTTGTAATATTAGGTTATAATTCTTTTTCTATGAACTTTGGAATAAGCCTTTGACCAAGCCAAACACCAATATTTTCTCATGCATGATTTTGAGCCATCCAACCTCTTATGGGCACCTGCATGTTGATCAAAAATAAAAATCATCATACTACTAATGATGGTGTCACTGATTCCTATGATACCATTCATAATATTCAATCTATTACTCCTAAACCTATTATGGAGTAAGCTTCCCTTTAAACCACATCCCTAATCCTCATTTTTTTCAAATAAACAACATCAATGTTCATAAGCCATTATCTTTAGTATAACTCCAAAAGCATTTACCAAGGCCTTTTCCATGAGAGTTGGATCCCATTAACCCCATCAAATCATGGTATGTGTTTATGTGGCTTTTATGCACACCATAATTAATGAGGTAGCCTATAATATTTTAGGATCTCAATAGAGGTAAATTCCACTATAGGGCATGAGTTGTAGCTACAAAATTTGAACAACTTATTGATGGAATATATGGTAGGGCATGTAGGTTGTTGACAAGGTTTTTTAGACAGAGGTACGGTTCTTAAAGGGTAGTGAATTATTACATGAGTTGGATGGGTGGCTGGTTACTAATATAAGTTGGTTATATCTAAAAAAACACAAAAGGAGGGAAGGGCAAGGTAGTGAAGAAGACTCTATGGTTTTAAAAAATCACCTCTCTAGCTAGTTTCTAAATGGACAAGTGATTTCAAAACCTATGCCTATTGCAAACAACTATTACACACACATCATCAGACATAATTTAGAAGTCTAAGGGGATACTGATATAGGAAACTCACAAGTCTCAGTCAAAGGTTTCCCATTTTAGAGAAAATTTTTCACACCCTTATTTAGGAGATTATGGCTTGGGATAATGAGGTATTTGAGGTAGATTTTACACACACATAGAAAACTATATCAAAATAAGAACTCATACACATTCAAAATTATGAGTCAATCAACTTAATTTACAATAATTAATGTAATTTTTTAATCCTTTAGTATCATTTGCACATATAATACTAAAATATCAATCAAGATAAGAAATAATTCCTTACAACTGTTACACACTAAGAATGATTGAATCGTACAACCAAAAATATAAGCCTAATCACACATAAATTGGAGAGAATATACAAACACATTTACTGACAATCAAAATTGCTTCTACTCTTGTATATTCAAAATTTTCCCACACACCTCCAATTAGTGGATTACAATTATTTAAATAGTCATGGGGAAGGGATAACCTCATCTTCCAAGTCCATGGAAAGTTATTACATGTGATATTTATAACTTTAGTTCAAACTGTGGTCAAAACTATATAAGATTTTTCTTACAGTCATCAATTTAAGTTAGCCTTTACAAAATTTATGCAACATGTGCATGTATAGAAAGAAGGGAAAATTTTTATAATTAAATATTGAACTACATGAAAATTGCATTTATATATCAATACTTTCTTTTAAAAGTTGTGAGAACAACCTATCATATACTTTAATTTAGCCATTTCTAATGGAACTTAGACATGCATTAAGGACATGTGCCCATTTACCAATGCCTCAGAACCAAAATCATTACTTAATTAGGACTAACTTGCCATTACTATGTGTTACATATTACCCTCTACCTTTATAGAATATAGAATTCCTTCAAAAGGATTTGTAAGTTCTTTATCTTAAAAGAATATATTGTGTTAACTTAATCTTTGAGATGCCTGAGTAACTAATATCTTCTCTTGTTCTACTGCCAAATCTCCCTTTTTATATTCACTAACTAGATAAAGTCTAAGACTCATGTGTTATTCTCTAGTTCATAATCTAACATATTGTGTCCATTAATTTCCATGCCAACATATCCATTTAATTAAAACATGACCGTTGTTGTCTTTAGACACATGTCCCTAATTCATGCTTTATTGAAATGAAATCAAAGTCAATTATTACCTCTGAGCTCAGGAGATCATGACAAGTGTCAATTTTTAACAAGCTTTAGGACCTTTGAAAAGTCTCATTGATCTCACACCATTGGATCTATTTGTATGAATCAACATGGTGCATTGATATTTGTATTATTTGAATCCAAACGTATATCTACCATGGATTAAAATTGAACCCCAAATGGTTAATTATTGAGCATAATTTTGACATCAATCTTTTAACCCCAAATGGTTAATTATTGAGCTTAATTTTGATGTCTACGTGCCTATCATTTGATGTCCATGTGATCATCAATGATGTTTGCATGACCATCACACCTTGAACACTAAATGATTAATTGTTGAGCATAATTTTTATGTCTACATGACCACCATTTAACATCTTCATGAACTTGACACTTGTCACTTCCTCGAGACTCCCTAAAAATATAAAATAAAATAACTTAGCATATATAAATTTAGACTAAGGTCTTTAGGACATGAATATAACCTAAGGTTTTATTTGTGTTAATAAAAAAAAACCCTTGGGATAAAGTCCTTAGCTAAGTTTTTAAAACAAAATGCTCATGTTGTGCCACTTAGCAACTCCACGAGGCTTTGGTCTTATTGACTCATTAACTTTGGGGAAGGGCCTAGAGACCATTGACCTATTGTCTAGGCTCCTGATATATTTCCACTTGGCACCCTCATGGAGCTTTTTATGTATCTTAAATTTTCAACCTTATTCTTGAACCATTAGCTTTTTGGTACATGAGTTGAAATGCACTGTTGATCTTCCCTTGAACCATTGAATTATAATCTTGATCCTATATCATTAGATCAACTGATCTTGAGAAAATGTGTGCCATTAGATCTATGGGCATAAAATTAAAGACATAATTTAGAGAAAAAAACCTTATCCAATTTTTTTTATATTAATAAAATATGACTAGGACCTTGGGTTAAATTTAAACCAAGCTTAGAATATAATGAAAGAGCCCCCACATTAATTAGATATTATGAACCATAAAGATACAAAGGACATAGCATAAATATTTTTGCCTAAGGTCTTATTTGTATTAATAAAATGTTATTAGGACTTTGGGATAGAGTTCTAAAAGTGTTGTCTAGTAATTTTGACCCTACGAAAAATTTGAATCTATTTCAAAAGGACTTTAGGCTAAACAATTTAGACCAAAGTTTTTTTAACTTGATTTTAAACATAGATTCAATTTAATCAATAAGATACTAAGGGTTAATCAAAACAAAGAGTCAATTTATCACTAAGGTGTAAACACCTGGGTAATGTTCACATCTATGAGACCCCATTAAACCTACAACATGGAAACATAATAATCCAAGGTTAGCAACATTAAATGAAGTCAAATGAATCTTATATGCTAACACACCTATGTAAACTAGATAAACACAAGATATTCAATATTAGTTTTTGACCAAGTTGAATGTTTACTTTAAAGCACAAATTTGCATAATTTAAAATAGGGGGTCCCCCATTTTTAGAAATGGGGTTTGTTGGGTACAACAAATGGTGAATCATAAGGGGAATATTCCTGAGTATTTAATAACCCATAATTCTAGTTATAAATACTTAAATTAATCATGAATTATGTCACAAAGAATACTTCAATTAGAAACATGAAAGAGACTCCTAAGTTGATTCACACAACATACTTGTTTTCTAATATTTTTTGGATTTGTGTGTGTTAGACATGTAATTAATTTAACCCTTATTGTGTTGAGTTTTTCAAAGGCTTGATGAAGCTATACATTTCATTCTAGTTTCATTTAAACTCATTAAATTAAGGGAAGCTCATGCATTAATTTGCATTTAGCCAATTGTCCATAGCCCTGACAGAGATACCTTAGGCTCCTTTTCTTCTCTTTCTATTATTTTCTCTTAATCATGATGCATGGTACATTGACCTTATTTCATCATGTGAGCCTTTTGATTTTATTTTTCTCTTTTGAACACATAAATTATTTTCTTCTTTTGTTTTTCTTTTGTTCTTGAATGGAAAGAGAAGAGATGGAAACCTAGTGAGCTAGTATAATAATAAAATAAATCATTACTAGAACGTCCTTGATAGCTACACCTATACCCATAATTGTCATTTTCAATAGTTATTTAATGTGATAAGTTCATTTGATCCAATAAAATAAGAAATTTTCTAAATTTGTATGAATTAATCTAAAAGTAACTTATATATGCCTGATAAAAGTATTCAATTGTGATAATATCTAGAATGGTTCATGATTATATACCTTTATCCTGAAGACTCAAAACATAGAAATATGATCAATCTATAAATGAGTCTCAAATTTCTAAAAAAAAATATTTTCCCCCTTTTTATAAGTCTATTTAAGAATAAGCTCAATTGGTTTGTAGTTTCAACTTAGTTATGATCAGATCAAACTTAGTTTAGATTTCCTGAGAAAGCATTAAAATAACCAATCTAGAAAGTAGGAAATCCAATCTAAGAAAGCAAGAAACTAATCTAAGAAAGTAGGAAATCTAACATATGAAATCAAGAAATCTAACCTAATCCAAGAAAATAGTAAATTTAATCTAATCCTATAGCTACATTTGTCTATCCCTCATCAATCAGTAATGTTTGTACATGGCACAGCCCTAAAGTAGTGCTTTAGGAATTGTCCATTGACTGGATATGTAAGTTTTTTTCCTTATAGGTCCTTCAAACAAAATGCATTATTTCCCATGATCTCAAAAAATTGGTATGGTCCAATCCATAATGGGGAAAACTTATCAAGCTATCCTTTATTCTCATCAGCTTTATCCCAAAGTAGCACTAGATCTAAAATATTGAATGCTTTGAATTTTGCTCTCTTATTAAACCACCTTTTGACTACATCCTAGTGTTTTTTGAATGTTTATAAGGCCTCAATCCTTGAATCTTCCATTTATATGATGTCTAACAATCTTGACTCCATTTCATCATACAACTCCATATAATCCTACATGAACTGATAAGTGGGTAACTTTAGCATAATTTGGAATACAAGGCTACATCCATATACCAATAAATAGGGTGAAGCTTTAGGGCTTATTTGTATCTTGTTTTATCTACCCAAAGATCATGCTTCAATAAGTGCCAGTCCCTAGGCTTATCCCCTACTGATTTCTTAATTGCATCTATCAAATTATTGTTCATTGATTATACCAATCCATTTCCTTGAGGGTAATAGTTACAGGTTGACCTAATAATAATCTAGTTTTCATGTGCCCACTCAATAAATTCTACTGATATGAAATATGATCCACTTTTACAAACCAAAGAAATAGGTGTGTTAAATCTAGTTTTTATGTGTTCCTCCAAGAAGTGGATGACATCTTGTGCTCTATAATTATTTATGGCTATGGCTTTAGTCTATTTGATGCATTAGTTAGTAGCGGTAAGCAAGAATTTATGGCCTATTAAGAAATTTGGGTTGATGATGCCAATGAAATATAAACCCCATTAGGAAAATGGATTTCCTTCAACAAATAGATGTAAAGGCATTAATGTGTGTATATCCCTTTTAACTAATGATTGGCATTTGTGACATGTCCTCACATAAGCTTGAGCATCATTGAAAACTATTGGCCAACAGTAGCCCATTATTAAGATGTTGTGGGCTATGGTATTCCCAAAAGGAAGACCACTGCCTATTCTATGTTGTATGTTTTCTAAAATTTCTTTAGCTTCCTCTATAGACACAGACTTTAGGTAAACACCTTCATAGTTTCTTATGTAGAGAACTCCTTTCTTAATCATGTAATCAGAAACTTTATGTCTCAAATTTCTCCTTCATTCTCTGTTAAGCTCTAAGGAACACGTACCTATAATCAAATACTATATGATATCGGTATACTATTCCCATTTGGACACTTAAGCCTCACATATCTCTTCAATAGTGATGAATGGATTAGGTTCAGTTATGAGTTGAATGATGCCTTAACCTCAAGTGATTTTTTTAGGCTTGATTTCTATATTGAACTCTTACATCTTTTCCATCTACTTTCCCTGACATTATCCTAATTCATTTTATTATAAGGTGATATTGATAGTGGGATCATGCATGATGGTAATGATTTTATTCCTCAAGATGTAATTTCAAAATTTACTCACTACTTTAACAAGGGAAAAAATCTATTTGTCAATCATAGAGTATCTAAGCTCTGCATCTTTTAGATTTGTGCTCATGAATGCACTTAGATGCTTAGTTTTTGTGATCTAGGAATTTGACTCAAGAGAGGATGGTTAGTATGGTGTTAGTTATAAAATGAAAACAAAGTGAAATAAACACACTAATAACATAACATATCTAGGCTTAGACACTAGGGAGAGCTTAGTTAACAAAATCAAATGACAAACACAATTAAAAATCAAGGAATCAAATATAAGAGTTCCTTCACCTTCCTTGGATGCTCTAAATGCCTTTGTAGTGGTGGCTTGCTTGGATTGTGCTCATGAAGTCTTCATCAAAGGAGGCTTAGCTATCTCCTCTTCTCCTTAGCACCTTTGGCTTGTGGCTTGGAATCAATTTGGAATGGTAACACTAGTTGATTGAAGCTTTTAGAACCAATCCTACATTATAACTTTACATAAATTAAGCTTAGAAATGATGTTTTGAGGCCTCTTATTTATAAATTTTTGGATTTGATCAGAATCAACCTCAACCATCCATCTCAAGATTGAGATGTGGTTGAGGATTAATTAAAGTTTTGGAATTAAGTTTATAATTATCCTCATTATGGCATTGAAATAAGGGGTAATTAAGAGGCATAGAGGGCATCAATCCTAATAGTTGTGGCATTTATGGCCTAGGGATGTCTTCCAAAGAAATGAGGCCACTTGATGATGCAGATATTCCATATTAATTTCGAAAAATAATTATTCAATAAGTTTCCATGAAAATTTTTATTAGGCCTTGATTTAGGTTAATTAGCTCTTAAGCATGATTAAGCACATTTTGCACAAATTACCCAAATTGATCATAATGCCTTATTATTGGTCCAAAATTTGACTAGCTTAGAATTGGAAGGCACTATCAGATGCATTGATACCATTTTCCCATTTAGGATGTTACCAATAACAAATAATAAAGGCATGTATCTTGTGTATAATATTAGATAGGAAAGAACAATTTAGAGCACGTGGGTGTAAAATTGGCATTTTGACTCAAAATGATCTGATCAAAGTTAGTTAGCCCATAAATTGCATTACCCCATTTAGTGATACCCTAGCCAAAATTGGTACTTGAATATGTCAGTTTCATAGCATTTTGTGTGTTTTAGTGTTTTTAGGCCAAATTATGCATTTTAGATAGAAATTGGCCAAAAGCTTGGTTGGAGGTTATTGGTGGGCAGTTTTAGGTGTCTATAATTTCATCCTTATTTTGTGTTATGATAAAAATTACTATATATTATAAATTGAATGAATACAGGTAGAAATATTTTGTGAAAATTGGACTGATTAATATTTGAGTCTATGATATTACATCTTTAATGTCTTAGAAGGACTTTTGGGCTTCAATTGTCTATTCTATTTTGGCATCCTACTTGAGCATGGCATTCATAGGTCTAATATTTTTTACAAGTCTTGAGATGAACTTCCTTGTGAAGTTAATCTTTTCAAAGAATGATTTGAGATCCTTCTTATTGTTTGGTGGTGTAATCCATGAAATTCCTTGAATTCTATTTAGAACAATGGTAATCCCATCCTTGGTGATGATGTGACCTAAAAACTTGCCTTCAGTCACTCAAAATATGCTCGTATTTGGGTTAAAAAAATACCAAACCTTCTACATCTCTTGAATATGGACTATAAGTGGCCTATATCATCATCCCTATTCTTTAAGAACACTATAAGATCATCCATGTAAATGATTATGCACTTTCCTATCAGTCCTTTGAATGTGTGATCCATAACACATTGAAAGGTTGCTCTCAAGTTTTATAGGCCAAATCGCATCCTTTTATATGCATAATTTCCCAATTTTTAGGTAAACATTATCTTCATTCTATCTTTAGATCATACCAGTACTTTATTATAACCTAAAAATCTATCCAAGAGGGACATAATTTTAGAACCACTTACTATCTATATCACCTCATCTAGAGAAGGGAGGGGATAATTATCCTTTTAAGAAGCCTTATTCAGATTCCTAAAATCCACACATAGTTTAATCTCACCATTATTATTTATTACTATAACTAAATTGGCCACCTAGGTAGATTGTCTCTCTGGAAAGATGATTTTTGCACTTAACAAGTTCTCTACTTCTCTCTAGATGAGAGGCTCTAGAATAGGATTGATTGGTCTTTGCCTTTGTCTAAATGGATTATGATTTGGATTCAAGGGAATCATATGAGTAATGACATGTGGATTATATACTTTGAACTCCTCATATGTCCAAGTGATGACATCTTTGTAGTGGATAATTAAATTCTTCATTTATTGTCTCTCTTTTGGGGTGCATCTAAGACTAATATTAACATAGAATGGGCTATGTTCATCTTATATATTTTCTATTTTGAAGTTTGATTCATTGACCCTAGGTTGTATGAGCTAATGAGCTTGAGGGTCTATGTCAAATGACCTTTCTAAATAGACTAACCCAGTTAGGATGTTATTTTCTTTGATTTGGAGAATAACTTCACTATCTAATTCTTCTTGACAAAGGTGATTAATATCTTTATCATCAATGATTTGGGACTCAAAGTCCCCTAAATTTATTAGAAAATAAAATTTTCCTAGTCATCATCAAAGACTCAAAAAATTTCTATGTTATTAGGAATAGAGGGACAAGGCACTAATTCAATGGATAACCTTTTTACCTTAGATTCTTGGAAGGCCTCTAAATCACTAGTAGTAGAAACTAGTGAATTAGTAGCTTGATTTTTCTCTTTGATAAGGGATACTATGTTGAAAGCTTCAAATCTTTCGATCAAGTCCCATACTCTATAATTGTATCTTCTCAAATAAGATAACTTCCATTGGTATTTGTTTCTGACTTGGTTAACTATCATCTATGAGTCACCAAATACTAGTATTTTCTTTACATTCTTCTTAAGTGAAAATTATAATCCCAAAATTAAATCCTCATACTCAACTCTATTATCCATGCATATAAATTAAAATCTATATGCTACTAGAAATTTCTTTCCCTATGGATCAATCAGCTTGATTCATATGCCTGATCTTTTCTTGGATCTAGCATCATAAAAGTGTAAAGTCCATAGCTATTTGGGTTTGGCTTTTATACTTGATTTTGAGTAGTAAAAGTGTAAACACCAAGGCTAGGAGACTCATACTTTACCTCTTCATTCTTGATGTTGTATTCCATAATGGGATACTTCATTCTCAACTCTTTTTCAAATCTGATTTGATTTGTAACTCCTCTCCATATCAGCCATATATGAGAAAAGCATAAAAAAATATATATGTTGAGTGTTTTGGACTAGTCTCTACTTAGCAATAGTCCATATCCTTCAGGTATATCTACCACAAGGATATCAATGGTCATATAAACATCTAGTTTAAAGGCTAATTATATGTGCACATCCCTTAGTTCACCAACTATAGGGACTACTTTCTTGTCTAATTATGAAACTATCCTCTTTGAAGGGCTTGGAATCAAACCAAGATTTTGACATATAGAAGTAGGCATGATAGTTTCAAAAGGTCCAAAATAAACTAAATAATTATGAATATTCATTATAAATACCCTGATATTTGGCAAGAAGGATGGAAATTCTAGCTTTCTCTTATAGATAGCATTAGTGTTAGATTCTTTTAATTTATACGTAGATGCTTTCACTTTCTCCATAGGTGTCTTCCCCATAATAGAGCTATACAGTAGCTCCTTTTATTCGGCAATCTAAGCTAACTCATGAAGAATTATATTTGCTTTGACCTTATTCATGTCTTAGACATTGTTATATCCTCCTTTGTTAGGTTTTTTATTGATTCGATGTCGATCACTACCCCTTAGAGGAGGTGGATTATTATTATCTTTAGGATTAGGAAAAATTGCAACAATATTTAAAGGATTTGATGTTGTCAGTGGTTATTTATTCCTTAGATTATATCCCCTTTTTTAAAATTATTGGAAAGTGTGAACTTCATTTGTATTGTCCTTTGGCTCATTATCATATTCACCTATAAAGGGAAACTCATAAGTTTCAAATAACATGGTAGTGTTTGAAGAGCCAAGATTTGGATGATGTTGAGATGAATTATGCATCTACTCTTGTCTTACCACCTCTCTTTGAAAGATTTCAAATGCTATGAAAAATTCAATGTAGTTAAGCTCACCATGCTCAAAAGTAATATGAATTCTACACCAATTTGGAAGAGTTATTTCTACCATGTTAATCTCTAGAATCTCGTTAGACTTATCCATATTGCTTGTAGGTTTGTTGAATGGTTGGTTGTATCTCTAAAATCTAGTGTTTTGATTACTAGTTGGGCCATTGGCATTACCTATCCTCCTTTTCATATTTAAGAAATCATTACTCAACTTTTAAGCCATCTTTTGAATAAAATCTAATTCTACCTTTGTAGATTCAGTACCTTGTAAAATAGTAATAGAAGGCATAGTTGATTGTTCATTTTTTTGGTAACCATTGCCTGATTTATGATTATTCAAGAAGCTAAAATTTGACTATGTTTTTTGCATTAATAGAGGCAATGTGTAGAGTTAGTTTTGAATGAATGTTAGGATGTTCTAATTTTCATGTGGTATATGTTTCAATATTGAGGAACCATTATTGACATTAGGTATGCCAAGTGTCTGGGGATTGAGTTATCTATCTATTTTAATGGCCTCTTCATATACTAACACCAAATTATTGACCATGTCTACTCTTAACAGGAACATAATAGTGATGGATCCAAAGCATTATTATACATTTCCAACACTAATTTAGTTTCTAATTTATACCTTGGGGTCAACTAGTTATACATCTTTTGAAACCTTGTATTGAAAGCACATATAGGTTCATTAGGCTCTCACTTAGTGCTAGTAAAGTGCTAATATACCAGACCAAGATTGGTAACCTATCCAAATTATGCAAGAAATGTAGATTGACACTCATCCCAAGAAGTGATGAATTTTTTGTTAGATTTGAATATGAATCATAAAAAATATTCATTAATGTAAAAGGGAATAATCTAAATGTTATATATTCATTAATATTAAAGTAGATTTAAAAGATTTGATGTGTTCCTCTACTATCCTTACTCCTAAAGGAGAAAAGGATGGTAGTACCTTTCAAGATTATTAGGTAAATCATGCACATCTCTGGGGATGGCAATAATATATCCAACTAACCAAGCTAGTTGAGCCATTAGTTGATTAATCAGTAAAGGGTTCCTTATGGGTAACATGTTTCTAGTTGGAGTAGGTAGATTATTATGAACTGGGGATATTGGCACAATTCTATGTCTCCAATGATTTGACAAGGGTGAGATTATAAAACTAACCTAGGAATTAGATCTAGTCACTCTCTTAGGTGACTCTAGTGTAACTCTATAAAAAGAACAACTACTATTATCATAGGTTTAAGCCCTCCTTTTAATATCAGTTAAACTATTGATGTGGTTTTTATGCATACCATAGTCAATGAGGTAGCTTCTAATATTTTAGTATCTCAATAGAGGTAAATTCCACTTCAAGACATGAGTTGTAGGTATGTGGTTTGAACAACCTATTAGTGGAATAGTTGATAGGGAATGCAGGTTATTAACAAGGTTTTTTGGATAGATTTATGGTTCCTAAAGGGTCGTAAATTCTTACATGAACTGGATGGGTGGTTGGTTGCTAATCTAAAGTGGGTAGATCTCAAAAAAACTTAGAAAGGAGGGAAGGGTAAGGCATAAATGAAGACTCTATGGTTTTTAGGAATCACTTCTCTAGCTAGTTTCTAAATTGACAAGTGATTTCAAAACCTATGCATGTTACAAGAATCTATTATATACTCATAGTCAAACACAATTAAGAAGTCTAAGGGGATACTTATATAGGAAACTTACAAGCCTCAGTCAAAAGTTTCCCCTTTTAGATTAGTTATTGCACACCCTTATTTAGAAGATTATGGCTCAAGATAATGAGGTATTTGAGGTAGATTTTACACACAAAAAATTATATCAAAGGAAAGTACTCATACATATTCAAAATTATGGTTCAATCAAGTTAATTGAAAATAATCAATGTAATTTCTTAATCCTTTAATAACTTTTACACATCTAAGACTAACATATCAATCAAGATAAGAAAGAATTAATTGCAACTATTACATAGAATTAATTTCAGCTATTGCACACTAATAATTATTGAATCATACAACCAATAAGATAATCCTAATCACATAGAAACTAGAGAGAGAATATATAAACACATTTTTTAATAATCAAAATTGCTTCTGCTCTTGTTTATTGAAAAATTTCCCAGACACCTCCAACTAGTGGATTATAATTGTTTAAATAGGCTTAGAGAATGGGTTTCCTCATCCTCCAAGTCCATGCAAAATCATTACATGTGATAGTCAGAACTTGAGTTCTAACTACGGTAAAAAATGTATAAGAGTCTTCTTACCATCATCAATTTAAGTTAGCCTTTGCAAAAGCTATGCAACACGTACATGTATAAAAATAAGGTCTATTTTTTACAATTGAAGCTTGAACTACATGAAAATTTCATTTATAGATCAATATTTTCTTTTACAAGTTATGAGAACAACCTATCAAATACTTTAAGTTTTCCATTTCTATGGAACTTAGACATGCATTAAGGACAAGTGCCCCTTTACCAATGTCTCAAAATCAAAATTATTACTTAACTAAGACTAACTTCTAATTATTATGTGTTACATTTTCCCCCTACCTTTATAAAATATAAAATTCCTTTGAAATGATTTTTAGGGTCTTTATATTAAAATAATATGTTGTGTCAACTTAATCTTTGTCTTTATGTGATAACGTAGAGGAAAAAAATAAAGTTAGTATGATAAAAATATATTATAACAAATATGTCACAAGGACAAAACATAGTGAGGAAAAACATAACGGTGTTGGTAATGTCACAAAAAATTTGTGAAGAGCATAATTGGGACATTTTAGTGATTATCACATTGTTTATTTTTTGTCTAGTTCATTTTGGTAATAGTAGTTAACATTTCATGGTGGAAAATTAATGCAGCAAATTTACAAGAAAAATAATAGAGGAAAATGTGATTTCATGATTTTGGACCTTTAGTTGAAAGTTGTGTCATCTTCACAACATTACCAATACCACTACAATTTTTCGTTACTACATTTTGTTCTTTTGATGTTTTTTCATACTATGTTTTTATTGCTACATTATTTACTACTAAATTTTTATTTGCTACTTTTTCATAGGATGCATAACATTTGAGATGTCTGAGTAACTATAGTCTTCTCTTTTTCTACTTCCAAATCTTCCTTTTTATATTCACTAACTAGATTAAGTCTAAGACTCATTTGTTCTTCACTGGTTCATAATCTAACATGTTGTTTCTATGTAGCAATATCCAAGTTGAGTTTTCCATTTAATTAAAACATGACCATTGTTGCCTTTGGACATATTTCCCTACTTTGTGCTTTCTTGAAATGAGATCAAAATCAATTATTATCTTTGAGCTAATGAGATTATGACAAGTCTTAATTTTTTTATTGGCTCTAGGACCTATGAAAAGTATCATAGATCTTGCATCATTGGATCTGTTTGTATGAATCAATATGGTATATTTATATTTGGATTATTTGAATCCAAATGGATATCTACCATGGCTTAAATTTGATGTCTGCACACTTACAAATCTTTAGACCCCAAATGATTAATTGGTGAGATTAATTTTGATGTTTGCATGCCCATCATTTGACATCCACATGACTGTTAATGATGTTTTCAGAACCATCACACTTTGAACACCAAATGGTTAATTATTGAGCTTAATTTTGACATTTTCATGCTCATCATTTGATGTTTGCATGAAATTGACACTTTTCACTTTCTTGGGACTTCTTGTAAACATAAAATAAAATGACTTAGCATATATAAATTTAGACTAAGGTCTTTAAGAAATAAATCTAACCTAAGGTTTTATTCATGTTAAAAAAATGCTCATACTATACCACTTGGTAGCTCTATGGGGCTTCAGTTTTATTGACTTGATGGTCTGAGAAAGGGCCTATAGACGATTGATCTTTTGTTTGGGCTCCCAAGATGTTTCCACTAGGCACCCTCATGGATATCCATAGGTCTCTTAACTTTTTAACCATGTTCTCACACCATTAGATCTTTGATACATGAGTTAATACTTACCATTGATCTTTCCTTGAACTATTGACCTTGAACCTTGATCCCACATCATTAGATCAATTGAGCTAAAGAAAATACATGTCATCAGATCTGTAGCCATAAAATTAAAGACATAAGTTAGAGAGAAAAAAAACCTTAGCCTAAAGTTTATTGTATTAAATAAATATGACTAAGACCTTGGGGTAAATTATAGCCAATATTACAATATAATGAAAGATCCCACATATTAATTAGACCTCATGAACCATAAGATACAAAATACCTAGCATAAATATTTTATACTAAGGTCTGAGTTGTATTAATAAAATATGATTAGGATCTTGGGATAGAGTTTTTAAAGGGCTCTCTAGTAATTTTGTCCCTACATAAATTTTAAATCTATTTCAAAAGAACTTTAGGCTAAACAATTTAGGCCAAAGTTTTTTTAACGTGATTATAAACATAGATTCAATTTAATCAATAAGAGACCAAGGGTTAATCAAAATAAATAGTTAATTTAGCATTTATGTGTAAAACCCTATGCAATTTTCACATCAATGAGACCCCATTAAACCTATAATATGGAAACATAAGGATCCAAGGTTAGCGACATTAGATGAAGTTAAATAATATTATGTACTAACATTTACATACCCATGTAAACTAAATTAACACAAGATATTCAATATTAGTTTCTGATCAAGTTGAATGTTCACTATAAAGCATAAATTTGCATAATTTGAAACAAGGGGTCCCCCATTTTTAGAAATGTGATGTGTTGGGTATAATAATATGATCTCACTAAATTTTATTGGTTTCATGCTAGTTGGGGTCACTCTCATGAAAATTGTAGGAAATTTCATAACTTAGCTATGGATTTCCTCCTTGGTCCAAATTTAGATCATAATTACCTCATTCATCACATCAATAATCTTATGACATTACCTTCAAATATCTTGAGACACAAATTAAAAATAAAGCTTTCAACCAAGATAATTCTCATATATCCATTTACAAAGATCCTCTTCAAAACCATCAAGACAATAATGACAAGCCTACCCCTTCCACCAATAATGTTTAAAGTCTTATAGACCAAATTATTGAATAGAATGTGGTAAATATGACTAATATACAAAGGGTATTTAATTTCATCGATTCTCATTCTATGCACCAATCATCCCAAACTTTCCATGTTATCCAAGATTCTTCTCTAACTCACCTAACATAGTTGGGGTAAGAGGACCTTATCTCTTTCAAAGAAAAAAATCCCAAACCTCCTTTGGATAACACCTCTCATATTATTTATACAATTTATCCAACCTATTTACCCATCAACAACATCATTTAACCTTCTAAAACCACTTCTTCAAATATATCACAAGATAAACCTAAATAAACTACCCCATACTCTCAATAAAATCAACCAATTTGTCTCTAAACTAAACCAAATATGTTTTATCAACACAAATTTACATGGATTTTTAATCCTCCTTCCTAGGAGCTCCTTCAACATTATGCACCTCTATCTAGTATTCCATGCATGGGTTATGATGAATGGGACCCTATCATGGAGCTTACCAATCTCCCATCTCAAATTTCCCTTCTCAAACTCATGCAGACTTCTCCATGTCATTGTAACTACCTTATATAACTCTTATTTAAAATTAACATCCACTATCCTCCCCTACCAGGATGTGAAGTTACTTTATCTGGGTCAAAAGATAACATATTGTAACAATGAAAATATATGTCTATACACACGAATGAAATAATAAAAACTTCTCTCTCAAATTTCTTATTTTTTATGTGATCATAGATGAGATTATGCTTTAGATAGATGATCCTACCCTCTTCATAAGCATTCACATCAGTGATATCCAAGTCAAGTGTGCTTTGATTGATGAGGGTTTAGGTACTTGTGTTACCTTTCTCAACTTCATTAAAACCCTTGGATACTCTGAGTGTAATATTAATACCACACACAACACATTTCAAGGTTATGATCATAGGTAAATGCCTCCTTTAGTTTATGTGTGGCTCCCTATTACCATCTTACTTATCATTGTTTGAGTGAAGGTGATGATCCTTAATTTTTCTCTTTCATATGATATCTTTCTTGGTAGGCCATAGATGTATCACAAGAAGGATGTCACCTCTTCTTCCTAAAAATGTGTCAATTTTCCTCACAATGGTGTTATTTATAATATTTAAGGTGATAATAACACCTAGAATTTTGAACAATTTCAAGACTATGGTGTATTCAAAATTCTAACCCTTGTCGAGTGTTCCATTCTAAGAATATTAATGTTTTAATTTATCTATCAAATCTACATGAAGTTATCTTGTTCAACCATAAATCATAAATAATATACCACTTAACCTATTAGATTATTATGATGATGATGAGCCAGATGATATCAATGTCAAAATAAAAACTTCAGATCTCTCTCCTCATCTCAATTGATAACTTCCATGTTTTTTAAAGTCATATTCATGTCAACCACCTAGAAATGATGACCCTATATTCTTAAATAAGACTCAACATTTTATTCACCATGAAAACTTTGATGATAAAGTCATACCTAATTGTGCCATTAATCTTAATACACTTGACTATGATGATGATTATACTTCAAAGATCCATTACTAGGAGATCTTGTTTAAGATAGAGATGCTAATATCCTTAATTATCATTCTTAATTTTTTTAGTCTTTCCATTCATATTATCACATTACATATTATATAGTTCCTAATTTTATCATTATTACTCTTATTCATTGGGTAGAGATGTTGCATTTGTATAACATACCTCTAGTTTTTGAATAATCTCTTAGGATCATGTGTATGGATCATGATATGATTGTTCCCAATCACTTTAATAGATACCATTATTCCTATATCCTACTCCCCCTTGAGATTCTTATTACTATTCTTAATCTCTCTATGCATCTTACTCATCCCTTAGTTAATCCTAGTCTAGATCTTATTCTTGTTATATTCTTAATTGAGTCTCTTCCTACTTTTGATTTGGTGTCTCCTTTAGATGAGCCTTGCCTAGTCTCTTTACTAGCCCTACCTACCCTTGATGATCACCTACTTCATTTACTATAACCATCCTTCCTCAACTTCTACTTCCACTCCCTCTGTTAGTACATCTACAAAGTCTATGAATAAGCATATCTATTGATTCCATAGCATAAAATATCATTCCTCTAATCGTTATCAAAATCTTCAACAATATATCAACACTTTACATCCTAATCTTCCTCAGCCTATAGATAATACTATACCTCCTCCCAATATATTACCTAAGTATATTCCTAAATATGGTGAGGTATATTACTTGTGACATCAGTACAATACCCATCAAAATGATCATTTCTTCATCCTTTAGAATCATCTTCAGGATCACCTCATGACCATTCCTATGCTTGATCCTATAGGTCATTCATGTAATAAGGTTCCCCCTTCTTCCCCCATGGTCCCTTCATCCATGATCCCTTCTCCACTTGTGGTTCCTCCACCCATGGATCCTCCTTCACCTATGATCCCTTATCCATTGACGGCTCCTTCTTGTCCTACAAATTCTATTCCTATTCTTTCTCCTAACTATTATATGCATAATGGACCTCATGATCATGATGCTTCAGTCACTCCTAAATTTTTTTGAGGAGATTTGATGAGAGGTCTTTTCCTAACTCTCATTGATGATTAATGAGACCCTCAATGTAGTTAGGATCCAAATTCATAGAGATCTATTAGATGTTATGGATAATGTTTGTCGATAGATTTACCAGTACTTATGAACATAGCATGGTGTTACTTCACTTTCTTCTTTATTTTTTGGTTGGACATGTACTCTACTTTTCAATTTATCTACTTTATATATCATTTGACTCTGTGTAAAAAAAATTCTTAATTTATCTATCTTACATGGATCTTTACATTCCACATTATGTGTTGTATATGGTGTCATTCCCTTTCCTTATGATCTATTATGGGTTGTTTTCATGAATACATAATTCTCTTTATGAGTTCATTTATTTCTATAGATGTCTTATTATTTTCTCATGATTGTTTGCTAATTTATCTGTATAACATGAATAATTATTATTGTGAATTGGCTATACCCACCTTCTTCCCCTTATTAATCCTTATTTACCATGTAAATATTTAGAAAACAAGTCATCTTATTTTTATTATCTATTTTACTAGTCCGATTTGGATCTCCCTTTATTCCCCTTATTTCCTTTCACAAACTAAGCATACACATGGTTGAAACTTGAGATAACATATTGGTTCATAGGTAATCCTAAGTGTTTTTATCAATCATGTCTTTAGATACTTATATTATTTTATTCAAAGTCTAAGGCTCATTCCTATGTATCACTTTATCACTCATGTTGGTTATTCCAAGTGCATATGGAAGAGGAATCCTAAAATAAATAAAAACTTAAAAATCCAAATCATTTTAAATAAAAGGCAATGATACAAAAGGAAACATTCAAATATTAAAAGTCAAATCATACTAAAAGATGTGATTCAAAGCACATTTCCTTTTTCTAATTGAATCTAAAAATTCATATTTGGCCTCATGATATATTCAAGGTTCATTGGGGTATGGTAGGCTAGTAGATTGGTAAAGGATAATAAAAAAAATCTTTTAGTGCTACCTACTTTTTCACACTAGTACCCAATATTCACAGTAGACCAATGACTCTGTAAGAGGTCCTAAGGAATGGGGAACACATTGTGGAAAGGTAGGTCCATTTTAATTTTCATGTTTAAACAACCAACATGAGTCAATCTTAGTATCTCACTTATTTTCATATACAAATTTGTGCTTATTGATAATGGGTATCCTTTGTATATTGATAGTCACTAGCCACTTAGTTTCTTTTCTATGCCCTTAGTGTACCTCATGTTTCATAATATATTCTCATAGATGACTACATTATGATTTTTAAATTCCCTCTTTCATTTACAATAATTTTAATATTTCCACTTTAGAAATATTGCTTTGTTATTTGATCACTCGCCTTAGGAATTCCACTTGTGATTTGTATGTGTAAGACCATGGATAGGATCAAGCCTTCCTCACAAATTACCACATTACCAACATCCCCTTTTAAAAATATTTCCCAATTGTTTCCACCTAATTGCTATTACATGTATGAGTTGTAGTATAAGACCATGGATAGGACTAGGCCTTCCTCACAAAATTTTCTAATACTAAAGTCATAACAAAAATATATGTGTCAAATTTGAGATAAGTAGTGATTTATTATGAGTTACATGTCATTGGCATGCTTCCCATCTTTATATAGTATGTTTTATGCTTACTTCTTTTATATTTAACTTTTATCTTCATATTTTATGATTGCATGTAAGAATACAACCATTTTCTTAAATTTTTCATACTTCCCATATTGAATTAGTGTGATCAAATTAAGTTCATTTTTTTTATTTTGTTTCTCTTTTATACTTCCCAACATGATTTAATATGATTGATTAACATTTTTTTTTTGTTTTTATATCATTTTGTTCTTATATGCTTTCCATTTTATTACATTATTTTCATACTTCCCAATGTGATATCATGTGATTTTACTTGTTTTAACTTGGGGCAAAACTTTTACATGGCTTTAAAACATTTGTTATCCCTTTTTACCATCTTTGTTTTATTATATTTATTCTTTTTTTGTTATTTCACATTTCCCATCATCATATAGTGTGTAGTGAATTTGTTTTTGTTCACTTATACTTTTCCAAATTATTTTTTCCCCTTTCTTTTTGACAATGCATATGTATCCATAATGTTAAAAAATAAAACACTCGACATATATTTCCCATAACATATACAATAAAATATAAATACATGTGATAAAAATAAATATATCCATGTATCAATATCCACAACCAAATACAACTCATGAAATCAAATCCAACAGAAAAAATCTATATATATATATATATATATATATATATAATTATGTGTTTCATACAATACAAAGTATAAAATAAAAAATAGCTTCAGCTCTCAAATAGGGCTCCATCCTACCTATCATGTGGCATAGTCATGTTGCCCATAGATGCCTAATATTATCCCCTCTAAATTATGCACTATAATGAGGAATTTTGAGATCTCAAACATGTCAATTATCCTTGTAGCTTGACCACTTTTTCCTAAACCTATCCAAGTTAGATCATGGTAGCCATGTGTATTTCTCTCTCCTAGGCCAAGGTCTACCAATAATATTCCTCTCCTTCTCTCACCACTATTGGTGGCTAAAATCCATACACATATGTATATAACTACCTTATAGCCTCCCCCACTAGTCTAAACTAGCTTGCATAAGCTAGGGTAGATGGTACCACAATGTCATCAGATGTGGTTAGGTTATATGGTGACATCACCCTATCCAAAATATCATGATTTGTGTCCACAATCAAGGCTCCCCATCTGACCTCCTCTACCACTAGATCTATAAAACAAAAACTACATATATATTAGATCACATATATATCTCCAAATATATCTATCTACTATAACCACATTCAACTAGTATTCTATATCAAAGATTAAAATAAAATCATAACATTAATTAATAGTGATAGTGTCACCAACCAATATCACTCTATCTACTTGTATACTGAGCATGATCTCTCCATACACTCATCCCAAAATCACATCCTCCATGGATCACCTCCACACCAATGAAAATCCAAGATTGACCACTCATGCATGCCATGACCCTCTCTTGAGAGGTGTCTCTATAGACCAACTATGTCTAAGAATGGTTTTTAGGTCATCCTAGATTATCACCCTTGCTTGTGCTTGATATCACCAGTGGTACCTCCATCTTTGGTTTGGCTGAAATGGTCATTATTGTTATTGATATTGTGTTTCCCAATATAGTACCTATTTTGGTGCCTACTATGTACCTATATACACATCCATATCATCTCCTCCCATTGCCACCTACTACCATGCTCAACTAGTCCATGGTCTATCACTTCATAACCTAATTAAAGGTATATCCACTAGTACTCCTCCTCCTTTCCCCCTCAGCTCTATACCATGCCATGTATAATAAGAAGACACTATTTGAGGGGTTTATAGGTGTGGGAGTTTGAACTACCCTGGAAATCATATCATCTAATGTGGATATACCCATGAGGTGTAGTGATCCATGATATGCACCTATTTTAGCCTTATCACAATGGTCAACCAACTAGGCCATATATTAGTAATGTGTAAGTAGAGATGCCACATGATCTCCCCTCATTTAATAGTCTAAAATGCTAGTACATAGGGCATAGCCTAAGATACATGGTCTTACATCTATCTCATCACTCAACATAACCTATCATTGACCATATGGGGCAACTCAATTGTTGATACATAGGGAAACCTATTATATATCCAAACACTCATTAAAATAATAGGCCCCATATTCTTCTACCCTATGGACAACATCCCATATGTATCATGAATTGGTTGGACCTATATGACAACCCTAAAGTAATACAATTCCCCTAATCCAAAATGGACTAACATAAGGCTATCACATATAATAATACCTTATTGTCTAAATTTTGACATAATACTCATGCTATCACAAGTCTGATCATGGCCTTCTAGATGTATGGAATATCCAAAATATATACATCAAATATATTAACCCTCAATCTAAGATATATCCTATCTATACACTTTTCCTATTGGGATAGTGATCACCTCTCCTCTAGATCATTTAATGTCCTAATAATCACTAGTGTCCCTCCTATCAATAGTCCCAAAAATGTGTGGATATCCTCTAGTGTGATACCCACCTCTATGGTATCCCCATCCACCACCCATCAAAAAGTGTTGGTAAACCATTCCCATATTCAAGGGAACATGACAATTATATCAACACTAAGTGAGATGCACCCCATCGCCATAATACCTCTAAAGCCTAATATGACTAGTCATATTCTTTCCACATCCATCAATTGATTAGGTATTTCTAGTAGCCATGATACATCTATCAGGTGCCAATACTTATGGCATCACTAAAAAATATCAAATAATAAAAGATGTATCAAATATGTCTTAATTAATCCAAATACATTCTTAAAAATTTCACACATTAGTCATTTAACTCCGCTGATTTGACTTAGTTTCTTAATTTCCTACTAGATCAGCCACATCAATACTAGATTGGACATTTTATTATTTTTAGACACCATATCAGTCATGTTCTAAATATTCCTCCTCTTTTAGAGCTACTACATTGTCTACCTTAAGTAAACTAAGTTGGTCCTATTAGACATAGTCAGTTGTTAACCCTTACTAACTAAGTCAGCCTAATGCTACATAGTTGACCCCCTTCTTAGCATAATAAATCAACCTAATACAATGTAATCAACCTTCTTCTCCCTCACCTTATAAACTAAGTCAACCAGGTCAACTCTATTAATCTACAATTACAATTTTTTTTCCCATTAACCAATAATGCTTTGGGCATTTATTAGTCTGACCTCTTCCTAACTAGTACCCCATTTTACTATTGGAAGAAAATCACTGAGAGTGGTGGTTAAATCATTCTTCAAAACTTTTTTATAAAATTTAATTTAATCAATCATGAACCATTCAAACAAGCATATAGATCTAGCAAGCATATACCTATTCACATAATCATGAAACACAAGAACACATCACATATATGGGAAACCCTTAAGGGGAAGAAAACCTAATGATATCTATAAATGGACTAAAATCTTATAAGACAACTACCAAATTTAGTGAATCACCTATTGTATCATAGAATTTCACCATTATGGGAGAGTTTTTTAAGATCTCTCACTCCCAACTACAATATTTGAGTAACCTCAAGCTATGTATACCCTATATTGAGGTTGAACCTCTGGAGAAGGCCAACTTCCTCTTCATAGATCACCTAAACTAATACTTATTCTTGGAAAAGGGGGTATAGGATAACTAAAAAAACTAAAAGGATGATACACCAAATTAATTGATAGTCACATAATCTTGAAACAAAACACTAATTCAACATAAGATAATCCTTTCTCACACAATCTCAAAAACTAGCTAATTTGCATAAGTATTTCTTAAACTAGGATCATTGAGCAAGAAAAGAAACAAAGAGGAGTTTCAAAACTCACACCAATAATCCATTAATGGTAGAAAAAACTCAATTTTAAACCTATAACTAGCTTTAAAACACCTAAAAAGAGGCAAGAAAGAAGGACAATAGACATGGAATAACACTTATTCATAAGGCCATCATACACAAGCTTGATAAACATAAGTTAGAGGCAAGAAATAGGTGAAATATGAAATTTATTGCTTCAAAAGATATTTCTTACAAATTTTGATAGGGTTTTTCCTTGTCAAATGAGAACATCTTACAAAAATGGGGGAGAAATGGAAAATATAAGAGAAAAGGAGAAGATAGAGAGAAGAAGAAAGTAAATAGAATTCAATAAATGAGACAAAACCACCTTCCATAGAGTCTCAACCACATTTGGATCAATTATAACTAATCCATCCTCAAAAAAATAACCCTCATTAGTCCAAAGAGCCTTCAAGCCTCTCATTTTTGAAACAAACTAAAAGATAGAAACTTTTGAGGATGATGATGTCATGATCAACTCAAAATGGAAAAGTCCCTAAAGACTTTGAAAACTCATTGAGTACTCCACTTTCTTTCCCTAATCTCCAAACTTCTCCTCTTGGACTTATATACCCCTCTTTCACTTGCTCTTCTAGAAGATGCTAGGAAAAAGTTAGTTGACGTAGAATTTAGTGCTTAATTGACCATGGAGGTTATCTCTTAGAGTTTTATTTTTGATGTTTTCTTCTATTTTTAACTTGAATTTTCTCCTCTAAATTTCAATAAACTCCATGAAACCTATAACTCTCATGGACCCAATTGATGGAGGTTATAAAATTAAGATACCCTCAATTAAATACCCTAAAACCTACTCCCAAGGCTAGTTGGCACCCTAAAGACCACTTTTGAACCTATAGAAAACCTCTATACATATCTATCATGCATATGAGGAAGAAAATGAACATTTTTATAACCTTTAAGAACAACAACAATGGTGGAAATCACCATTAAACATGAAACAATCAATGAAATGTCAAAAAATTGGGTATTTTACCCTTTAGCTCAAAAAATTACCATATAAGTCCTTTTAAAGAGATCCAAGTTCCATATAAATATGATTTAGGTCTCATTATACCTTTTCCATGGCTTTAAACCATTTATCTCTTTGAAAACCTATAAAAGTAAGCATTTTAAACCATTTTGGGCCTCCTAGGTACCCAAATGTGCCAGATTCTTCTACAAAATAGGTTGGTTAGGAGCTTGAGGAAGTTTTCCACACATTCCATGTAGTTTCAAAGTCATTCTAGGCTATTTGATGGACCTACAAGTCCAAAATCACAAAACTAGTCAAAAAGCTCCTTTACAAGCTCAAGCAGTCTCACCTTCAAGATGATTGTTCGTATAATGTGGAACCTTATTCCACAACTTATTAGCATGGATATATATTAAATAGACCCATTAAATACCCCTAAAAATATTGGGCTCCCATGTGGAATGTATAAATAGATACATACATAAAGATAATCATTTGTAGGGCTTATGAGTATTTGGACATGCTTATGCTCTTATCGATTGCTCATAAAACTAAATCCCTTGACCAACCTCAATCCATAATTAATTTCAATTAAATAGGGTTACTCCAAACATACTAAAATCACTTGGCCCAACTCTTAATGGTATGAAAGATATGAGCATCTAAAGAAGGGATAAAATTGGGTATCTTAGGCCTAAAAAACTTGAATTCATCCAAAGGACCAATTTTACCTTCCCATTTAACTTATTTGATTAAAAACACCTTAGTGGCACTTATAACATCCCAAAATACCTCTTCAAATGATCAAAAACCAACTTTACTCTTTATGCCTTTAATACTACTTATGGGGTTTACATGAATTTTAGAGTTTAACCACTCTTGAAAAGTGTTTAATAGGCTTAAAAACATAACCTTATTGTTTTATAATAATTTCCTAAGCTTGTAACCCTCAACCACACCTTAAAACTCTAAAAAGTGTGACTACACCAATGATGACCATTATGAGACATAGAGGGGACTATGTATAAATACTGGGCACTTCCACTTATCATATGACCTTCATGAGATAATGGAAAGGTATAATACGTCATTAGGACTAATCTTAACAATGTTAAAGTCTTTTGGATGGATACTTTGTCATGTAGACCCATTTTGCCAAAATTCATCATGAGCTACCTTCTTACTTCTTCCATGTCTAAACTTGTCTTTATTTAAACTTCTTGCTTGAAAAATTTAATGTGATAACTTTTATAGGAAAAAATAGGTTTCCAAAATCACATTCTATAGTTTTAAGACCTCTCGAAGGCTTAAACTCCTTAACACCCAGAACTGACAAAACTTCAACTGGCCTGTAATGGCTACTTTCTTGAATGTAAGAGGTCTATGTAAGAAAATTAGGTATTGTCACTATTAATAGGAACTTTATTATGGAATGGGATGATTGTTTTGGTCATGAATACCATTTTTACCGAATTTCATGCTTTGAATCGACCTGTACATGCCCCAAAATGACCAATTCCTCTAAGACAAGTTTTAATATTGACCATGATTAGACATAGGGTTGATTGTAATAAAACATTGAATAGTTATCATTATAAAAAAATATAAAAAATATTTTTAATAGGTATAGTATTTCATAATTATCTCCACCAAATTTCATGATTAGATCATGCATCTTTTGGCTTGTAGGCCCATTTTTCTAAAAGCTAGTTATATGTGCCTACTTGGTCAAATTTCACAACTGAGTTTTCCTCCCATTTTACTTGGTTTGATCCTTATCATGATGAGTTTTATTTTAAATTATCATTTAAATTCTCAATTCATGATTCCACTCTTCATTTTTTTTCCTTCACCCTCATACAACTCATGTATGAATTAAGTTCCTTAAGGAAAATCCATGGATGCTTGTGTCCTCAGTGATGTACGTGATGGTAATGATGATTTGGGGTGATTTTAACATGTTATTAAGGGTTTAATATATTATTAATTATTATTATCAAACCCTTTCCTATCATAAGGCACTTCCTTGAACATGAAAGCTTTGTGGACCACCCTCACACTATCAATGCGAACCTGAAAAGGAGCCTATGTATGATAAGATTGTAGATGGAGATTAGGAGGTGACTTTGAAATTGAAAAAATTATTTAGTAGCCCTCTAAATATTTCTAATTATCATATTCCATATTTTTTCTTTATACATTATCTTACATTGGATGTGAAAGCTTCTTTATAGACCATTAGTCCTTAGCTAGCATACTAGTTTATAGATAAGCCTTTAGCCTCATGTGGCTATAGGTTAGTATTTTTTAGGTTAAACTTGACTAATATTGGTATTTAAGAGTCATTTTATAATTATTTTACCTCAATAAATTATATAAATTTATATGTACACATCATACCATCATGAATCTCCATATGCACCACTATACTTATATACTCTTCATTTTGGAGAAAAGCCTAATAGATAGGGTTGAAGATGTATATCCATAGGATGTATGACTATAACATTATTTTTAAAACGTCCAATATGACATATAATTCATACATTATATTTATTATCCTAAAACATCCTACTGAGTATGAATTCCTTATGAACTTTGTCTTCAATTACCCAAACCACTACTTGGTTGTAAGTGAACTTTTGTGATGGTTGAAGGTGTATTTTGAGCCTATATGTGTTATAGGTCTCCTTGGAATTTTAATGTTACCTTTTACTTTATTTATATTCATTAAATATATAATATCAATTATCTTTATTATCTCTTGATTATCATATTAGCTTACTTGAGCCTTAAAAGTCTTAAGACCACCAAGTAGGCCTTATTAGGAATGACATAGGCTTGTAGGTGTAGTTAGGGCTATAGATCTGCATTGTTGTCTTTGAATTTATTTTATAGGAATTTAGGTATCAAAAATGATGTATAAACATATATATATATATAATCCATCATATCTTCTTTGACATACTCTTGAATGTTTTAATTATTTCAAAACAAGTCCATTCTTTATGATAAATCCTTATAGCCTTATTTCATGGTTTGATCAAAAGAGAACCTACAAGCTAAGGCCTGTAGGTCACCAATTTTCCTTGTGATAATATAATACACCTATGATCATATAATCACTCCTAACATTGATGTTATTATCAACTAGATATTTCCTATATTACTGCTTGGTGATGATCCCTGAGACATGCATTAACCATGTGAGTATTTGAAGGCTCATATATCACTATTCCTTCTTAGTTGTAAGTAAGCATGAGGTGAAAGGAATATAGAAAGATGTTTTTGGATTTATGTTTTTTGAAGTCTTAGAGTCTGTTAGCATTCTTAAAACATTTTAGTGAGACCCTCATCTTTCTATAAAACCTTATCCACACCATACCACCATCATCCTTTTCATGATTGAGCTCCCCTTATATGCTTGACTATTCTTGTGGTTGCTTAAGGTAAGTGTATAGATAATGGAAATGATTAAGGATTTTTTAAAATCTTTTAAAACCTAAAATGTGACTTTTATTCCTTATATATCATGATGGTCTCGTTGATAACCTCAATAAACTCCTAAAATGATTCACACCCTTGAAATCACCTCAAACCTTGCTCTCTTATTTTATTGTAGGTTATTATTGAATCTTATTGTAGGTCTCCATTAGGTAGAAACCAATAATATTATTTTTTTCCATGAATATCTCACCCTTTGAACTCTAAGAAGCATTTATCTCACTCTGCCTCACCTCTTAATCCTTTTCTTGTAGTTTCATACACTAACGTAATAGGCTTCAAGCTTCACTAGGTCCAAGTACCCTAGTTCTTGGCATGATATCATAAGGAAAATTTTTTAATCTTAAAATAATTTTTAATATTTAAATATACATGTTATCCCTCAACTCACATCCTCAAATAATCTCAAATTCATTCAACACTCCTCAAGGTCACCATTCTTTGTCACATCTAGTAGCCCTTTTTTGGATGGTTCTTTCTTGTACAAACAAGTACCTTTGTACCCTAAGAAAATAGATCTCATTCTAACCACCCACTATAAATTTCTTCTTTAATACCAAGTTTCAAAACCCAACTCCACATCTAGACAACTTTCTATCTCTCTTTTTGGTTTCCATTAGGCCTTATTAGGTTTTTTTTTAACCCCACAACACATAGTCCTCTCCTATAGCTCGTGCATGCATGGGATAGGGTCAAAAAAATTATAATACATTTACATACATCCTAACCCATCTTTACACCAATTTATAATGTTTTTCCATGGTTCAAACTCCATAAAATAATAAAACCCTAACCTAGGGTTTTTCCTCTCTTGCATAGGCCTGAGAGCCAAAACAAATTCTATATCTTGAGTCCTAAATTATTTAAAAAGGAAAAATGAACTTCCATAGGTATATTTAAAATTCACTCACCTAATTAAATCATTCAAACAATTATTTACCTCTATTTTTACACTTTTCTATTTGAATTTATCTTTTACTATGCATAAAAGATCACCATCTATAGGCCTATTTACATCCATAGAGTATAAAGATGTTCTAAGATTTCCAAAAAAAGTTAAAAACCTTGATTAATGGAAATAATTCCTTGTCTTACCCCACATACTTCCTTTAATCATCAAAACTCTCTTTTGACACTCATTTTATTGCTTTTACTAACCTCTAGGTTGACTGTGTTTAGTTGACCATTGACCAAGTGTTTGAAAGTTTGGAGCCTCTTTTATGATATTTAGACTCAATTCTATCTTTATATGTTTCCATGAATCCTTTTGTATTATAACACTCCACCAATGACCCTCCTTTGAATAAGACATTATCTTCAATTATGATTGTGCATAAATTTTAGGTTGGTTATAGGGTTCCTTTGGATGGCTATAGTTTATGACTTCAAATCCTTTTCTTTATCTACTTCTATGCTATGAAAAGATGTCATGGAATGGTAATTGTAATTATGAGGGGTTAAAAACATATTTATCATTATAATCTTATCAAACCTACATTGTTCACCCCTCACTTTGATATGCTTAGTTATAACTAACTATGATTATGTTTTCCTTTCTTGGTGGAGGTGCCTGTAGGTGGTCTTGCATGGTTTATGACTTATGATATTACCTCACTATGATATTGAGGCCTATATACATTTTTATAACCATTTAGACCTGATCTCATCATATGGATGCTAATATACGCTCTAAACCACTTGTCCTAACTCACTATCATACCATAGTCAATTACAATTGACTAATTTGGGGTTTGTAGGTGAACATCAACCTTGAAATTAGTGATTCTCATCTTTGAATAATTTTGGATATCTTTAGAAGCATTTAAGAACTCCAATTTCCAATAACTCATGGTATGTAGGCCTAGTTTTTTTGTAAGTTTTACTTTATGATCTTGGTGAGTCACCTATAGTCATGTTGTAGGTGACTTTTTTGAGTAAGGATGCACTTGTAGGTGTTTATTAAGGTCAATACCTTGATTTTCAACCTCCTTTTATTATCTTATAAATAAAATTATTTATCTCACCTTTATATGAATACTATTCATGGATATATAATCTTTCATGTTTCCTTGGACAACAAGGTCACTTGGAATTCCAATATCCTATAGAAAATACTACCTTTTTGTAGTGAACAAATACATGGTTTGAGAGTCTCATTTTTACCACTTGTGGGATCAAACACTAATCACCCTTTTGAAATATATTATAAATACATAAGGGAT
Source organism: Torreya grandis (assembly GCA_037957365.1). NCBI lineage: Eukaryota > Viridiplantae > Streptophyta > Pinopsida > Cupressales > Taxaceae > Torreya > Torreya grandis. The sequence continues at coordinate 2,355,734 of JARHVA010000623.1, forward strand.
ACAAAGTGTATGTGTTTTAATTCATCAAGGCTCTTTGATTTATTATTGGATGACATCACCAAAACCACTTGGGCCTTTGTTTTGGTGTTTTAGGGAGCTTATTCCTAAACACAATCCACTCTAAATTTAAGTTGGTTTATCAACTATACCTACTATTATAATTATTCACTCATGATTTCCATGGTCTCATAAAAATCTAAAATCCTCATGAAGGTTCCAAATCTTGTCAAATATCCTCTATGAAGCATCTTAGATCTCTATGGTAGACTATAGGTGCATACATAGTAGTACATAATATAGTGAAGATGTTTGTGGACTCTATGTATGAAATGTAACCCTATGGTTCATCTTGAACCTCCTTATCTTGTTAAAATAAGACCTTTCAACCATGAAGTGGTATAATCTAGATAATTTCTCTTTTTCAACATGATGATCTTCTTTATAACACTTATAGGTGCTCATTCATAGTGGATGACTAGGCATACTTAGGAAATAGATTGTCATAGTCCATATTTTATCATTTTAAGGGATATTTATTTATTTATCATGTAACAAGGATGTTTTCAACCCCATTTCAACTCTTCATAGCATCTATATGAACCTCTTTAGGACCTCACATACCTCACTTAGTTGACTGTGTATGGAAATCTAGGAAATTGATTATGTGACCCATGTTCTTGATTGCCACTCCATGGAAAATATAAATGTGAGACTAAAATTGGAAAAATATAGATTTTAAAGACATTTACAAGGTGCAAACATCATATATTCTTTATTTTTAATCCACTACAAGAAAGGAAAACCTCTATAGTTGATAAACCTATCTACAACTCCATTGGAGCTCCAACTAGCAACTTGACTATTTGGTCTATCAAGGATTTTATGAACTAATAAGGATTGATGAGAATGATAACTTTTGTAAATTTATTTGGGTTAAGGAGGAGGAGGTACATTAGCTATCTAACCCAGGTTTTACTCTAAAATTGATGAAATAGGCTATTCATAAACATAAGAAATAAAATGTGTTTTATGACATAGGTACCTTCTTGAGAGAAATTAGATGATGAAACTAATTATGATAGGTCCTATTTGACCTTGAAATGAATCTTATAAAACCGTTATTTCTCATTTAATTATGAATTAAATAAATAAGGGAAAACTTAGACCCTGTCTAGATGAGTAGGCCATCTAGACACCCCTTAATTGTTAAAGATTGTTAATAACAATGAGGTGATGAACCAGACCAACAATGCCACAAATTATAATTCCATTAGGGTACATATCACTTCCAAAAATATTCTAGACTAACTCTCTCTCTCTCTCTCATGATCATATCGAGTGAAAACCTAAGGCTCTCTTAGAGCTATCCTAAACTACCCAAAATGGTTTTTCCTTAGCATGAAGAACCAGAATCCTAAATATGCAATTAAAAAATTGGGAAATATTTTTTATATGTTTTAAATTAAACTTCCTTATAAAATTATTTATGAAATTTATAGACCTCCATTAATGGCAAAAAACTTGTTTCATTCCTAGTTTGTAGCCAATAGGTTTTCCTTACCTCTATTATTCTTATGATAAAATATGATTAAAGGGGCCTATAATAGGATGTTAGAGACACCATTAATGCCTACATATTATAGTTAAGCCACTATATAAATCAAATCCTTCAAAAACTTATTTTTTCAAAGCTCTAAAATGTTCCAAAATGCATGATTTTGCTCCTAATCTCCTTTCCTCCACTCCAAATGACCGTAAATGGCCTTTAAATATTCTAAAAGAGTAAAAAATGCCATAAGGAGGTGGGAGGAAGTAAAAAACCAATTTTAATTCCTCAAAATTTACTTTTTCACTTGAAAATTCTATATTGAGGACCCTTAAGTCATCTAATGCACTTTTGGGGGTCTTTTGGGCATAATAGCTTCTATAGGCCTCATTTTTGACTCATTATAATCTTTCCTTAAAATCACCAAATTTATCTTAAAACTTGCTTAAAGTGTCTCAAAATATTGAAAGTTAAATGTGATAAGGTCATGAGGTTTGTATTCTCCTTCCACCATTAGATCACCTAATTAACAAGAACTCTACTCAACTTCTTACACCATAACAGGGCCTCCTAAGATACTGCAATGCATCATCAAGTTAGGACCAAAAATGGAATATTCATATGGTTAGAAGGTTAATAAAAGGTATAATAGAGTGGCATGATCCATCTAGGAAAAAAAATCATATGTAGGAAAATTTTGGCTGATATTTCTGGTGACCTCCTAGGATTACATGTCAACTATGCAATAGATTAATTGCCTTGTCTGATCCATTAGGCATATGGGGTCACAAGTCTTCCTTCCTAACTTATATGAAAATGATACAAGGCTATCTCTTTTTTTAAAACCTCCTTTTTAATCAATAATAATAATAATAAGAAACAAAACCAACACTATGCCCAAGGCACGTAGGGAAGGGAAACACACAACTAAAAAGGATGTGTACAAGGCACCTAGAGAAAAACATGAAAATCTATATAAAATGTACAATATATAAAATGGATAAAAAATATTCTAATAAAAAGGATTTAGATGAATTATATTTAATGGTATGGGTAATACTTCTCTATCTATTTAGTTAGATGAAAATCATTATGTTGTTTTCATCCATGGATCAAATAAGGACCACTCCATTAGTTGTTAAACTTGGTAATGTTACCTGGCTTGGCCTTATTTGAATCCCACTTGAGGACTAGATCCCCCTATTTGAATTACCTTACTATGGATATCTTTTCAAAGGATTTCTTGACTTGAGCTTGATGTGACTCTAATGTCTTCATTGTAAGGTCCCTTATTTCTTCAAGCTCTATGAGCTCTGCCATCCTCATGCTCATAGGTTCACTCTCCATTAACTCAAGATGATGGGTTAGTTCCAAGGTAGGTAACTCAAGAGATGGGAAACTTGGCTTCTCTCCCATATACAAAGATAAATTATGAGTTTCCAATGGTAAATTTTGGAGTCACTCTATCATCCCATAAGGTTATTCTTAACTTTGTGTTCCACACTCTTTTATTCTCTTCCATAGTCCTCTTGATGATCCTTATCAAGTTTTTGTTTATTGACTCTACAAGTCCATTGCCTTCGAGGTAGTAATTAGAGGGTGTACTAAGGTATATTCCCATCTAAAGTTCCCACTCACTTATCCTCATGCCAAAAAATTCTAAGACATTATCTAAAATGATTTTTTTTTGGTACACCAAACCTTGTTACTATACTATCATATAAGTCCAACATTATTGTCTCGTTGGCTTCTTTAAGAGCAATTTATTCTACCCACTTAGTGTAGTATTTAGTGGAAGTGAGTACCCACTTGTGTCCTCTACTATAAGGTGGGTCAATCATTCTTTTGAAGTCCAAACCCCACTACATGAAGGGCTTCTCTACTTGAATTGGGTTGAGAAGAAGGGATTCTAACCTTTGTTTGTCTATAAAGAGAGCACATTTTTGACACTTTCTCACCCATAAATATGCATCCTTGAATAGTTTGGTCCAATAATAACCAACTCTCATCACTTTTACTACTATATCCTTTGGGGAAAAATGGCCTCTTAGAGGCCCATCATGGGATTGGTCTAAGAGCCTAGTCACTTGGTCATCATCTATGCAACTTAGGATCACTCCATTGAGGTATTTTAGGAATAGAACCCCATAAATCCAATGAATAAGGTATGGACTAAATTCTAAAACACCTTTTATTTTCTCTATCCATACCTTATGGACACTCACCTATTATCAATAATCTTGTCATATCCTAGAGCCAACTAGTGTGAGATAGATGCGCATCTATTTGTGAGTTATCTTGTGTCACCAAAACAACCTCTTTATCTTCATGAAGGTCATCAACCATGTGTTCAATTCATTCCCTACTTCTCACTAGATTAGTAACCTTGATATCCACATCATATTCTATGACCTTGGTAATTCAACTAGCCCTCTTCTTATTCAGGTCTTTGTTAAGAAGGAAATCTCTCACTCTAGAATGAGACACCATAAGATAAATTTTGCTATTAGAGAGTATTTGTCTAAACTTTTTAAGTATTTTTCAACTTTAAGGACTTGATTTTATACAAAATTATACCTTAATTCATACCCTTCAATCCCTTTACTAAAAAATACAATTGGCTAGTCAAGTCCTGCACCATTATTTTATATCAACGTAGCTGATATATTATCAATATTGTAAAAGGCATATAATATGAAATACCTTGAGAAATTAGGATTCATGAGTGTAGGTACTTAAGTAATGGCTTTCTTAATAGTCTAAAATCTTGATTTACCTTCTCCTGACCAAGTGAATGCTTGATTCTTATTTAACATATAATAAATGGGTTTGACTAACATTTAAAAACTAGGTATAAACCTCCTCATGAAGTTTATCTTTGCAAGGAATTTCAGAATTCCCTTCTTATGCTTAAGTAAGGATAATGCCAAGATATCACTTATTCTATTAGGATCAATAGTCAGTCCTTATTTTGAGAAAATATCTCCCAAGATTTTGCCTTCATGGATAGAAAACACCCACACTTCTTGGGATTTAATGAGATCCCATATTCTCTACATCTTTCAAAGATCAATCTCAGGTGGTCTAAGTATTCACTAGATTTCTTAGAGAAAACTATTATGTCATCCAAGTAGACAAGCACCATCTAATTTAACAATCCTTGGAAATCCATATCCATGGATCTTTGAAAAATATCCCCAATATTTGATAGGCCAAAAGCCATATTTTGATAAACATACATCCCCCACTTTCTGGTGAAGGTAGTCTTGTATTGGTCTTCTTCTTTCACCAAAACTTGGTAGTATCCTGAGTACCCATCTAAAAGGAGTGATGAATTTTAAACCAATAACCATTTGGAGTTTATCCATGGATGGTAAGGGGTAATGATCTTTCAAAAAGACCCTATTTAAGTCTCTAAAATCAACACAAAATTAGATCTCACCATTCTTCTTTCTCATAGGTACCAAGTTGGCTACCCATGAGGAGTGCTTGATGGGAAAAATGATATTAGACTTAGTCAATTTAGTCAAATATTTATTCATTAGCTCTTCAATTTTTGGGTTGATAGGCCTTTGCTTCTACCTTATAGGCTTGGCATTAGCCTCTAATTTTATGGTGTGTTGGGCTATCTTGGGATTAAAACCTCTTAGATCACTATACTCCCAAGCAAATATGTCTTAATATTCCTTATAAATTTCAATGAAATCATGCCTTCTTTCCTCATTAATTGCTTTTCCAAGATTGAGGAACTTGTCTTTGAAGATAAGGAATCTTTCATAGTTCTCTTCATCAATAGACATCACTACCTTGTCTTTCCTCATATGATATCCTTCATGGAAAAGACCTTTAAGGGTAACCATCCCTTTAAGAAATTTTTTATACCTAAACTAAATAATTTGATCCTCATAATGATGTTAAAGTTTGCCTTGGTTCATTTAGTAAAACTTTACCTCTTACTACAAAAACAAAGTAATCTTCTTGTCACTCTCAAAGACCTATCAATTAACATCATTATTTGGGACTAATGATATCACTACCACTTTCTCATGTGGCTATAATTTTGACTTCTTCAAATCATTTGGGATGTCAAACTGAGCCACCATAATTTTTAACCTATTAACATGCTGATTTTGCTCCCTTGGCACTATTTGGATGTTGACGGCTTCAAAGTCTTTAAGTATGTCCCACACTCTATGCTTTTAGGACCTCATCAAGGGGTTATTTATGGTGTTTTATCCTTTTAACTAATATACTATCATCTCATTATCCCCATACACTTGTAACTACTTGATTTCCCTCTTACTATCCCATTAAAGACTATAGATAGGGCCCTTATACTTAGTTGCATTTTAAGAGAAAATAAATTTGAACATGTAATATGAAAATTACATGTCATTAGAGGGAGATATAAACATAACACCTACACCTACTCCATGTTTACTCCTTGATCCATTAAAGAATAATTTACACAAACCACTAGTATCCTCTTATGGCTTAGTAAGGGATGGCATGAACTCATATTATTCATGTATGAAATAGACTCCAATGTTTCTTTATTAAACACCTTCCAAAGGGTTAAGTAGTTGATTATCACTCCAAAAATTATCTAAGAACATGTCAAGTGTCCCCTTAGGATGAGTGTCTAGTTCTTGATCAACTAGGTGGTCTTCTTCATATAGAATGGTATAATTGATGTTTGGGCTACTTGTCTCATAAGGCTCAATGTAAAATTGGTCAATAGGCTCAGATTTGATAGATATCTTGGTCCCATACCTTGTCTTGAAAGCCATTTAGGACTAATCTACTGCTAGGTAACCCCCAATCTTAGCTGTGAACTCTCTAGATACACATAGACCAAAGTGAGGAGGCACCTCTAGAACCACTACATCCTAAGTCACTAAAACACTAAGACAAGCATGTAGGTTCAAGTTTAGACATCTTATAATACCAACTAGTTTGGTATAAGATCCATCAAGATACAAAAATTTCTTATATTAAGGTGCATACTTTAAACCAAGCTAACTAGCTATTGACTTTGGCATCATTGAAGTACTTGGTCTACTATATACCATGTAGTTATGTGCTAAGGACTCACCAATGATTAAAAAAATGTAGAAGGGAGGAGATTTTACCACCTTTTTTATTTTCCTTCATTATTCCCTTTAGTTGTATTGGTGAGAACCACATTTTCCTTACTTGGTGGCTTCTTAGAAACATTGATCTTTGATAAACCTTCTTGAAGGATATCCACCTGACTAGGCATAGAAAGTATGTCCCACATTGGTACACTCACATTAGACTTATTAATTTTTTGAAAAATATTGATGGGTAAACTACCAACCTTTGCTTGTAGTTTTGGATCCATAACCATGTTTTAAACCTATGAGTTTTAGGGTACAAATGCATTCCCTTGGTTTTGATTATTTTGAGTTATTAGAACCTTTAGGGAAGCAGTAGGTTCTTTTGGATTTGATAGTAAAGTATTAATAATAGGAGAGTCTTTGACTACTTCTTGGTTACCATCCATGTTCCTTCTCTTAAACCTTGTATTGGTTGCCACTAAAATGTTTACTTGGATAGAACTAGCCTACTGATTGAATGCATAGCATTCTGCCTACCCATAGTTAACCATTATAACACACAATAAGTTTGGTCCTTAATTAGGCCCTTATCCTTGTTAAGTCTCTTCCATTTACATCATCATAGGTATTTCTATATTCTAAGCCATAATAACTTGATTAAATCCATAGCTATCACACTGATCCCATTGATCATTAAAATCATGATTGAACTTAGTGTTTGGGAATATGGATTAACCAAATGATTGATTCCAAGGCATAATACCCTTACTTTATTAATCAATGTTGTTTTGAATAGGGACCAAAGTATTTGAAGTACTTTTAGCATTAGGATTATAATTATTTTTACTATCATAGTTAGGTTATCCTTGTCCTTATAAATTTCCCTTGTAGGGTGGCCTATTTACTTGGTAATAATGTTGAGGTTAATATAGAGATTGATAAGGTATATTGAATTGATATTAATGCCTTTTCAAATTCACCAATTCCTTTGCCAATGATTGAAACATGCTCTTAAGTTCTTGGAAGTTCTTATGTTCTTGGGAGTAACCTTTTCCTACTTTGGTGTAGGTATGGTAATAAGTGTTAGCATAGGTGGAATGGTATCAAGGGGAGGAATAATAATAGGATCTAGTTGAATCTCAAGAAATAAAGGGATTGGTGGTCTAGGTGTAATATTGCTAGCTTGTACTAGAGTATTTTCTTATCTGATTGCAACCTCATAAGCATCTAGTAGTGTGTTTCCTCCCATAGACTGAATCATTATGAAAATATCACTATTGAGAGATTTTAGATAGTAAAAGAAATCATAATTAGGAGTAGGATAAATAAAAATTGGAATCCTTTCCCATGTCTTTTGAAACTTGGTATTAAAATACTACATAAACGCATGAGGAGTCCTCTTGATTGTAGTTAGTTATTCAGCAAGTGACAAGAGGTCACTCTTGTCTTCAAACCTTTTTCACAAAACATATCCTAACTGATCCCATTATGTGGAGTTAGAAGTAAGGTTTCTATATTAGTCTAGAGATTTCTCTTTGAAAGAGATGGCCAATACCCTAATATCCACATTTTCTTCATTAATGTCATGAATATTTCAAAAGTTGGCTATATCTCTAAGGTGCTCAGAAGGGGTTGTAAACTAGTCTCTCATGAAGTAAGGAACACTTTTAAGGGCTACCACTAGGATAGGGTCATATTGATTTAGGTCTAAAGGACTTTGTCCATTGAAATCCAAAAAAGTCAAAGATCTAGGGGAAGCCATGGTAATGAAAGGACCCAATAAATATCTTCTTGTAGATGTAAACTTGGAAATTAGTTTAGGAGGAAAGCTTCCTTTATAAGGATGAATGTTAGCAAATATTAACCTTTTTGCTGACTTTAAAGGTAATTCAAAAAATTCAAAATGAATATCTCTATAATGTGATATTTTAGTGAACTTTGGCATGAAATATAGGTACTTCTCTACCACCAAAAAGTTGAGTGTTCTTTAGAGTCAATAGATACTCAAAGATAAAAGTTATAACCACTACAAATTGATCAAACTAGCATCAAACTTGACCAATATTCTTAAAAAGTGGTCTCATTAGGCATGCCAAAAACTATTTTAGAATATAATTAAAACCTTATGGGAGAGTGTTTTAGTCTCTCTTAATCCTATCTATAATATTAGAGTAACCTCAGGCTGTGGGTATCCTGTAGTGAGGTTGAACCTCTAGAGAAGGTTGACTTCCTCTTAGTAGATCACCTAAAATAACACTTATACTTGGGAAAGGGATATAAAGGGGGTATAGGATGACTAAGAACACTAAAATGGTGATAAACCAAATTAATTAATAGTCATATAATCTTGAAACAAAAAACTAATTTAGTATAAGACAATCTTTACTCACACAATCTCACAAACTAGCTAATTTGCATAAGTATTTGTTAAACTAGGCTCACCAAGAAATAAAAGAAATAAAGAGGATTTTAAAAACTCATACCAATAATATATTAATGGATGAAATATCTAAATTTTATACATAAAATTATCTTTAAAACACCTAAAAAGAGGTAATAAAGAAGGATAATAGACATGGAAGAACACTTCTCCACAAGGCCATTATACACAAGCTTGATAAACATAAGTTAGAGGTAAGAGATAGGTGAAAAATGATCTTTATTTCTTGAAAATGTATTTATTACAAAATTTTACAAGGTTTTTCCATGTCAAATGATAATATATTACAAAAATGAGGGATAAATGGGAGATATAGGAGGAAAAGGGAAGAGAGAGAGAAGAAGCAAGCAAATAAAATTCAATAAACAAGACACAACCACCTTCCATAGAGTCTCAACCACATTTGGATCAATTATAAATAATCCATCCTAAAAAAAGATAACCCTCATTAGTTTAAATAGCTTTCAAGCCCTCTCATTGGATTAGAAACACACTAAGAGACAAAAACTTTTGAGGATGATGATGTCATGATCCACTCAAAAGGGAAAAGTCTCCAAAGACTTTGAAAATTCATTTAATTATCCACTTAATATTCCCAACCTCCAAACTTCTCCTCTTGTACTTATACACCCCCTTCCATTTCTCTTCTAGAAGATGGTAGGCAAAATTTAGTTGACATAGCATTTGGTGCTTAACTGACCATAAAGGTCATCTCTTGGAGTTGGATTTTTTATTTTTTTATTCTATTTCCAACTTGAATTTTATCCTCCAACCTAAAATAAAATACATGAAACCTGTAACTCTCATAGACCCCATTGATGGAGGTCACAAACTTGAGCCACCCTTAACTAGCTACCCTGAAACCTATTCTCAAGGCTATTCAACACCCTGTAGACCACTTTTGGACCTATATAAGACCTCCAAACATCTATATCATACATGTGAGGAATAAAATGAAGATTTAGACAACATTAAAGACTTGTAACAATGGTGGAAATCACTATTAAACCTAAAATAATCCATAAAATGTTAGAAAATTGGGTTTTTGACCCTTTAGTTCAGCAAGGCACCATAGAAGCCCTTATGAATAGCTCCAAGTTCTATATAAATATTATTTAGGTCCCATTATACCTTTTACATATCTTTAGACCATTTCTATATTTGAATACCTATAAAAGTAAGCATTTTAAAACCTTTTTGGGCCTATTAGGCACCCAAATGTGCCAGATTCTTCTACAAAATAGGTTGGTCAGGAGATTGAGAAAGTACTCCATACATTTTAGGTTGTTTCCATGTCATTCTAATCTATTTGATGGACCTATGAGTCAAAAAACACAAAATTGGTCAAAAAGATCCTTTGCAAGCTCAAACAAGCTCACCTTCAAGATGATTGTTAATACAATGTGGACCTTTATTCTACCACTTATTTCTATGGATATCTAGTACTATACCACTTAAACACCCCTAAAAAGATTAGGCTCTCATGCAAAAGGTATGAAAATATACATACGTAAAGATAATCCCCTATAAGGTTGATAAGCATTCTATACATGCTTATGATTTTAGAAAATTTTCATAAAACTTAGGTCCTTAACCAACATAAATACACAATTAATTTAAATTAAGTAGGGGTACTCAAAACATACTAGAAGCAATTAGCCCAACTCTTCATAGTATGAAAGATACGAGCATCTAAAAAAAGGCTAAAACTAGATGTCTTAGGCTTGAAAATATAAAATTCCTCAAAAGGACCAATTTAAACTTTCCATTTATCTTATTTTATTTAAAACACCTTCATGGCACCTAAAAAATCTCAAAATACCTATTCAAATGATCAAAAACCAACTTTGTTCTTTATGCCTTTGAGACTGCCTATGGGGTTTGCATAAAGTTTGGATTTTTACCACTATTGAAATTAATTTAATAGGATTAAAAACATTCCCTTATTATTTTAAAATACTTTACTAATATTATAACCCTAAAAAAAACCTTGAAACTCCAAAATGTGTGCCTATACCAATGGTGACCATTATGAGACATAAAGGGGACTGTGTATAAACAAAAGGCACTTTCAATTGTCATATGACCTCAAATATATTATTTATAGGTATAATATGTCATTAGTACCAATCCTACCAAGTTTCAAGTCTTTTTTATGCATACTTTGTCTTGTAGACCCCTTTTACCAAACTTTACCTTGAGCTGCCTACATGCTTTCTCCATGTCTAAACTTGTCTTTCTTGAAAATTATTGATTTAAAATTTGAATTTTATAAATTATATAGGAAAATATGGGTTTAAAAAAATAATATTATATGGTTTTAATACATCTCCAAGGCTTAAACTCCTTATCACCTGGAATCAATAAAACTTCAACTAGCCTCTAATGGCTACCTTCTTGACTTCAATAGGTATATGTAAGAAAAATAGGTATTTTAAATCTTTATATGAATTTTAATATTTTATTTAATGATTTAATGGGTCATTTATACCAGTCATACCAAATTTCATGCTTTGACTCGACCTATAGATACCCCAAAATGACCAATTCCTCTAAGGTAGGCTCCAATGTTGACCATGATTAGACATAGGGTTGAATATACTGATAGAGTTAATAGTTTCCATTTTCAAAAAACATAAAAAATATTTTTAATAGTTATATTATGTTATAATTACCCTCTTCAAAAAAAATTATGATTAGAACATGTATATTTTGGCTTGTAGGCCTAGTTTGCCAAAAGCTAGTGACATGTGCCTATTTGGTCAAATTTCACAATCAAGTTTTCCTCCCTTTTGCCTTGGTTTGAGCCTTATAATAATTAATTATCTTTTAAATTCTCATGTAACTTATCCTTTAATAATTCCACTCTTCATTGGTTTTCATTCACCCTCATGTAACTCACGTATGACTTAAGCTCCTCAAGAGAAAATCCATAGATACCTATGTGCTCAGTGATGTTAATGATGAATTGGGATGATTTTAATTTTTTTTTAAGATTTTAACATATTATTCATTATGATTATAAACCCCCTTTCTCTCTTAATACAATTAGTTGAACATGAAATCCTTGTGGACCACCCTCACACTATCAATGCAAACCTGAAAAGGACCCTGTGTATGACAAGACTATAGATGGAGATTATGAGGTGGCTTTGAATTTGCCAACAATATTTAGTTACCATATCCATATTTATAATGAGACTATGCCATCATGTTTTCTTGTTACATTCTCTTACATTGGATGTGAAATCTTCTTTACAGACTATTAGTCCTTATCTAAAATACTAGTTTATAGATAGGCCTTTAGTCTTATGTGGCTACAGGTTACCACTTTTTTGGTTGAGCTTGATTGAGATTGGTCTTTGAGAGTCCTTTCAGCATGGTTGGAATTCAATAAAGTCTATCAATTTCTATGTATACTTCATACCATCATGAATTTCCACATGAACCACTACACTTATTATAATCATATAAAATGTGAAATTGGATGACTTAGGTATGACTAATAACACCTAACCTATATGTCTTCTTTCTTTCTCACTCAACCCTTTTTGGCAATACTTTCACTAATTCCTAATCACTTGTAGCTTCCTAGACTTAGATTTTTTAGACTTATGCATCACTCTCAAACCCATATCCATCCCCCCAAAGCTCATCCTCCTAGGACAATAACACCTAATTTAGACAAGATCACCAAAATTCAAGGGTGTCCTATTATGGGTGCTATAGTCCAAGTTCATTTTTACCTATAACGGTCAAGTTTTCTTGATTCCTTATCTTCTTCCCTATTGACCTAATACAAGTTAATTTAACCCAATATCATTATTTTCCTTATAAAATTCCATTCAAAGTCCATTTAGAAGGGTTGACACTCATTCACAAGAAAGAATCAAGAATACAAGCAAGTACACTCAAGCATTCTTCCCTATTTTCTACATACAACCTTCCAAAACTAATTCAATCCTATTCAAGCACTCATACCAGTCCCTAGTCATCAAAAGTACATTCCAATTTCAAATTATAGTTAAATACATCACATAATTGCACCAAGCACTTCAAATGGGATAACTACATTAGCTTGATCCCTCTTTAGAGTATTGGTATGTAGGTAGCATGCCCACACATGAGGTGTGAAGTACGTCTAGCATTTCCTTTACACACTAACCCCTTCTCTCTTTCCCAAGTTTATTACTTGAGTTAAACTAATAAGATTTTCTAAGGGTTTTAAATATTGAATTAGACACAAAATGAGCTCTACATAGAATCAAGCTTTGATATTTCATTGCTAAAGTGTCACATGCCTATTGAGCAGAACCCAAAAAAGTTAGACTACCAAGACAATAGCACTAGAAGTGGACAACTATGCTAGAAGTGGATAATAGTACTAAAAAGTAGAGTATAGTGCCAAGTAGAAGGGTGTCCTGAGTTTGGTGTTCCTATCTAATCAATAAATAGACTTTTAGGTCTTTTTTATGATAATTTTCCATCCCTGCACATCAATTTTGAGATCCTACCTCATCTATTTTATCATAGAATAAGCTAAGTTTTATTTCTTTACACTTTTTACTATTTTTGGAAAAGGAAAAACACATATCTATTTACATAAATTAGTAGACTAATTAACACACATTAATTACTGGTTTATATTTACTCATACCTTTATTTGTTTAGGAATTAAACACCTAATTCCCAAAAGAATAAAACATTTGGTGAACCCAACTTACTTTAAATTTTTGTAAAAAAACCCTATAAACCCTAGGGTTAATTATTTCTAATTTTTTACAATATTTTTTTTCCTAAATTAAAAAATTAGAAAACTAAAAATTAATTAAAATATTTTCAATAAATTCACTTAAACCCTAGTTTGCACATATTAAGTCCTATTTGCATACAAACACTTTGAAACCAGTAGGAAAAATATATTGCTAATTTTAGAAATATTTTCAGATTTTTATTAAATTTTGTAGTCTAAATTCTACAAATTCATAACAAATTTTTAAAATTATTTCTAATTTTTTTTAAAAAATCTTTTCAAATCCTAATTGCATAAACTAGTTCCCAGTTATTTTTCAAGCATATTCCAATCATTTTCTACATTTTTATTTGAATATCTAAATCAAAAAATTAATTTCAAATTAAAAAATTCTTAGTATTTTTAAAAAATCCATCGTTGCATATACTAGCTCCTATTAGCTTCTTGAGGTATCACCTTACATCCATAGTTAAATTGTAAAAATGAAGCTTATTTATTTACAAACTTTTTTTACATTTATTACAAATAACAAGGAAACTATAATGGGCCCTATCAAGTACATGAATGATGAAGTTTATCATATGTTAGTGAAAAAAATCATCCTTTGCATTTCATGCTTACATTTCATAATATGGGATGATATTACATAATTCATTACCAAACATGCACAAGATTCCAATTTGTTTTTTAATATATTTTTTTTCACTCATATGGAACAATTACCAACTACATTTGGCTAAGTGCATTCAAAATTTCATGTTGCATATCAACATTTTATATTCCTTTATGTAAAAATTCATGCTCTATATCCTTTTCTTTCTATCTCTCATGTGGAATTTTTTTCAAGTTTATCATGCTAAACACATCAGAAATGTCATACCACATGCCAAAATTTCTTATACATTCATACACAAATTCATGATTTATATCACTTTATCTCTATCTCTCATGTGGAAATTTTTTCAAGTTTATCATGATAAACATATTATAAATGTCATGATTCATATCAAAGTTATAAATACATAAATGCACAATTTCATGTTCTCTATCCCTTGTTTGTTATCTATCATGTGGAATGTTTTTTATAAGCATATTGCTATACATGGTTTGTACTTAGATGTATCTAACTCTTTGGATACCTTTAATTATCTCACTATTACTAATAGATACAAGCCAACACTAGTGATTATATCTATACCTACTCTCTTCAAACTTGGTTCATCTATATTTTAACCCATACCTGCTATCAGCTCTATGCCTATAGTAGATTATGTGGTACATGCTATCACCTAATTTTAAAAAGATAGGTAGGTTAATTACACACATGGTTATAGATTTATTACT
Source organism: Torreya grandis (assembly GCA_037957365.1). Classification (NCBI taxonomy): domain Eukaryota; kingdom Viridiplantae; phylum Streptophyta; class Pinopsida; order Cupressales; family Taxaceae; genus Torreya; species Torreya grandis. The sequence goes on from JARHVA010000623.1 coordinate 2,370,898, forward strand.
CAGGTTAGCACCCCTTCTAACCTAGTTTCATCTCCTCCACCTGTTACAATTCTCCCTCAAAACTAGACTCAAACACAGTTGGGACCTTCATTGCCAGCATAGAGAATTCATACATATTTACAAAGAAATATATTAAAGAAACCACAACTTTAGGATTCTAGATAGCTTCTAGCTACAGTGTTCACATCTAGAGTAGCTACACTGAGATCTCATACAACTATATAAAGAGGACATATTCAGTGAATACCTTCTCTTACTTCTAGATGGGTCCCTAAGAGCCCTAAAATTTCATCTAATTCTTAGAGTTATAGGGGGACCCCAAATTTAGCTTCCACTTCAAAGATTTCAAAGTAGTTATAATGTACACACATTTTAGCTTTACAATATCAATCATGCACTTGTGCTTCATGATCATGCATGATCTTTCTTCTTGATATAAGACAACATGATAGGGAGTCTCCCATGAGACTCATTCATTATTATCATTTCTTCTTAGTTATTCCTATAAGTAGTTCAATATTTTCAAAAAAAATATAAAATAATTCAAAAATACCAAAAATATTTTGATTGTATGCATCATCCATGCATTACATCACCACTATCATGATAGGACTTACATTTATTGTTCATGATATTGTATATCAATTTTATACACTACTATGCTTCACTTGATCTTATTTGAGTTTGTGTAGTGACATCCAGTTACTTGATTACTTCATTCTACCCATAGAGGGAGCATTCATACTTCTACATTTGAGACATACATTGATATACACACCCATTAGGGGCATCTTCTACATGACTACACCATCAAGGTTATGTCATGTATACACCACACACTCTGAGTTATCATGCTAATGCACATTATTTTATAGTTTACATAGAATACTATATCATCATCTCACTAGTATCTAGCACTTGAGTATTTCTTAGCATATATCTTGTCTTGTACTACACATGTTTTTCATACTTTCACTTTTGATTTGATTAATTACATGTTCTTGTCTCTTTCCAATTATTACATTATTTCTAAGCTTGTTTAGTGTAGCTTTTACGATTGCATTTTCAATTCCATCTTATCTCCTACTTGTTCCTTAAGACATTTTCCAATGTTCATTGCTTCTTTTTCATGTGCGTGCCTTAGGATATTTTCCAATGTCCTTTGTTTGTACTTCTCTATGTGCCTATGTCCTATGTACCAACTTTAGTTATTTCAATTATATGTTTATGAGGCATTTGAATATGACTTCCATGATTATTTCTAGTTTAAGTGGCATGTGCCCATGTCCCTTGTTTGCATGGCCCCTTTGCCCATCTAGTATGCTTCTTTCTTCTTTCTTATTGCTTGTCAAATATGTGCAATGCCATGATCCATATCATGCATTTTTATTTTCTTTTTTGGATGCCATGATAGACATCATGATCCATCCCTCCAGCTAAAAACTAATAATTAACATTTATAGTTATAGTTCTATACATTATATATGCTATTACATTGTTATATCTATCTAGGTATACCCCTATTGATCCAACAATATCTCAATACAATATTTTTATATCTTGAAACATATTGTCAAACATCAATGGCTAGATCATATATCTTTTTAGGATTAACACACTTGTAAGACTCTTTTCTTTTGAGGGTAGTCATTGAAAATTCATCATTCCTACCATCATAAGAGGGGGCATCAAACAGGGGATTTATCATAGAGATAAATCCTCCTAGAAATCAAAAAACAACATTCAAAATAGTCAACATCATTTTCTTAGATACAGGTGGTTATCATGTGTAGCATGATGGTTCTCACTTTCAATTCAGATTGGGTAGTTGGTATAACTTCTAGATCATAATCCATGTTCTACAGATCAGTGATTAGGGGTAATATGCATGGAACATTGGTCTTGTTTTATTTTCAAGTTTAGTTTATTCTAGGCATTCTCAACATTTGTGTTCCTTACTCCATCTAGAGGTGGTTGGCATCGTATTTGAGTTAATATTTCATACAAGTTTAGATTTTTGAGTACTTGAGTTCCTAAGATAGAATTAATATAATCCTAGTACATTAGTTTTATAGTGGTTTTCATATAAGCCTAATCTCCATATTTCAAAATGGCTAAGAGTGGCCTAGTTTCTAGCACACATTTAGCTATCCACTCCATAGTGTCATATTTATAGCATATTCATGGGCTCCATGAGCCATCTCATATGACATTTATTCTATATTGGTATCACTTCATAGCTTTAATTCATGGGGAAATGATGGATCCAAATGTCTATCCTTTGTATTCTTGAGCCACCTATTCAAAGAGATTAGACATATAGTCCAGACTTTGATTAGCACACACATGATTCAATAACTCTATTTAGTTGGTGATAATGGAGCCAAAGAACCAAACTTCGCATTCTTGAGCCACATTCTAGGGAAATGAGAACTCAACTCCATTTATGATATTATTACTCTTGATTTAGTATATACTTAGCATAATCTAGCATCACAATAGGCTCTATATTGGTCCATATACCCAGTGAGGTGTATTCATTCTCTCTCTTCCTTTACTCAACATTTATATATTCTTATTTTATATATAACATATATAGTAAGAATTGATCTACTTCATGCTTTTATTTATAGCTTCACCCATCACAACATGCTCTCTTTATGCACATCTAGCATCACATAGCTTCATGAGCTTTTCCCTTATAGGTAAGTTCAAGTATGAATTCTATTTTTCCTTTATCCTAGTATGTTGCTTTGTCACATCATTAGATTAAATGGAGGGAAAATATAATCATATAAAATTAAAAATTGGATAACATAGGTATGACTAATAACAACAAACCTATAGGTCTTCTTTATTACTTACTCAACCCTTCTCAGCTAGACTCTCACTGATTCCCAGTCACCTATAGCTTCCCAAACTTAGCTTTTTGAGACCCAGGTATCATTCTCAAACCCAAATCCATCCCCCCAAGGCTTATCCTCATAGGATAATAGTACCCAATTTGGATAAGAGCACTAAAATTTAGGGGTGTCATATTTTTGGCACTAATATCTAAGTTCATTTTTACCTTTAATGGTTAGGTTTTCCTAATTCCTTATCTTATACCTTATAAGCCTAATATAAGTTCATTTAACCCATGATCATTAGTTTCCCTATGAAAATCCATTCAAAGTCCACTTAGAAGAGTTGGCACTCATTCACAAGAAAGAAGCAAGGGTACAAGTAAGTACACTCAAGTACTCTTCTTATTCTGTACATACATCCTTTCAAAACCAATTCAAGCCTATTTAAGCACTCATACCAGTCTACAGTCATAAAAAGTACATTCTAGTTTTGCATTATAGTTACATATATCACACAATCACACTAAGCACTTCAAAAGGAGGAACTACATTAGCTTGATCCCTCTTTAGAGTGTTGGTATATAGGTAACTTGCCCACACATAGGGTGTGAAGTGAATCCAGTGTATTCTTTACGTACTAACCCATTCTCTCTCTCCCAAGTTTACTACTCTTGTTCAAGTACCAGGATTTCCTAAGGGTTTTGAAGATTAAATTATACACACAATGAGCTATACATAGAATCAAGCTTTGATATTTCACTACCAGGGTGTTGTAGTCCTACCAAATAGAACCCAAACAAGTTATAAGAATAGGACAATAGCATCATAAGTGGATAATAGTGCCAAAAGTGGATAATAGTACTAAAAAGTGGAGTATCATACCAAGTAGCAGGGTGTCCTAAGTTTGATAGTCTTATCCAATCCAAAAATAGAGTTTTGGGTCCTATTTATGATTATTTCCATCCCTACATAATAGTTTCTAAATCTTACCTCATCCGTTTTAGCATAGAATAAGCTATGTTTGATTTCTTTACACTTATTACTGATTTTAGAAAAGCCAAAATACATCTCTATTTACACAAATCAGTAGACTGATTAAGACATATTAATTACTAATTTAAATTTACTCAAACCTTTATTTGCTTAGGAATTAAACACTTAATTACCAAAAGAATAAAACACTTGTACACTCCTTTTATATAAAATCCTACCTACTAGGCTTGAATATGTATATCCATAGGGTGTATGACTGTAGCATTATTTTGAAAAATTCCAATATGACCTTTAATGAACCCAAAAAATAACAAGAACAAGAAAATTACCAATAGGCCAATATCTTGAGACAATACTAAAAATTGATTCATATTGATTTCTTGAAATAACTACAAACCCACACCATGCTTAAATAAGCCTCAACTCACAATTTAGAGTTGACAGGCAAAAGTTCTATAGAAATTGATGTCTAAAATAAAACTTCTATTTTTAGCAGGTGTTATTTTTAGTAAGTCACTCATGCAAGCATGTGTAGCTCTAAAAATATCTCAAAATATTCTAAACACTAAAATTATCCAATGGGAAAAAATTCAACTGAATTTGACTTTCGATTCTAAAAATATACAATTTCTAAAAATAAAACAATCCCAAAAAAATTGTTAAACTAAATTTTCAAACGTTATTTTTTGGCATCATTCTCCTCTAGTTGAAAACAACTCATATCCCATGAGTTGTCCTAATTGTACTTCTACCATTTATCTTTATCAATCTTATTCAACTCTCATTTTGTAATCCAAGTGTTCTCTTCTTTCTGCAATCCTACCCACTACACCAAATACTTGTTATAATTCCCTTGCATTGTGCTCACTATCTTCATATCCAAAACTTGCACTATCTTGTCCTTTTTGTTTGGAACTTGTTTCCAGTTTACTTATTCACCTTCACCTTCTTCTTTATGGAATTCATATAAATATGAAACATTAAATACTATATATATATATATATATATATATATATATCACAATTATTTGGTAAACTCACCTCTCAGGCATTATCATTGATTCTCTTCACAATTCTACATGGTCTAATTTTATTGTACTTCAACTTAATGTATGTTCCTTTTGGAAATATCTCTTTCCTCAAGTAAACCATTACCAAATCTACTTCTTCAAATACCTTGGATCTTCTTCTGACATCAATTTTTTCTTTATATTTCTCATCACTTTCTTGTAACTTTCTTCTTACTCCTTGCAATTGATGTATATGCTTTGCAAATGCTTCTGCATCATCACTAATTCGATCTACAATTTGCAATTATACCAAGTCTAAAATACCCATAGGATTTCTCCCATAAATAATTTGAAAAGGTGACTTTCCTATTGATCTATTCACTAAACTATTATATACAAACTCAACTTGTGGTAAAGCCAAGTCCCATTACCTTAGTTTATCTCCCACTATGCATCTCAATAAATTTCACTAGATCATATTCATAACTTCTATCTATCCATCAATTTGTGGATGATATTCACTACTAAATTATAGCTTAGTACCCATATTATTCCATAAAGTCCTCCAAAAATGACTTAGAAATTTTGTGTCCGTATCTAAAGTAATAGTTTTTGGAACACCATGCAATCTCATAATACCCATAAAAATTAATTTTTCAACTCTAGTGGTATCATTGGTTTTCTTACATGAAATGAAATGAACCATTTTAGAAAATATGTCTACAAAAACAAAAATTGAATCATTACCTCTCTATGTGTTTAGCAATCCCAACACAAAATCCATACTCAAATCTATCCATGGGCCTCTTGAAATTGGTAATGGCATGTGAAGTCCAATATATTAAGCATGTCCTTTAGATACCTAACATATTATTCACCTTGAAACATACCTTGTTACATATCTCTTCATCTTTGGCAAAAAATACTTTTCCTCTAACAAAGCTATTGTCTTCATTTTACCAAAATGTCTAGCCAAACCACCACTATCTAATTCTCTTATTATATTGTCTCGTAGAGACCCAACTAGAATACATAATTGTTTCCCTTTGAAGAAATACTATTCTTGTATAATATACTCATCATAAATAGCATGTGTCCCACCTATTAATGGATTCCTATACTATTCAACTATCTTACCAAAATATGGATCAATATCATATAATTATTTAATAGCTTCACCCATCACAACATGCTCTCTTTATGCACATCTAGCATCACATAGCTTCATGAGATTTTCCCTTACAGGTAAGTTCAAGTATGATTTCTATTTTTCCTTTATCCTAATATGTTGCTTTTGTACATCATTAGAATAAATGGGGGGAAAATATAATCATATAAAATGCAAAACTAGATGATGTAGGTATGACTAGTAGCAACCAACCTATAGGTTTTCTTTATTACTTACTCAACCCTTCTCAACTAGACTCTTACTAATTCCCAATCACCTATAGCTTCCCAAACTTAGGTATCATTTTCAAACCCAAATACATCCCCCCAAGGCTTATCCTCATAGGATAATAGTACCCAATTTGGATAAGAGCACTAGAATTTAGGGGTGTCATATTTTTGGCACTATTATCTAAGTTCATTTTTACCTTTAATGGTCAGGTTTTCTTAATTACTTATCTTTATCCTTGTTAGCCTAATAAAAGTTCATTTAACCCATGATCATTAGTTTCCCTATAAAAATCCATTTAAAGTCCACTTAGAAGAGTTGGCACACATTCACAAGAAAGAAGAAAGAATACAAGTAATTACACTCAAGTAATCTTCTTATTCTCTAAATATAGCCTTTCAAAACCAATTCAAGCCTATTCAAGCACTTATACTAGTCTATATTCATCAAAAGTACATTCTAGTTTTGCATTATAGTTACATATATCACATAATCACACTAAGCACTTCAAAAGGGAGAACTACATTAGCTTGATCCCTCTTTGGAGTGTTGGTATATAGGTAGCATGCCCACACATAGAGTGTGAAGTGCATCCATTGTATTCTTTACGTACTAACCCATTCTCTCTTTCCCAAGTTTGTTACTCTTGTTCAAGTACCAAGATTTCCTAAGGTTTTTGAAGATTAAATTAGACAGACAGTGAGCTATGCATAGAATCAAGCTTTGATATTTCACTACCAGGGTGTCATAGTCCTAACAAATAGAACCCAAAAACGTTAGACCAATAAGACAATAGCATCATAAGTGGATAATAGTGCCAAAACTAGATAATAGTACTAATAAGTGGACTATTGTACCAAGTAATAGGGTGTCCTATGTTTGACACTCTTATCCAATCCAAAAATAGAGTTTTGGGTCCTATTTATGATTCTTTCCATCCCTACACAACAATTTCTAGATCTTACCTCATCCGTTTTAGTAGTTAATAAGTTAAGTTTGATTTCTCTACACTTATTACTATTTTTAGAAAAGCCAAAATACATATCTATTTACACAACTTAGTAGGTTGATTAAGACATATTAATTACTAATTTACATTTACTCAAACCTTTATTTGATCAGGAATTAAACACCTAATTACCAAAAGAATAAAACACATATACACTTGTTTTATATAAAATCCTACCTACTAGGCATTAATATGTATATCCATAGGGTGTATGACTGTAGCATTATTTTGAGAAATTCTAATATGACATTTAATGAACCCAAAAAAAAACAAGAACAAGAAAATTACCAATAGGCCAAGATCTTGAAATAATACAAAAAAATTGATTTATATTGATTTCTTGAAATAACAACAAACCCACACCATGATTAAATAAGCCTCAACTCACAATTTAGAGTTGACAGGCAAAACTTCTAAAAAAACTAATGTCTAAAGTAAAACTTCTATTTTTAGCAGCTGTTATTTTTAGTAAATTACTCATGCAAGCATATGTATCTCTAAAAATATCTCAAAATATTTTAAACACTAAAATTATCCAATGGGACAAAATTCAACTGAATTTCACTTTCAATTTTAAAAATATACAATTTCTAGAAATAGAAAAATCCCCAAAAAATTATAAAACTAGATTTTCAAATGTTATTTTTCTGCATCATTCTCCTCTAATTGAAAACAACTCATATCCCATGAGTTTTACTAATTATACTTCTACCATTTATCTTTATCAATCTTATTTAGCTCCTATTTTTTATCCAAGTATTGTCTTCTTTCTGCATTCCTTCCCACTACACCAAATACTTGTTATAATTCCCTTACATTGTGCTCACTATCTTCATATCCAAAACATGCACTATCTTGTCCTTCTTTTTCTTTGGAACTTGTTGTTGACAATTTAATTATTCATCTTCACCTTCTTCTTTATGGAATTCATATAAATATGAAGCATTAAATACTAGATATATATCAAAATTATTTGGTAAACTAACCTCTTAGGCATTATCATTGATTCTCTTCACAATTGTGCATGGTCTAATATTCTTGTACTTCAACTTATTGTATGTGCCTTTTGGAAATCTCTCTTTCTTCAAGTAAACCATTACCAACTCTCCTTATTCAATTACCTTGGATCATCTTTTGACATCCATTGTTTCTTTATATTTCTCATCACTTTCTTATAACTTTCTTCTTACTCCTTACAATTGATGTATATGCTCTGCAAATGCTTCTGTATCATCACTAATTTGATCTGCAATTGGTAATTATACCAAGTCTAAAATACCCATAGTACTTCTCCCATAAATAATTTGAAAAGGTGACTTTCCTATTGATCTATTCACTAAACTATTATGTGCAAACTTAGCTTGTGGTAAAGCCAAGTCCCATTAACTTAGTTTATCTCCCACTATGCATCTCAATAAATTTCCATAGATCCTATTCATAACTTCTATCTATCCATCGATTTGTGGATGATATTCACTACTAAATTATAACTTAGTACCCATATTATTCCATAAAGTCCTCCAAAAATGACTTAGAAATTTTGTATCCCTATCTAAAGTAATAGTTTTTGGAACACCATGCAATCTCACAATATCCATAAAAATTAATTTTTCAACTCTAGTGGTATCATTGGTTTTCTTACATGAAATGAAATGAACCATTTTAGAAAATATGTCTACAAAAACAAAAATTGAATCATTACCTCTCTATGTGTTTGACAATCCCAACACAAAATCCATAATCAAATCTATCCATGGGCCTCTTAAAATCAGTAATGGCATGTGAAGTCCAATATATTATGCACATCCTTTAGCTACCTAACATATTATGCTCCTTGAAACATACCTTTTCACATATCTCTTCATATTCGGCAAAAACTACTTTCCCTCCACCAAAGCTATTATCTTCATTTTACCAAAATGTCAAGCCAAACCACCACTATGTAATTCTCCTATTATATTGTCTCGTAGAGACCCAACTAGAATACATAATTGTTTCCCTTTGAAGAGATAATGTTCTTGTATATTATAGTCATCATAAATAGAATATGTCCCACCTATTAATGGATTCCTGTACTATTCAACTATCTTACCAAAATATGGATCAATATCATATAATTATTTAATAGCTTTACCCATCAAAACATGCTCTCTTTGTGCACATCTATCATCACATAGCTTCATGAGATTTTCCCTTATAGGTATGTTTAAGTATGATTTATATTTTTCCTTTATCCTAGTATGTTGCTTTGTTACATCATTATAATAAATGGGGGAAAAATATAATCATATAAAATGCAAAATTGGATGACGTAGGTAAGAATAATAGAAACCAACCTATAGGTCTTTTTTATTACTTACTCAACCGTTCTCAGCTAGACTCTCACTAATTCCCAATCACTTGTAGCTTCCTATACTTAGCTTTTGAGACCCAAGTATCATTTTCATACCCAAATACATCCCCCCAAGGCTTATCCTCATAGGATAATAGTACCCAATTTGGATAAGAGAACTAGAATTTAGGGGTGTCATATTTTTGGCACTATTATCTAAGTTCATTTTTACCTTTAATGGTTAGGTTTTCCTAATTCCTTATCTTTTTCCTTGTTAGCCTAATACAATTTCATTTAACCCATGATCATTAGTTTCCCTATAAAAATCCATTCAAAGTCCACTTAGAAGAGTTGGCGCTCATTCACAAGAAAGAAGCAAGAATACAAGTAAGTACACTCAAGTACTCTTCTTATTCTCTACATACAACCTTTCAAAATTAATTCAAGCCTATTCAAGCACTCATACCAGTCCATAGTCATCAAAAGTACATTCTAGTTTTGCATTATAGTTACATATATCACACAATCACACCAAGCACTTCAAAAGGGAGAACTACATTAGCTTGATCCCTCTTTGGAGTTTTGGTATATAGGTAGCATGCCCACACATAGGCTATGAAGTGTATCCAGTGTATTCTTTACGTACTAAGCCATTCTCTCTTTCCCTAATTTACTACTCTTGTTCAAGTACCAAGATTTCCTAAGGGTTTTGAAGATTAAATTAGACACACAATGAGCTATGCATAGAAACAAGATTTGATATTTCACTAATAGTGTGTCATATTCCTACCAAATAGAACCCAAAAAAGTTAGAACAATAGGACAATAGCATCATAAGTGGATAATAGTGCCAAAAGTGGATAATAGTACTAAAAAGTGGACTATCGTACCAAGGAGCAGGGTGTCCTAAGTTTGACACTCTTATCCAATCCAAAAATAGAGTTTTGGGTCCTATTTATGATTGTTTCCATCCATACACAACAACTTATAGATCTTAACTCATCTGTTTTAGCACAGAATAAGCTATGTTTTATTTCTTTACACTTATTACTATTTTTAGGAAAGCCAAAATACATATCTATTTACACAAATTAGTAGTCTGATTAAGACATATTAATTACTAATTTACATTAACTCAAACTTTTATTTGATTAGGAATTAAACACCCAATTACCAAAAGAATAAAACACTTATACACTCCTATATAAAATCCTACCTACTAGGCTTGAACATGTATATCCATAGGGTGTATGATTGTAGCATTATTCTGAAAAATTCCAATATGACCTTTAAATAACTGAAAAAATAACAAGAACAAGAAAATTACCAATAGGCTAAGATCTTGAAACAATACTCAAAATTTATTCATATTGATTTCTTGAAATAACTACAAACCCACACCATGCTTAAATAAGCCTCAACTGACAATTTAGAGTTGACAGGGAAATCTTTAAAAAAATAATGTTTAAAATAAAACTTCTATTTTTAGCATCTATTATTTTTAGTAATTCACTCATGTAAGCATGTGTAGCTCTAAAAGTATCTCAAAATATTCTAAACACTAAAATTATCCTATGGGACAAAATTCAACTAAATTTTACTTTCGATTCTAAAAATAGAAAAATACCAAAAAAATTATTAAACTAAATTTTCAAACCTTATTTTTTTGCATCATTCTCCTCTAGTTGAAAACAACTCATATCCCATGAGTTATCCTAATTTTACTTCTACCATTTATCTTTATCAATCTTATTTAGCTCCCATTTTTTAATCCAAGTGTTATCTTCTTCCTGATGCACCAAATACTTGTTATAATTCCCTTGCATTGTGCTCACTATCTTCATATCAAAAACTTGCACTATCTTGTCCTTTTTCTTTGGAACTTGTTGTTTCCAGCTTACTTATTCACATTCACCTTCTTCTTTATGGAATTAATATAATTTTGAAACATTAAATACTAGAGATATATCAAAATTATCTGGTAAACTCACCTCTTAGGCATTATCATTAATTCTCTTCACAATTCTACATGGTCTAATTTTCTTGTACTTCAACTTATTGTATGTGCCTTTTGGACATATGTCTTTCCTCAAGTAAACCATTACCAACTCTCCTTCTTCAAATACCTTGGCTCTTCTTCTGACATCTATTGTTTCTTTATATTTCTCATCACTTTCCTGTAACTTTCTTCTTACTCCTTGAAATTGATGTATATGCTCTGCAAATGCTTCTGCATCATCATTATTTTGATCTACAATTGGCAATTATACCAAGTCTAAAATACCCATAGGATTTCTCCCATAAATATTTTGAAAAGGTGACTTTCCTATTGATCTATTCACTAAACTATTATATGCAAACTCAGCTTGTGGTAAAGCCAAGTCCCATTACCTTATTTTATCTCCCACTATGCATCTCAATAAATTTCCCTAGATCCTATTCATAACTTGTATCTATCCATTGATTTATGGATGATATTCACTACTAAATTATAGATTAATACCAATATTATTCTATAAATTCCTCCAAAAATGACTTAGAAATTTTGTGTCCCTATCTAAAGTAGTAGTTTTTGGAACACCATGCAATCTCACAATATCCATAAAAATTAATTTTGAAACTCTAGTGGTATCATTGGTTTTATTACATGAAATGAAATGAACCATTTTAGAAAATATGTCTACAAAAACAAAAATTGAATCATTACCTCTCTATGTGTTTGGCAATCCCAACACAAAATCCATACTCAAATCTGTCCATGGGCCTCTTGAAATCGGTAATGGCATGTGAAGTCCAATATATTATGCATGTCCTTTAGCTACCTGACATATTATGCACCTTGAAATATACCTTGTCACATCTCTCTTCATATTTGGCAAAAAATACTTTTCCTCCACCAAAGCTATTGTCTTTGTTTTACCAAAATGTCTAGCCAAATAACCACTATGTAATTCTCTTATTATATTTTCTCGTAGAGACCCAACTAGAATACATAATTGTTTCCCTTTGAAGAGATAATGTTATTGTATAATATACTCATCATAAATAGCATCTATCCCACCTATTAATGGACTACTATACTATTCAACTATCTTACGAAAATATGGATCAATATCATATAATTATTTAATAGCTTCACCCATCACAACATGCTCTCTTTATGCACATCTAGCATCACATAGCTTCATGAGCTTTTCCCTTACATGTAAGTTCATGTATGATTTCTATTTTTACTTTATCCTAGTATGTTGCTTTGTTGCGTCATTAGAATAAATGGGGGGAAAATATAATCATATAAAATGCAAAATTGGATGATGTAGGTATGACTAATAGCAACCAACCTATAGGTCTTCTTTATTACTTACTCAACCCTTCTCAGCTAGACTCTCACTGATTCCCAGTCACCTGTAGCTTCCCAGACTTAGCTTTTTGAGACCCAGGTATCATTCTCAGACCCAAATTCATCCCCCCAAGGCTTATCCTCATAGGATAATAGTACCCAATTTGGATAAGAGAACTAGAATTTAGGGGTGTCATATTTTTGGCACTGTTATCTAAGTTCACTTTTACCATTAATGGTTAGGTTTTCTTAATTCCTTATCTTTTTCCTTGTTAGCCTAATACAAGTTCATTTCACCCATGATATTTAGTTTCCCTATAAAAATCTATTCAAAGCCCACTTAGAAGAGTTGGCACTCATTCACAAGAAAGAAGAAAGAATACAAGTAAGTACACTCAAGTACTCTTCTTATTCTCTACATACAACCTTTCAAAACTAATTCAAGCCTATTCAAGCACTCATACCAGTCCATAGTCATCAAAAGTACATTCTAGTTTTGTAATATAGTTACATATATCACACAATCACACTAAGCACTTCAAAAGGGAGAACTACATTAGCTTGATCCCTCTTTAGAGTGTTGGTATATAGGTAACATGCCCACACATATGGTGTGAAGTGCATACAGTGTATTTTTTACGTACTAACCCATTATCTCTTTCCCAAGTTTGCTACTCTTGTTCAAGTACCAAGATTTCCTAAGGGTTTTGAATTTTAAATTAGACACACAGTGAGCTATACATAGAATAAAGATTTGATATTTCACTACCAGGGTGTCATAGTCCTCCCAAATAGAACCCAAAAATGTTAAACCAATAGGACAATAGCATGATAAGTTGATAATAGTGCCAAAAGTGGATAATAGTAATAAAAAGTGGACTATCATACCAAGTAGTAGGGTGTCCTAAGTTTGACACTCTTATCCAATCCACAAATAGAGTTTTGGGTCCTATTTATGATTGCTTCCATCCCTACATAATAATATATAGATCTTACCTCATCTGTTTTAGCACAAAATAAGCTAAGTTTTATTTCTTTACACTTATTAGTATTTTTAGAAAATTCAAAATACATATCTATTTACACAAATCAGTAGGCTAATTAAGACATATTAATTACTAATTTACATTTACTCAAACCTTTATTTGCTTAGGAATTAAACACCTAATTACCAAAAGAATAAAACACTTATAAGCTCTTCCTTTTATATAAAATCCTACCTACTAGGCTTGAATATGTATATTCATAAGGTGTATGACTATAGCATTATTTTGAAAAATTCCAATATGACCTTTAATGAACCCAAAAAATAACAAGAACAAGAAAATTACCAATAGGCCAAGATCTTGAAGCAATACACAAAATTGATTCATATTTATTTCTTCAAATAACTACAAACCCACACCATGCTTAAATAAGCCTCAACTCACAATTTAGAGTTGATAGGCAAAAATTCTAAAAAAAACTAATGTCTAAAATAAAAATTCTATTTTTAGCAGCTGTTATTTTTAGTAAGTCACTCACGCAAGTGTGTGTAGCTCTAAAAATATCTCAAAATATTCTAAACACTAAAATTATCCTATGGGACAAAATTCAACTGAATTTGACTTTCAAATCTAAAAATTTACAATTTCTAAAAATATAAAAATCCCAAAAAAATTATTAAAGTAAATTTTCAAACCTTATTTTTCTACATCATTCTCCTCTGGTTGAAAACAACTCAAATCCCATGAGTTGTCCTAATTGTACTTCTACCATTTATCTTTATCAATCTTATTCAGCTCCCATTCTGTAATCCAAGTGTTGTGTTATTTCTGCAATCCTTCCCATTGCAACAACTACTTGTTATAATTCCCTTGCATTGTGCTCACTATCTTCATATCCAAAACTTGCACTATCTTATGCTTCTTTTTCTTTGGATATTTTTGTTTCTAATTTAATTATTCACCTTAAACTTCTTCTTTATGGAATTCATTAAAATATGAAACGTCAAATACAAGAGATATATCAAAATTATTTGGTAAACTCACCTCTTAGGCATTATCATTGATTCTCTTCACAATTCTATATGGTCTAATTTTCTTGTACTTCAACTTATTGTATGTGCCTTTTGGAAATCTCTCTTTCCTCAAGTAAACCATTACCAACTCTCCTTCTTAAAATACCTTAGATATTCTTTTGATATCCATTATTTCTTTATATTTCTCATCACTTTCTTGTAACTTTCTTCTTACTCCTTGCAATTGATGTATATGCTCTGCAAATGCTTCTACATAATCACTAATTCGATCTACAATTGGAAATTATACCAAGTCTAAAATACCCATAGGATTTCTTCCATAAATAATTTGAAAAGGTGACTTTCCTATTGATCTATTCACTAAACTATTATATGAAAACTCAGCTTGTGGTTAAGCCAGTCCCATTACCTTAGTTTATCTCCCACTATGCATCTCAATAAATTTCCCTAGATCCTATTCATAACTTATATCTATCCATCGATATGTGGATGATATTCCCTACTAAATTATAGCTTAGTACCCATATTATTCCATAAATTCCTCTAAAAATGACTTAGAAATTTTGTGTCCTTATCTAAAGTAATAGTTTTTGGAACACCATGCAATCTCACAATACCCATAAAAATTAATTTTGCAACTCTAGTGGTATCATTGGTTTTATTACATGAAATGAAATGAACCATTTTAGAAAATATGTCTACAAAAACAAAAATTGAATCATTACCTCTCTATGTGTTTGGCAATCCCAACACAAAATCCATACTCAAATCTATCCATGGGCCTCTTGAAATCGGTAATGGCATGTGATGTCCAATATATTATGCACATCCTTTAGCTACCTAACATATTATTCACCTTGAAACATACCTTGTCACATCTCTCTTCATCTTTGGCAAAAAATACTTTTCCTCCACCAAAGCTATTGTCTTCATTTTACCAAAATGTCTAGCCAAACCACCACTATGTAATTCTCTTATTATATTGTCTCGTAGAGACCCAACTAGAATACTTAATTGTTTCCCTTTGAAGGGATAATGTTATTGTGTAATATACTCATCATAAATAGCATCTATCCCACCTATTAATGGATTCATGTACTATTCAACTATCTTGGCAAAATATGGATCGATATCATATAATTATTTAATAGCTTCAAATCCAATTACTTCACTCACCATAGTAGTTAATAATGCTAACCTCCTGCTCATTGCATTAGCTACCTAATTCTATTTTCCTGATTTATGTTTCAACAGAAAAGTATATCCTTAAAAAAAAAACCCACTTTGCATGCCTACTATTGAACTTCTTTTATGTATTCACATACTTCAAAGCCTCATGATTTGTAGATAGTATAAAATCCTTATGCACTAAATAATTCTTCCAATGTATTAATGATTGTACAATTGCATAAAGTTCAACATCATAACTAGAATACTTTATTCTTACCTCATTCAATTTCTCACTAAAATATGTTATTGGCTTTCCTTCTTGACTCAACATAACACCAATTCCCACAAATGAAGTATCACAATCAACCTTAAACACTTTGTTAAAATTTGGTAATGCTAAAATTGGTCTTTATGTAATCTTCTTCTTTAAAATTTCAAAACATTACGTGGTTGATCTAGTCCATGCAAATTCTTTACCTCTCATGCAATTTATTATTGGCTCCATAATACTACTAAAGTTTTTAATAATTTTTTTATAAAAAGTTGCTAAACCATGGAAACTTCTTTCCTCTATAATGATTTTTGGAATAAGCCACTCAACAATTGCCTTTATCTTTTCTTCATCTATTTTCACACCATCTATTAAAACTACAAATACCAAAAATACCAAACTATTCTACATAAACCTGCACTTCTTTAAATTTGCATACAACTTCTCCTTTCTTAAAAAATCCATTACCATTCTCAAATGTTGTAAGTGTTCTTCTTTAGTCTTATTGAATATCAAAATATCATCAAAATAAACAACCACAAACTTACCAATATATTCTTGTAGCACTATATTCACCACCATCATAAATGTGCTAGGTGCATTAGATAATCTTAATGACATCACCATCCACTCATATAAGCCATCCCTAGTCTTGAATGAAGATTTCCACTCATCTCCTTCATGAATTCAAATCTGATAATAACCATTCCTTAGATCAATTTTGGTAAAATATTTTGCTCCTACAAGCACATCCATCATATCATCTAAATGAGGTATAGGAAACCTATACTTTATTATAATTTTATTAATTGCTCTACTATCTACACACATTCTCCATCCTCCATATTTCTTTGGAGTTATCAATGTCGGTGTTCCACATGGACTCATACTCTCCCTTATCACTTTATTCCTTGGCAATTCAGTAACCTATTTATTTAATTCTATATGTTCTGTTGGACTCATCCTATAAGCTACTTTATTAGGTAGAGATGATATTAGAATCAAATCAATATGATGTTGAATATCTCTCTTCAGTGGTAAACCATCTATTAACTCATCAAGAATAACATCTACATATTCTTTCAACACTCTTGTTGGTTATGTTGGTATTTGCACCATTTTTGTTTCTTCATTCCTTTCTACTAGTGCATAATAGCAACCTAATACATTCATATCTTAGATAATTTTTTTAGTACAGATCATGCTTTTTATCTTCTCTTCCTCTTTAAGAGTTTAAAAAACTACGTTTGTACCACCTTTCCAAAAAGTGTGTTTTCTTTGCTCCATCATGAAATATTTTCCTATCAAATTGCCATGATCTCCCCAATAACACATGACATGCATCCATCAGAATAACATCACACCATATTTTATCATTATAACTCTTTCCTATAGAAAAACTGATTAAGCACCTTTTATCTGTTGTAACTTCATTCCATTTATTAAACCATGAAATCCGATAAGGATTAGGATGCTTTTCACATTGTAGATTTAGTTTCTCAATCATTTCTTTAGAAACCATATTTTCATAACTACCACCATCTATAATTACTTTGCATACCTTTTCACCTAAAGTACATATTGTTTGAAAAATATTTGATTACAACCATGCATCAACACCGTATTTATTCTACACTTGTTTTTTCCTTAGAGTGATCATGGTTCTCATCATGATATTCTCTCCAACATCTACTAGTACAACTTCAATATTCTACTCTTCTATTTCAGCCTCAACTAGATTTACTCTTTGGCAATCTTCTTGCCTCCTTTCTTGATCTTGATAGTTTATACACTCAAATGCTCTATTCCCTTCTCCACATATATAATAGACATAATATCTATCCTAATTTGAAAACCATCCTCTAGCACCTCCATAGCCTCTTCCTCTTTGTTGGTATTGAAACCCTTACCTATTATCATCTTGCCTTTCTACACCATGTGATGATTCACCTTTATTGGCATTAAATACACCTCTGGTGGTATTAAACCCACCTCATCTCCTTATTGGAGGGGATCCACCTCTTTTTGGACTAATAGATGTCCTAAAATTTTATCTATTTTGTTTTTCTTCTACCTTCAAAGATAATTGATAAGCCTCCTCCATGTTGAGTATTCTATGCATGCTTAATTCATCTTAAATATTAAATTTTAAACCATTTACATACCTTATATGTATCTACTCTTATTTTTCATCATGCTCCACTCATATGGAAAGTTCATAAAATTCATTTGTGTACTATGATTTTTTTGCCTCAAATTTTGAAATCTTTTGTATAAGGTTCATGCATAATCCATAGGAAGAAATTTCTCCCTCAAATTCTTCTCCATATTTTTCCATAAATTAATCTTCTCTTTACCCTTTCTCTATGTCTCTTTCTATAGGTGATCCCAAAAAATCATTGCATGACCTTTCAATTTCATGCATGCAAAATTTACCTTGTTATCTTCTCTCATAGTCTTCCACTCAAAGCACTTCTCCATGCTATTCATCCAATCTATCAACTCCTATGGTTTTAAACTACTTCCATAATGTATAAAATAAACCTTGATTCTTTCATTTCTTCCTTATAAATCCTAAACCATCCTCTCTTCTATTGATGGTGGCCTCTCTTATTGTTCTTCTTCTTGTTGAATTTCTTCATCATGATCTATGTCTTCCTCATCATCACCTCGTCTTCTTTGTTGATTGGTGATAACCTCTATTAATTATTCAACTTGCCTCTACAACTCTTATATATTTTAGTTCATCTATGCTATACCTCCTTATCCTCTCACCATTCTTTACTCCTCCAAGATTCAAAATTACTTTGATACCAGATAATGAACCCCAAAACTAATAAGAACAAGAAAATTACTATTAGGCCAAGATTTTGAAATAATACTCACAAATGATTCATATTGATTAATTTAAATAATTACAAACCCACACCATGCTTAAATAAGCCTCAACTTAGAATTTAGAGTTGACATCAAAATTTCTAAAAAAAATTAATGTTTAAAATAAAACTTCT
Organism: Torreya grandis; assembly: GCA_037957365.1. Lineage (NCBI taxonomy): Eukaryota > Viridiplantae > Streptophyta > Pinopsida > Cupressales > Taxaceae > Torreya > Torreya grandis. The sequence goes on from JARHVA010000623.1 coordinate 2,390,296, forward strand.
ATTTTTAGCAGCTGCTCTTTTTAGTAAGTCATGCATGCAAGTGTGTGTAGCTCTAAAAATATCTTGAAATATTCTAAATTCTAAAATTAGCCTATGGAACAAAATTCAACTGAATTTGACTTTTGGTTCTAAAAATATATGATTTCTAAAAATAGAAAAATCTCAAAAAAATATTAAACTAAATTTTTGGACCCTATTTTTTCTAAATCAACCTTTGATTCATACATCATATTCATTCTCATAAAACATCCTCCTAAGTATGAATTCCTTAATAACTTTGTCTTCAATTTCCTAAACCATTACTTGGTTGTAGGTGAACTTTCATGATGGTTGAAGGTGTATTTTGAGCCTATATGTGTTATATGTCTCCTTAGAATTCAAATTTGCCTTTTGACTTCAGGTATATTCATGAAATATCTAATCTCAATGATCTTGATTATCTCTTGATGATCACATTAGCCTTCTCAGTCCTTGAAAATCTTAAGACCACCAAGTAGGCCTTCTTAGCAATGACACAGTCTTATAGGTACAATTAGGGTTATAGGTTTGCATTATTGGCTTTGACTATCTCTTCTAATACTTTGGGTCTCAAACATAATGTCTAAAATTATATATCATATCTTATTTTACATACTCTTGAATGTTCTAATCCTTTCAAAACAAGTTCATTGTTTATGATAAATCCCTATAGCCTTATTTATTGGTTTGATCAAAAGAGGACCTATAGGCTGAGGCTTGTAGGTCACATTTTTTCATTGTGATAATATAATCCAACTCCAATCATATCATCACCCCTAACATTGATGTTAATATCAACTAGATAGTTCCTATATGACTACTTGGTGATGATCCCTGAGACATGCATTAACCATGTGATAATTTGAAGGCTCATATATCACTATTCCTTCTTGGTTGTAGCTAAGTATGAGGTGAAAATAATATAGAAATAGGTGTTTGAGTTATTTCAATTGATGTTTTATAGCCTAAAAAGCTTCTTAAAACATTTTATTGAGACCCTCATCTTGCTAGAAAACCTTTTCCACACCATACCACCATCATCCTTTTCATGATTGAGTTTCCCTTATATGCCTGACTATTCTTATGGTTCCTTGAGGTGATTGTATAGATAATGGCCATACTTTAGGATGTAATCTTTTAAAACCTAAAATATTCCTTTGATTCCTTCTATATCATGATGGTCTCTTTGGTAACCTCAATAAACTCCTAAAATGGTCCACTCCCCTTTAAATCACCTCAAGCCTTGCTCTCTTTTTAATTATAGGTTATTGTTGAAGCCTATTGTAGGTATCCATTAGGTTAAAAAATAATCCTATTATAGGTTTTCCTTGAATATATCACCCTTTTAACTCCAATAAGAATTTATCTCACTCTACCTCAACTCTTAATCCTTTTCTTATAGTTTCATATATTAGCCTAATAGGATTCAAGTTTCACTAGGTCTAAGTACCCTAGATCTTGACATGATCTAATAATGTAAATTTGATCATCTTCAAATACTCTTTATGATTTAAACATACCTATTACCCCTCAATTCACATATTCAAATAATCTTAAATTCCTTCAATACTCCTTAAGGTTACCATTCCTTATCACAACTAGTAGCCCTTTTTTTAGACAATTATTTCTTCTACAAACAAGTACCTTTATACCTTGATAAAATATACCTCATTCCAACCACCATATATAATTTTATTTCTTCCTACAAGGTTTCAAAACCCAACTCCACCTATAGACACCTTTTTATCCCCCTTTTTTGTTTCCATTAGGCCTTATTAGGTCTTATTTGAACCCCACAACACACAATCATCTCTTATAGCTTGTACATGTATGGAATAGGGTCAAAAACACCAAAATACCTTTACATAAATCATACCTTATATTTTCACCAATTTATAGGGTTTTTCATTGGTTAAAACTCCCTTAAACAATAAATCCTTAACCTAGGGTTTTTCCTCTCCTGCACAAGCCTGAGAGCCTAAAACATTCTATATATTGAGTCCTAGAGTGTTTAAAAAGCCTAAATGATCTTCCACATGTCTATTTTAAATTAACTCACCTATTCCAATCACTCAAACACATATTTACCTATGTTTTTCCACATTTATAATTGAATTTATCTTTGACTGTGAAGGAAATATCACCATCTATAGGCATATTTGCATCCATGGAGTAGAAAGATGTTCTAAGATTTTAAAAAAGTTAAAAACCTTAATTAATGGTAATAAATCCTTTTATTACCCCACACACTTCCTTTAATCATTAAAAAAATCTTTTGACACACATTTTATTCCTTTTATTAACCTCTAGGTTGACTATGTTTAGTTGACCATTGACTAAGTGTTTGAAAGTTTGGATCCTCCTTTATGATCTTTAGACTTCAATATATCTTTATATATTTCCATGAATCCTTTTGTATCATAAAAAAACCACAACTTACCCTCATTTAAACAAGACATTATCTTCAATTATGACTGTGCATCACTTTTAGGCTTACCAAAGGGTTCTTTTGGATGACTATACGTTATGACTTTTATATACACTAAATTATACCCACCACAATAATTATACTAATTTAAGATAATTTAGTCTAATTCATATATGTCCTATCCAAAATAACTAATTACCTAATAATCCCCATCCCATTCATACATCCCATAAACCTTTACTCCATCCTAAAACTAATTAATCTCCCTATTAAACCCCTAATGGATCATATTACCTACTAACCTACTCCTTAAACCAACTTGACAATTTAAAATTCATATTTATTCACGTACCACCCTAGCTACCCTAGCCACCCTAGCTATTCCTACATCCATATGAGCCCTAAACCTCATTAAATCCCCTTTAATCCCCTTATTTTCCCTGAAACTAGTTGGGAAGCCTCTAGAACTAGAGAAGCTTTTCTAAGACTCTAAAAGTCTCTAAACTAGAGACTTATAAATAATTTTAAATTACCCTAAAATTCCCTCCATTTTCTTATAAAATGTCATGCTTGAGCCATGGCCAAAATAATAGGAAAACCATAATCTAACTAGAAATCTAACAAGCCATCATCTTGCTACTCTCATTGCATCCATAATAGCATCCTAGCACTCATCCAAGCCATTATCCACTTCAAAAAACCTTTGGAAGCCATTGATAAAGTTCATCAAGCAATCCAACAATTCAAAATTTGGATATCAAATCATTCAAGTAAAAATCTTGGAATATAGTCATAAAGAGGTAAACAGGATGGTAAGCATGTTCTATTTATTATGATTTGCCTCTTTTATCCATTCTTATTAGTGTCATTGAGTTTTAGGTTTTACTGCTAATTTTAGTAATATTACTTGAACCTAAAATTTGGTGCATATTTTGGCAACTAGGTAGGTCCAAACCTCCCTTAATTAACCTAATAGATTTATTGAAAGTGATTTGACTGAATATAGGGCAAACTAGATGTAGATCTAAGCCTAGATTTTCAAATTTTGACATGTACATATGAATCATGACATTTCCCTAGTATTCATGGTATTGTAGTCATGGTTTTATAAACACTAGTTGTGATATTTCCATTTAACCATTAATGGTTAGGGTTTTTTTAGGGTTTTATCCTTTGACAATTTTATGACTTTGATAATCATGACTCTATCTTACTAGTCATGATATTGTAGATTACAATATCGATATTGTCAAAATTAATAGTTAGGTTTAGGTTATAATATATTTCTAATAAGCCTCCCTTTCTATAGGTATCTTATCTATTGGTGTTATTTCTATGTGTAAGATAGAAAGAAAATCCACCTAGAATCTAGTTGTTGATGCATTTTCATCAAAATTGCAACTCTCAAAATTATGGTATTGAACTGGTAATCAAAGTATTGCATGTCCCATTTGTGATATTGTTGAATGTAATATTTAGGGATACTTTTATCATATGTACCTTCCCATCACTTAATAAATAGATAATTTTGTTCTTTATTCCTTACTTTATCTATTTGGAAGGTGAATATAAATCTATAGTTGTAGGGAAGAGGACATTAAGCCAAAACCTTGACTTTTTAACTATTTCTAACAAAACCGTGACTCCCTTAGTTACGGTATTATTCTAGTAGTCATGGGTTTATCATCGATAGTTGTGATATTTTGTTGTTCCTCCTAAAATTGGTAAAACTCTAACAACTTTACCTTCTGTGTCAACAACAGAGACATCATAGGTTATATAAGAAGGGTCATAAGGTTATTTGAGTCAAGACTATATTTTATCTAAAAACTTAACCATTTATCTATCTAAATATCTTGACCTAAACTTCATTAATACCTATAAAAAGGCCTTGACTAGGGTTTGTTTCTATGTGTAAGATCTAGAGGGGGTTAGACAGAAGATAGAATAACATCATAGACTCTACCACCAAGGCCATTTTAAACCTCTCTACAATACTGTAAGTCACAAATCTATGGGCTTGTCCTGTAAGTTATGACTTTGTCACTTGTAGTTACTACTTTGTAGTTTAGGTTCATCCTCATTAGCATTAGGTTTAAATTTTTAGTTTATAAGAAAGATAACATTTTATCATAATTTTTTTTGTATTTAATTATCTGCCCTATAAATAATTTTATCTATACTAGGGGAATTATTTTATTAGTACTTAGGATATATTTTTAAAATTTTTGCTATTATCTGCAATATCACAGATTACAATCAGATGATGGTTGTGATTTTGTCAATTTGAGTAGAGATATTGTTAGATAGTCATGGTATCATTATCTAAACATAGTGGTTTTCTAACCTCTTACAAAGTCGTGATTTATGACTTATGGTTTTATTATGCTAGTTGTGATATTACACATTCTAGTTATGGTCTTGCTCTATGCACTCACGGCTTTGAAGGGACTTATAGGATTGTAAAAAAAATAATAAAAGAACTTCTAACCCCCTTTATTGTATCACCCTTTAATATTTAGGCACCCCAATAAGATTTTTAACCTTTGTGCTTGTAGGAAGGGGTGTTGTTTTGTATTTCATTATATTTTTGGATATATCATCATATTTTGTATATATCTATTGTTGTGAGAATTGTTCCTTGAATATAATTGTTTGATTGTGTGTGTGTGTGTGTTTTATCTCATAGATAATTTTTCATATTATGCCCATCACACATAGGTAATCAAATTGGTTAATTAATCATATCATGTGTTTTCTTGTTTATTAATTCCCCCTCTAGGATAGTGTAGACACCTAAACATATCCACCAATAACCTCTAATCAGGATATGGACAATGTGGCCTAAAAACACTAAAACATGCTAAATGATGTGAAACTAATATATTCAAGTGCCAATTTTGGCTAGGGTATCCCTAAATAGAGCAATGCAATTTATGAGCCAACTAACTTTGATTAGATCATTCTGAGTCAAAATACCAATTTTGCACCTATTTGTTCTAGATTACTCTTTCCTATCAAATATCTTTCACAAGATGTGTGCCTTTGTTATTTCTTATTGGTAACATCCTAAATGGGAATATGGATCCAACTCATCTAAAATCACTTTCTGATTCCAATCTAGTCAAATTTTAGACCAATAACAAGGCATTCTTGATTTGGAGTTTAGTTTGGAAAAGTTTCCAAGTTGTGATGAAACTAATTACATAACATAGAGCTCATCGAGAGCTTTCTGACACTTTTTGTAGTTTGCAAAATAAACACCATATGCCCAAGTTATAGATCACTGAAGTTATGATGTGATAGGGAAAAAATATGGTGTGACAAGATGACGTAGTGTAATGTGAACATGCCAAGTGGTCCAATCAGGTGGTGACATGTGGTAGTCAATGGGTGTTCAAAAATTTGGGTGATTTTTGTCTTTGACAACATGTATGGATTGGATAAAGCATTGTATGTTTTAAATAGCTCTATAATAGCTTGCCAATATTATAAACTTACCAAGTGAACCCCATATGCCACATGGGAGAACTAACTTGCCATGCCATCCAACATATTTCCAAGTCAAATCCAAGCCATAGACCTTGAGATTACATTTCACACATTGGAAACTATGAGAAATACATGCCACATCCAAGTACCTCATGGAACATGAGAAGAGGGAAAGGAACTTAGCGTATATGCTAAGATAGGCACACCTACCAATGTACCATGATAAGTATGGTGCCTTGAGCCCACCAAAAGGGGCATTGGTAGTGTTAAAGGAGGAGCCAACTATTTTTAAAAGACTTGAGAACTGTTCCATTTACCAATGTGGGATAAATGATAAGCTAAGCGCCCAAATAGAATGGGATAAGACTTGAACTCATGACCTCCTATGTAAAAGGGATAAGCCTTGACTGACCAAGCTACAAACTTGGAAGTGTTATATAAGGCATGAACTTGTATTTGAATTTAAGCTTTGCAAGACTATGTTTTTTTATTAAGAGGACGAGAGCTAGATGCAAGCTTGGAGATAGCTACCAAATGGAATTTTCTCCAATATCTAACCTTGTACATAGTAAGTAAGCCTTTTTAATTATGTTTTGTAATTAAAAAGAGAATGTTATTATTATTATTATTATTATTATTATTTGGATACACCAATAGTTTGAGTGAAGGGACCAAAGCAATTTTGGAAGGGGATTGAAGACTAAGGAAGGATTCCATGTGACAGAGCTTGATTTTATCAGTGTAGGTGGAATTCTTGGATATAGATCAGACTTGAGGGAATTTGTGCAACATTTCAAATAATTTGTAAGCCATTTGTTGCACAAATTTAATAGAAATAGTCTTCACTATTGGGTGGACCTAGAGATGTAGGCAAGAGATGTTGAACTCTATTATCAATTTCATGTGGTAATTTGTCATTTATTGCATGTTTTAAATATAATTTTTTGATTTTTAATTAATAATGAACATAAGCAAGTTTAAAAATTGACAATTTATGACATTTTATTTAAAACAAAAACTAGTTTAATTGGTAAATGGAAGTGAAAAGTCAATTGACAGTTCCAATCTAATTTGATAACTGAGAACACTTTTGCCAAACAATTTGCAAGTTATTTTGAGTATTTTTGAGAATTTGTTAAGTTTGAGAAATTTAGAATCCATAGTTTTAAACTTCACTTTGAGTTTATCGGTGTAGTTTATGGATTAAATTGGTATTTGAGTAGTTGATCAATAGGATTTAATAGTTGGTTGTTGTTTTTGCATCTATTTCAGCATTTGTTTTGATTTTTGTGATTTGACAGGTGCAATGGGCAAGTTGTCAAATAGAGCTAAGCTTGATGAGCTTGAAGCATATAACCAACAGATCCAGGAAGAGAATGCTTTCCTGAGAGCAAGATTGTACTCCTTGGATGAGGAGATTGAAAGTTTGAAATCAGAGCTTGAATCTAAGGATGAGCTCTTGATCAAATTGTAGTGTGGTGAACCAAAGAAGGCCATACCTTCTACTTCAGATGTAGAGACTATGACTAAGTGAAATATAAGCTATTCACCATGTAATTCATCTACTTCTTTCCATTTAGATTTAGATTCAAGTGATGATGCTTTTGGTAGTTTTGAACAACATATTAAGGGTATAGGATCCAAATTGTTGAAGAAAATGGGCTTTAGTGGAAGAGGTCTTGGTCGAGATGGCCAAGGAATTACTAACCAAATACAAGTAGAGCATAGATCTCTTCATGTAGGTTTGGGTTACACTAGTGAGCAGGTGGAAATTGGAGAAACTTCCTCTATGGCTACATGAAGACAAGCTTTTGATAGAAAAAGTTTGAAGCCACTAATAGAGCATGTGCAGTGTAAGAGAATAGGAAAATGAGGTATTGATATTCCACCTCCTAGTTTCTATACTAGAGTTAGCACTAAATCTTCTGATCCACTTTTTATGTTTATGAAATTTGGATTTAACATTCAGAAGATAATGTAATCATTTCCATGCGCTTTTTGTGGGATGCATAACCACAGTGTTACATTATGTTGTAAGAAACATGCTTTGCTTAAGCATATTACAAGAGTTAATAACCATTCTCGTCAAGGCAAAGTGAGATGAGGTAAAAGGGAGACCTCACTTGAGAAGGTTTTATGCACTCATTGCAATAAGAGTGGACATCAAATTGATCATTGTTTTAAACTTCAATCATCTTCTCATTCTAAACATGGTAAAACTAAGATGATTTATCAACCTATTAATAAGGTCAATGAAGTTAAATCAATCCATAATGATGTTAAAGAATCCACTAAGGAAATCAAGTTAACTAGGCAGAAAATTTGATTAAGTGGATTAATAATGCACTTATTTTTCAAATCATTGTTAAGAATTATGTTGAGGGAAAGAAAAAGCTTTGATAATGCATTAGTAGAGCTTGTGAGAACACTTTGAGATAGGTTCATCATTCAAAGTATTTCAATTCTCACCTTATGTTGAATAGCTCTATGTTATGGAATCTCCTATTTATGCTGAGTGAGTTATCTAGAGGACTTGAACTCATTTGATCAATTGGAGATAATAGCAGAATGCATGTTGTAGGTTGAGTTAATTCCTTACAACACTTTCTCATATTTGATTGATATTTTGAGAATGTGTCTATTTTTGGCACATGGATGCATAGATGCATTGTAAGACCCTATGGGCATGTTTGGATGTTAGGCAATATACACTTTGTGTTGTTTGCATTTGTTTAGCATATAAGTCCCATACCAAGACATTGTATTGCAGCATGTATACAACATTTATTGTATGTTGTCAGCATTAACAAATTTGTTTTGTAGTTATATTGGGAATTGTTTCAGTACACCACTTTATAGTATGTGACATGGGCAGATAGTTTTGGTATGTTGTGATCAATTTATTGGCAGATGTGGATTATTTAACTCATGCCATGTGTAGGCATTTTTACTTGTGTTAAGAATCATTTATTTTGCCAATGTTTATCTCTTACTAGGATTGGGTTCTATTTGATGTGATACAGTAGACCAGTTATCAGTTTTCAGGAGATCATAGACTTTTGGAGACCAAAAGCTTCTTTTATAGGGAGGTGTGATCCAGAGTTCAGTTTGGAAAAAGTTTCCAAGATGTGATGAAACTAATTGCACAGTGTAGATCTCATCAAGAGCTTTTTGACGCTTTTCATAGTTTACAAAATGGACACCATATGCCCAAGTTATAGGTCGTTAAAGTTATGATGTGATAGGGAAAAGATGTGGTATCAGAAGATGACATAGCACAATGTGGACATGCCAAGTGGTCAAATTAGGTGGAGACACGTGACAGCCAATGGGTGTCCAAAAATTTGGGTGATTTTTGTCTTTGATAGTATGTATGGATTAGACAAAGCATTGTATTTAAATTGTATGTTTTAAATAGCTCTGTAATAGCCTGGTGATATTATAAAATTACCAAGTGAACCCCATACACCACATGGGAGAACTAACTTGCCATGCCATCCAATGCATTTCCAATTCAAATATGAGCCATAGACCTCAAGATTCCATGCCACACATTGGAAACCATGAGAAATACATGCCACATTCGAGTACTTTGTGGAATGTGAGATGAGGGAAAGGAACTTATTGTATATGCTAAGATAGGCACACCTACTAATGTACCATGCTAAGTATGGCACCTTGAGCCCACCAAAAGGGGCGTTGCTAGTTTTAAAGGAGGAACCAACTCTTTTTAAAAGACTTGAGAACCATTTGATTTACCAATGTGGGATAAATGATAAGCTAAGCACCCAAATAGAATGGGATAAGAATTGAACTCATGACATCCCATGTAAAAGGGATAAGCCTTGACCAACCAAGCTGTAGACTTAGAAGTGTTATATAAGGCACAAACTTGTATTTGAATTTAAGCTTTGCAAGACTATGCTTTTTTTATTAAGAGGTTGAGAGCTAGATGGAAGCTTGGACATAGCTACCAAATTGAATTTTCTCCAATATCTAACCTTGTACACAGTAAGTAAGCCTTTCTAATTATGTTTTGTAATTAAAAAGAGAATGTTATTATTATTATTATTTGGATACACCAATAGTTTGAGTGAAGGGACCAAAGTAATTTTAGAAGGGGATTGAAGACTGAGGAAGGATTTTGTGTGACCGAGCTTGAGTTTATCTGCGTAGGTGGAATTCCTAGATAGAGATCAGACCTAAGGGACATTGTGCAACATTTCAAAGAATTTGTAAGCCATTTTTTACACAAATTTAATAGAAATGGTCCTCACTATTGGGTGGACCTAGAGATGTAGGCAAGAGATGTCAAACTCCATTATCAATTTCATGTGGTAATTTGTCATTTGTTGCATGTTTTAAATTTAGTTTTTTGATTTTTAATTAATCATGAATCATGCCTCCCATGCCTTATCAAAGTCCCTTTCATGCCTTCTTAATTGCTCCTCTATCCCAAATATTGATGAGCCTTATTTATCAATTTTAATTATATAATTGGATTAATCCTTAGCCACACATCTCACTCTTGAGATGGATAGTTCAGGGTAAATAGAGAGGCCATGAACATCATTTCTAAGTTATTTTGGTACAAAGTTATTATGCTCAAATATCTTCAAAGCTTAATTTGTGAAAAGTTATAATGCAGAATCAATTACAAATCTTCATAAAATTAGTGTTACCATGCCAAATTGATTGCAAGCCAAGCCATAAGCCAAAGGTGCCAAGGAGAAATGGAGTTAGCCAAGCTTCTATTGACAAGGACTTCATAAGCACAAGCTAAGAAAGCCACTAAAACAATCATTTTGGAGTATCCAAGGGAGGTAAAAGAATGTTACTTTTGCATTTTAGCTGTGTGTTTTATTCATGTTTGTTAACTAAGCTCTCCTTAGTGTCTAGGCCTAGAGATCTTATGTTAGTTAGTGTGTTTCTTTCATTTTGTTTTCATTTTGGAACTAACACCATGCTAACCATCCTCTCTTAAATCAAATTCATAGATCCACATATGGCATGCCTAGTGTGACTAGATGTATCCCACAAATGAACAAGATCATTTTACAGATTTAAAATATTTATTTGGACTATTAAAAATCTTATAAATTGATTTTCTAACTTTATTTTTCCATTTTTTGTGTACTATGGGTTTACACAGTAACAGATGTCAGCTAGTAAGATAAAAATTGATTTGATATCTTAACTAATGTCAATTGGTAAAATTGACATTAGTTGGATACCTGTCATCAGTCACATTGGTATAACTGATGTTGGTTACATAACCATCATCAATTAGAAAATGTAAATGTTTTCGGTTATATAATCGACATCGATCACTATGTTTTTCTTAAAATACAAACCTGAGAGTTCTTTTTTAAATTTCATTATTTCAAACCTAAAAGAGATTCAAGGCTAAAGTACATCCTAATGTGTTTGTTGTAGGACCAAGCTTCACATTTTATAAAAATATGTTTATATCACCGTTTGCATGCTTAAAAATTAATTAGGAACCTTGTTTGGGTGTTTAACAAAAAATTATATGTTTATAGTGAATGTTTTCAAAGTTGGCAACTAAGACCAAGGGGTCAAATGAACACCACCTCATTTTTTGAATTTGGGATTAAAAATGAACTCACTTTTTCAAATCTTTTTGTATTTACTTAGTTGTTTAGATTAAAGTCTTTTATGGCAAAAATAAAGATGTTGTGTGTATGCTCTTGTATTTGTCCCCTTTAGGAAACCCTTGGAATGAAAAGCATCATTCCTATTACAAGTAGCCTAGTCTAAGGCTCAAAAAGAAAGTCATCTAAAGCACTCTCTAAAAAATAATCAAATTTTGGGTGACTTTGAAAATGATCTTAAAGTCTTTATATTTCATGTTTTATTTATTTTTATGTATCTTGGATTGTGAGGGGGATGACATTACCTCCCATGAGTTCTTTATAGAATATTTGACCTGGGGTTTCATCTCTCAACATTGACTTCACTTACTCCTTTGGATTTGCACATAGGATGTATTTGCATTTGGACATTGTACTACACTGAGTGAACAATAGGATGTAGTGGATGTAAAAAGGACTAGACCTTTTTACAACTAGCCAATGTTATGGTCACCCAATTTTTGCACTTGTCTTTTGCATCATTTGACATGAAAGTCATTATGTAATTAATTCCCCTAGAATGATTGAAAGCTTGCTAGTTTTAGTCAACCCCACATTTACATACCCTTGCTAGGATTTGGATGATTATACGTAGTGTATTTTGGTCATTTATCTTATTTGGTATGTTTTGAGACTAAAACTTGTTTGTTTATATATAAGCCATGTCAAAACCAGTTTGTCTATATATGTCACTCTTTTTTTTAAAGAGGTGTTATGCTAACTATTTCACACCACACTTGTGCCTTGAAGGTTTTGCTAAATTTGTTTGTGTGTATGTCATTTGAGTTATGAAGGGTAGTGTTATGCTGCCCAAATCATGTCAAAACATTTTGAGCCTTTTAAGTCTTTAAAAAATAACATTAAACACATTATTTAAGTATGATTACACCATTAAGCTGCTTAATTTATTTAGAGACTTGTTTACCATTATATCAAAACCCTTTATTTTAAACCATGTCATGTCTACCATTTGGACCTTTGTCTTATGTCATCATTTTATCTAATCTTGTCTAGCTCATTTGATCAAATACTAGTCTTCAACATTCAGTTTTCAATTAGCCTTGTCAATTTTGGATTCAAACATGGATTGATTTCTATTTAGGCCTTAATTCATGGGGCTGATACATAGATATTTCTCTTTTGGGTTGCATAACTTTGGTTAATCGATTACCCAAATTTGAAAACTATTGATGGTTTGTTTATTTAGTATCTATCCTTATCATTATTTGTGACTTTATTTGGGAGAACACAACCTTTCTCAAAGATCATTTTGTCTTATGTCTTATGCCAACTAATCATGTTTATGTTTGATTCCATGTGTCAGGTGTATGTCAAAGTTGTTTCCAAACTTATTAGATTAAATCAAATCACATCAGCATTTGTTTAGAGTATAACTTTTGATGCCATTTGGCCAAAAGTCCTAGCATATGCCTATTTGTTTAAGCCTATCTTCTGAATCCACATTTGGATAAAATACATAGTAACTCAACTTTTCCCTTTCCTATTTTAGACCTTGTTTAGAACACATTGACCTAGACCTTTGACATGCCCATTTTTAATCAGACACTTGAACTTTTGTGTGTATGAAATTTCACATTAGTTATTTGACACTAAGCTATTTTATGCCAAGTCTTAGCACAAATCATTTTGGAGATACAAATCCAATTTAAAACCATATTAGAGATATAGCTCCACCTTTTGACCAAGTTAGACCAAGCTTGAACCATTTGTCCTTTAGATATAGTTTTCTAGAGTTTATAGAACTCAGTGTTTTTTGTTTTAGAGATTTCATAATTTACATGAATATGTCTCAATACACTTATGGTGTAGTAACTTATAACCTAACTTATGATAGAATGGCCACACAAAATGACTTTTATGGCTTTATTCAAGACCTCAATAATACTAATATGGTTTGTGAGATAGATTTATATCTGCCTCATATTAATCATTCATGGGAACAAAGTCATGAAACAACTTAAAATCCAACTCAAGACCTTGATTGGTATGAATAGGCTTGTGAAGAGGACTTTGAAGACCCAAATACATATAATTTTGTTCAAGATATGAATCCATACCCTCTTTTCAATAATCAGTACATGAAACATAGTCAAGAACCAACTTATGAGCCAACTCACAACTAGGATGATATGGTTTATGAGGAAGACTTAGATGCTTTGGATTATGTGAGTAATCAATTTCCACCACATCATACCATTTCTATTCCAAGACCATAATGTTTTACCATTCCCATACCAAGACCTCATCATTTATTTTGTGTGATCAATAAAGCTCCACAATGCCCCTTCATCATATAAAGACCTAGTCCTTTGGCTTGTGTAAGTACTCAAGCCCCACAACGCTCTATCATTACCATATCAGGACTTTGTCCTTCGGCTCATGCAAGAAATCATGCTCCCCAAATCCCTACCATTATCCAACCACAAATTATTCCTCATCTAGTACCAATCCCATCCAAACCTCAATCAATCTAATCATTCACAGACCAAGCTATGTTTAAAAATTGTATTTTCCAACTCATTGGAAACCAAGGACAAGAGAACCAACTAATTTAAGATGTTTTTGTTGAACCAACCACTAGTGATAAGTCAACCTATAATAAATTTCCAATTGATCCTATACTAGTTGTTAAGGAGTCTCAATTTGATGAGCTAGTCTTTACTGAGTCACTTATTAATGATTATAAAAAACTTTGGGAAAATCATTACCTTAACTATGTGCCTATTTTTCAAGATCCTCCTATTGATAAGCCAGTGTTTGAGGAGTTGTCTCTTGACCTATTTCCCATCCTAGAGGAGTCTTACTTTGACAAACTATTTTTTGTGGAGCCCATTATGCCATCACAGGCCATTACTTGTCCAAAACCAAATATTCAATAAGACATCATTGTATTAGAGTAGCCATTACATGATGAATCAGAGTTAGATTTAAGTTATATTCTTGAAATGACATCAAATTTAGCATCAGAATCTGAATCAACATTAGTCTCAACATTAGATTTAGATTCTCTTGAGTTAAAAACAAATTGAAAAGAAGAATATGTTCATGATTATTACCACATTGGTTACACATGCCTTGAAAATCAATTTGAATACTTTTATGATCCTTATATAACTTTTGAGGATGAGTAATTTAGCTTTGAAACAAGTTATCTTAGTATCTTTTACAAGGATTATGTAGCCTCTCCCCATTCCATTACCATTTCATAGGCCATTACCATCAACCAAAATATCCATATCATTGACATTCCATCTCCCACAAGTGTTAATTAGAATCGAAAAAATCACACTTTGTTGAATTAAATCCATGGTGAAATATAAGTTGAAGAAGAGTAAGGAGGCCAAGACCACATTCATGTAGTAGAAGAACACTCTCCTAGTAAAACCTTTTCAGAGGTGCCAGGGGGTAATCAAAGTTATAACTTAGCATCTTCTAGTGAAACTTTTTTGGAAGTGCTAGAAGACAATTAAAGTCAAAGCTAAACATTCCTTAGTGAAACATTCTCATAGGTGCTATAAGATAGTCAAGATAACTTCATTGGTGAAAACCTCATTGAAGAACCAATAGTTGAGCATAAAAGTTCTTCACTGCTTGATGAAGACAAAATCAAAGATAAAATCAAAATAGCTTCCCATCTACAGTCTAATCAGATGGTAACTACTCTTAAGATCAAACAACAAAAAAATATGGTGGTCCTATCAAGAGAACAAATTTTGGCCCCACCATAACCAAATTTATATTGAGTCTGACATCATCAACATTACATGTGATTGAAAGTCCTGATATTCATTTGTTTCCAAACATTTCCACATTCCATTATCATCTACCATTCCATTTCATAATCAAACCTACCATCTATTATTTGTCCTTATTTACCATCCATAATGGCACTTTCCTTTGCAGAGGCTACAAAGATACCTTGTCTCAATGTTTTAAGGAATTAGAATCAATGACCAATGAAGATCATATAAACATTATTACAACCAAATCTACAGCTAGTTCTTGATAGAGTAGCTATTCAAATGAGATATGGGCTAGAAATTAACATGATAAAGTATTTTGTTTATATCATTTATTGATTAGGATGTGCATCTCCATCTCAATAGGAAAAATGGAATCATATGCCATTTAGCACACCTAGGCTAAAAACATGTACCATACCATTTCACATTGCCATGCCATTTCCATTATTACATATCCATTTTCCATTGTCATGTATCCTACCATTCACCCCATCACTTGGGGGAAAACCCTCTTACCATTTTATACATTCTATTATTCTATTCCTATCTAGACAAAAGCCTACTTTTACTCATCCTACCCAATCCTATTTTGATCCTGGTTACTTTCATTCTTCCCATACCTTTTGTGGGGGGATTCTAATCAGGTTTCAATAATTAATCTAATATGTATTTCAATGATTGTCTATGAAAGTAGTGTGATAGTTAATCTAGCAAGATATCTTTCATCCTATCAAGTTTGTTTATGTGAGCCTGATTATATCCACCTATGGGCAAATCAGTGTTTCACCAGTCTTGCTACTAATTATAACCACTTATGGGCAAATTAGTATCATTGACCTATGCCATTATATCTTAGTTATAATTGCCTATGGGTAAACTAGGGACAACATTTGTTTATCATGCATTCTCACATCACTTTACCATCATTATTTTCATTTGATTGGCCATTTATCAGATTTGAGAACTTATAAGGACTTAGTTGGTTTTCCCCACCTTTTGTGTGGATGGAATTAATATAACTTGAAGTCATTTTTAGACTATGTGGGTCATGATCAATTCATATTGAGGTCACCTCAGTCCCCCTTTCCATACACTCTCTCCATTTTTTGAGTAGGTATCTTATCATTCTCTAACAAGTTAAGATACCCTCAAAATTCAAAAAACATTCACATATTTCAAAAATCCAAAAATATTTGTCTTGTCTAAGCCTAGTCAATTATCCTTGATCTACCTTACTGGGTCATCATTATTAGGATGCTTTCTTTTGCTTTTTTTTAGATTTTTGTTTATTTGTTTATTTTAGGTTGTTTGTTTGTTTGTTTGTTTGTTTTTCTTTTTATTTTGTTCACTTTCCTATTTATTTATTTCCAACACTATTGCCTTGACTCAGTCTATATGTGTTCATTGGGTGATTCCTCAAGCACATTATTCTTAAGTCCATCCATATTCATCCATTAACATTTTCATCATGGTTTTTATCATTAGTTCATTATTTTCAAGTGTTTATTGGATCTAGAGTAAGTCCTTATACATATTTTAGCCAAGTCTTCACGGTGTTCTATCATGAAGCTTACCATCACATGCTACAACAAAAATCAACTTCAAGAAGGTCTATAATTAATGGAGCCACAAAATTTTCTCCTTGGCACCTTGGAAAATCCTTTCACCCATCTTGATCAAATCAACCCATTACCCATTATAGTTGTATCATTGCTAATAAGGACATGCATCTCCTTGTTAGCAAGTATAATTAAATCATTCACACTAATAAATCTTATTCTTCTATTCATCTATTTTATCACTTTTCACATGCTCAATCTTTAATATATATTCCAAGTTATATCCTTGATTTATGCTTGTTAATCATCCCTAATTGGTGCACAATCATCTTTAGCCAATCCAGGTCTACTTAATGATTATAACTACATATGGGAAAATCATTATTTTAACTTTTATTCTTGATTATAACCACTTTTGGGCAAATTAATATCTTTTTTACATTAATTCATGCAAGCATTTTCTCATTTGGATTAATCTTAATCATGGGTTAATTCTACCTTTCTTCTTTTTTCTTTTCAAGGGATCATCCATCAACAAATGTGATGGCCACTCCCTCAAGGGGGCATCATCATAGGCTTCCTAAAATCATTTGGAGCTTTTTTCTTTAGTCATCATTTTCTTCTTGACATATATACCATATCTCATTATTTGAGAATACATTGCTTTGCCTATAGTTTGTAACATCTTCCCAAACATGGGCAAACTATAGATACCTAAATCTAGCCACCAATAACCTCCAATTAGGTTTTTGACAAATTCTCACCCAAAATGCATAATTTGGTCTAAAAACACTAAAACACGCTAAATGATGTGAAACTAACATATTCAAGTGCCAATTCTGGCTAGGTTATTCCTAAATGGGGTAATACAATTTATAAGCCAACTAACTTTGATCAGATCATTCTAAGTCAAAATGATAATTTCGCACCTATGTGATTTGGATTGCTCTTTCCTATCAAATCTCTTACACAAGATGCATGACTTTGTTATTTGTTTTCGGTAACATCCTAAATGGGAATATGGATCCAATGCATGTAACATCACCTTCTAATTCCAATCTAATCAAATTTTAGACGAATAACAAGGCCTTCTGATCAATTTGGTAATTTGTGCACAAAGTGCTTAAGATTTAATTAATACAAATTAAGAGCCTAATCAGTAAATCCATGGAAACTTGTTGAATACTTATTTTTGGAAATGAATATTTAATATCTACATCATCAAGTGACCACATTTCTTGGGAAGACATCCATAGGCCATAAATGCCACAAATATTAGGATTCATGCCTCCCATGCCTCATCAAAGCCCTTCATGTCTCTTAATTATTCCTCTATCCAAAATATTTATGATCCTATTTATCAATTTTAATTACAAAATTGGATTAATTCTTAGCCACACATCTCAATCTTGAAATGGATGGTTTAGGTTGATTTGATCAATCTCAAAAATCTATAAATAGAGAGGCCATGAACATCATTTCTAAGTTATTTTTGTGCAAAATTATTATGCTCAAATATCTTCAAAGCTTAATTTGTGAAAATTTGAAATGCATAATTGAATACAAAGCTTCATGAAACTAGTGTTACCATGGCAAATTGATTACAAGCCAAGCCAAGCCATAAGCCAAAGTTGCCAAGGAGAAATGGAGGTAGTTAAGCTTCCATTGACAAGGACTTCATGAGCACAAGATGAGCAAGCCACTACAACAAGCATTTTAGAGCATCCAAAGGAGGTAAAATAAGGTTTATTTTTCATCTTAGTTGTGTTTTTTAATTCATGTTTGTTAACTAAGCTCTCCCTAGTGTCTAGGCCTAGAGATGTTATGCTGGTTAGTGTGTTTCTTTCATTTTGTTTTCATCTTGGAACTAACACCATATTAACCATCCTCTCTTGAGTCAAATTCCTAGATCCATAGATAACACGTGATGTGGAATTCATCCCCATGTATAGGCTTAGTATATAGGGGTTAGTGTCATGGATTTTACCACCACATGCTAAACAAACTCCATTTTTTGGTAAAGTCTAAATATTAGGAGAGTCGTCTCTATGGCCTAAGTGGAATTTCCCATAAAGGGTTCCATGGAGTGAGGGGTGGTTAAAATCCAAGACCCAAGGCAATTAGATAAAATATTACATGGGCTTGAGCCCCAATGTACCCTCATGTATATCAAGTACATACTTAGAAAATTTTGTATACCTTAGACTAGAGGACTTTGGCTATAACAAGTATACCACTTAGGATTTAGTATCAGCTTTGAAGTAGCCATTGAGTGTGAGTAAGGTTGAGAGAGTTTGATATATTTCATAATGGCTCACAATCCTACAACCTCATTTGTGAATCCATTAGATGGTGTGGGCATTGGGTTACACACCCACTTATAGTTGACTAATTTAGGGTCATACTTATGTATGTTGTTTGAGTGTTATGATGAGACCCATATTGTTTGTGAGCTAAGTCAGCCTACATATATTTTATGTGATACCTTAGACATCCTCTAAGTTAAAACTCATCATCATATCATCCTATCATAATCATATCCCATCCTATTCCTCATACCATTATATTATTTATCAACCTCCTATTTGTTATCTCTCCACCACATTCTCACATCCATATAGCATTCATTTTGATACCTATTTTACTTGATTCTATATTTCCCCCACCCATATATTGGTCACTCATACTTATTTGACATCTTTTTGACATCTAGCATCCACCCTCTTGATTCACATATTATAGTCCATTTTCTACATCTATTATCCACTAATCCATCCTATAACATCTTCATGTAGTAATATCCTCCTTTTAAAAACTAGTGTGTTATATTGTTCTATCTTTTATCCATTTTTATATCTTGACCAATATTCATCCCATACTACCCTTGACCATTTATTTACCCTATAATCTCATATTTACCTCATATTATCCGTCATATCTTAATCCATCCCATCTTATAACACCTCCACATAGTAATTACCCCTTTCACATATTTATTTGTAAACTAGCTTGTATATATCATCTTGTCTCATATCCATTTGTATATCCATGCCTTTGACCATATCACACCATTTTGTATATATATGAACTATAGCTACTATCTACCTATATCATAATTGGCATAGTATCTATCCGTATCACACCCCTCATTAGCAACTAAACAACATCCACCTCTACCTCTACATATTGTTAATATCATCCTCCATCCATCCCATTTCTATTTAAATACTAGATTTCATCTTGAAATCAATGGTTTAGTGGCCACCAATCTTCTTTTAATCATCATTCATCATATCTTATCTCTTCTTAACTTTTAATTATCAATAGACAAATTCTTCTAAGATTTTAATCTAACACCCATCATTACCTTCATCTTTATCAGGTACCTTTGTCATCTAGAACCCATATAATTGTCTCTTTACTAGTAGATAAAGATTTTTGATCCCATCACTCTTTCCTCATCCTTTCTATATTGGTTGAGGCTTTGTATCTTGGTAATTCTTGGTTATCCCCTCTTCTTACATCATCATCTTTTGATCACTAGTAGATTTTGATCTATAGATAGAGCTAGTAGTTTAAGACTTCAATCTCATCCATCGCATTTCATCACATACCTCATTCATAATGGTTATCCATACCTGATCCCAACTTAGGATTGGACAAGGATCCAATCAATATAACAACCCATTGGGACATATGATTGACCCAACTCAAGAATATGATGAAAATCATAGTGATATGCACACACCTAGGGAAGAGAATGAAAGATTTAAGCCCATCCATAATGACAAAGTAAGGAAAATCATTGACTACTATTTATATGAGAATTGTGACCATGTCTTAGCCCATGCCATAGAAACTAGGGGCACATTACCTCCCACTTTTGACCACACTGTATTAAACAACCTAGTCTATCCTCCATCATGACCAAATATACCATGCCAAAACATTAATCACATACCCAAAGATAAAAAAAAGGTGTGGACTATGTATTTATTGATGAAGAATGCCCACCCCTCTTCATAATAATTGCACTAAGGCTAATAAGAGACAAGATGCCTTTGAAGATCACTTAGATCAATTAACCCAACAAATCAACCAACTAATTTGGAATCAACATCCACTATCCCCTAGATGAAATAATGAAAATAATACTAATAAAAATAACATCAATAATGCTAATAATACCAAAAACACCAATAAAACCAACATCACCATTAATACCCTTAATGTTAATAACACTTATAGTACCCATATCCCCAAGGTAATTGTTGACCATTTTGGCCCTGCAGGCCAAAATCGGTCCCCTTCTTCCCTTGCTATTTGAAGCCAGTCAATTTTAGGTTGCACGAGTTCATCAAGCTTCAGTTCATCACTTCAATTTAATGGCAAGTTCAATGGTGAGGTTCAATGAAGAAACAAGTTCAATGGTGAGGTTCAACGGAGAAATAGTTCAACATCAAAGCTAAATAATGACAGGCATGCAAACATCAAATTTCATGGTAGAGGAATCATCAAAGGGAAGGAATAAGAAAAAGAGACCACGTGTCAACTTCTGTGTGACTCTCAAAGGACCCTAAAGGTGAGTGGATGCCACCACATGTCCTTGCCTACCTCAATAGAGTGTGACAAGTGTCTGCATCTAAGGCATTAGGTCTCTCTTAAGCTTCAATGATAAGTTTCTCTCAAGAGTAAGTAAAAGCAACCATGTGTCAACTTCTGCTTAACTCTCAAAGGACCCTATAAGTTAAGTGGATGCTGCCATGTATCCCATCATTATCTCAGTGGAAGCCACCACATGTCAATGTCTACATTTAAAAGTGTCTTCTAAGTGTCCAAGCAGTGGACTATGACACATGTCAGAAGTGGATGCACTTTTAGCTAACAGCTAAAGGAGTTAGAGGAGGCAAAGTAGCCAAGCATAGAAATAGACAAAGTGATCCAAGTGGTGTAAGAAAGTGTCAATTTAAGGAGTTATTCTAGTGGTTGACATAGTGCCTGCCATACAATCATCAAGAGGTGCAAACAGTGAATGATGCAACCCATTTTTCTTCATTTTGCATTGATGAGCAGATAAACAGTGTGGCCCATACTTTCAAATCATTATAAGGGCTGACACAGAATTATCTTAGAGTGGCTTCCTCTTCCCAATGCTTAGAAGGCACATGGGTCACTTGTAAAAGGGTGCCAAAATAGCCTTTTTCTTCCTTTATAAATTGTAAACTTCTCATTCTGAGAAGGAATCCACTCTCTTAGCCTTAAGGCAAAACTCTACCCCAAAAATCTCTCAGGCTTGTAAGGCAGAGCTCTGCCAGATTTTACCTTCAATTAAGACTTAGCATTTTTACCTCCATTTTGACTTGCATTCACACATATGTCTATGTTTTCTTTTTTTAAAGTCATTTTCTTTGATGCTTTTCATAGAATGACTCCAACATGTCTAGTGCATTGTGAAGTCTCCTTTTTACAGGTCTACCAGAAGTGTCTACAGAAAGAATATAGGTGCCTATGAATAGGCTATCAAAGTGTGTCCCAGTTTGCTAGTTCCTTCCTTCCTGTACTTCCACAGACCCCTAGCTGACTGTTGAAAAAGAACTTCCAACTATAGATGAAGTGTATGGGCATTTATTCTTGGTGAAAAGTGTATGTTTGGGCTGGGTGGGTCAACTTTTCTAGTGTATCACCTTTTCATTTTTTAGACTTAGGTTCTATTTTCAGCATCTCTCTCTCCCTTTTTATCCCCCCCTTTTTCATTTTATTTGTTAGGAGTAGGAGAAACTAGGGCCTAAAAGATACATTAGAGGGAGCTAGCCCTCATCTAGAGACTCTCCCCTCCAGCTTCATCAGTCCCAGAGGTGAGAGGGGAGTTTCCATTATTACGTGTGGAAGGGCAAGAGCTAGGCATCTTACCCTGGGTGCGATCCACTATGTCAACATTTTTTTACATGCATAGTGGGACCAACTAGGACAAGTTTTTTTCAAAGAGTTGAAGAACTTTTGGTGTGTTCTTCAACCAACCAGCTTTTGGAGGCTTTTGTATCAACACCAATGGCAACTCCAAGTTGAATCAACTGGTTAAGTAGCCTAGTGCCATCAAAAATCACATTTTTATATGTATAATTCCTTTGAATAGAATCATGGGCCTTGTATTCATTCATATTACCATGATCAAGATCAAAACATTCATGTAATCCCCTTAAGTAGCCCTCCTAGTTGCCCTTTAACCAAAAGGGAAATTTCCAATTCAGAGATCTTTTGCCTTGATGGTAACCTCCTGACCTGGGGGGAAATAGTGGAATCATGGGGTAGGAAAGAGGAGAAGAAAGGTTTTGCTCAAAACCTTAAAAAAGATAAAGCTGCTCCTAGCCATGATTCCTATGATCTCTAAGAAAGACTATCCCAGGAAAATATAGCTAGGAGAATTGCAGAGTTTGAATCCAAAAAGAGATTCCTTAACTAGTGTGTGATGGATAGTTCAGACCCAATAGCACATTCCATGTCTAAACAAACCCCACCTACACACCTCCAAGAGAGTTATTAGGCCATACCTGATATTGATAAAGTTCTAGCTAGATGGAAGGAAGAGAATCATTTGATTCTAGCTCAAGGATTGCCTCCTCTTCCACATGTTTTTTCCACTTCATCCTTTCTCAAGGAGGAACCTATTCTATAAGAGGCGAGTGAGGAAGAGAAGATCTAGTCTATAATTCTTTAGGAGGCTATCATGAGCAAAAATGAAGAAATCATCATCGATGCTCCTTTTGAAGACCTCATCAACAATGGAGAAGACACAGGGCATGCATTCATGTAGATGTTCCAGCAATATGAGGAGGAACATAAGCATGGTGAGCTCTCTTCCCCTCTATTTGGTGAACTTCTTTTTTACTTCAATGAGGAGGATGACTACACTGAGGAGCCTAAGTTAGAGGAGGATCAAGAGAATATCTTTAAACATCTAGAGATCTTGATCTTTGAGGAGGAAAAGGAGAGGTCTATCTTCCTTAAGGAAAGCCTTGAAGAAGAGAGCTTTGGAAAAGAAAGTGATGTTCTATGGGATGAGCAATCAATTTGTGATTCCATTTCAGACATCACAATAGTCACCCTTCTACAAGAAGGCCAAGAGGAAGTAGAGGAGGAGTTTGATAGAGTCTTCAATGAAGTAGAAGAAAATAAGTCAAATCATGATGCACTGCAAGGAGATTATGCACATCAAATGGCTAACAGTGATAAGCCAGTAACTACTAATTTCTTAGTGAAGAGCACTAGTATAAGGGACCAACATTTAACAAGCTTCTAAGGATAAGCAAAGTACATATATGTTATAAGAATTTTTGATTTTGATCCACTCAGATACAAGCCAAGTAAGGTGACAAGCAAGAGGAGCAAGTCACCAAAGCCTTTTCTCATTCAGCCACTTGTTTAGCACCATAAGTTCACTAGCCAAGAAGGTGACTTAAGAAATTTTCCCTTCAATCTAAGAGGGAGGAGAGAATACCTGGTTAGCTATATATAGTAGTTTTCTTTCTATTTTCTTTCCTATTTTCCCTAAGTGTAGTTTCCACAAGTAGCATTTTTAGCCTTGTGTGTGTTTTTCCCTTCTGTATTGGGGGTAAAAGTTTCATGTTTGATTTTTGGATCTATCAGGGTTATTAATAATATTTTCAAGCTACATATTGAGTTCGTGCCCAATGGATTTTAAGGTAATTGGTCCTTAAGCATAGTAGGCATGCTTCCCCTGGGAGTAGCCAATATGTTGACCATTTTGGCCCTACAGGCCAAAATTAGTCCCCTTCTTCCCTTGCTATTCAAAGCCAGTCAATTTTAGGTTAAATGAGTTCATCAAGATTTGGTTCATTGCTTTAGTTCAATGGCAAGTTCAATGGTGAGGTTCAACAGACAAACAAGTTCAATGGTGAGGTTCAATAGAGAAATAGTTCAATGGTAAAGCTAAATAATGACAGGCATGCAAACGTCGAATTTCATAGCAGAGGAATCATCAAAGGAAAGGAATAAGCAGAAGTGACCATGTGTCAAATTTTTTATGACTCTCAAAAGACCCTAAAGGTTAGTGGATGCTACCACATGTCCTTGCCTACCTTAGTAGAGTGCAACAAGTGTCTGCATCTGAGGCCTTGGGTCTCTCTTAAGCTTCAACGGTAAGTTTCTCTCAAGAGTAAGCAAAAGTGGCCATGTGTCAACTTCTACTTGACTCTCAAAAGACCCTCTAAGTTAAGTGGATGCCCATGTATCCCATCATTAGCTCGATAAAATCCACCATGTGTCAATGTCTGCATTTTGATGTGTCTTCTAAGTGTCCAAGTAGCAGACTATGACACGTGTCAGAAGTGAATGCGCTCTTAGCTAAGAGCTAAAGGAGCCAGATGAGGTAAAGTATCTAAGCAAAAAAATAGACAAAGTGATCCAAGTGGTGAAAGAAAGTGTTGATTCAAGGAGTTATTCTAGTGGTTGACACAATACCTGCCATACAATAATCAAGAGGTGCAAACAGTGAATGGCGGGACCCAATTTTCTTCATTTTACATTGATGAGTAGATAAACGGTGTGGCCCATAATTTTGAATCATGATAGGGGCCGACACAACATTATCTTCAAGTGGCTTCCTCTTCCCAATGCTCAAAAGGCACATGGGTCACTTGTAAAAGGGTGCCAAAGTGGCCTTTTTTTTCTTCTATAAATTTTAGAGTTCTCATTCTGAGAAGGAATCCACTCTCTTAGCCTTAAGGCAAAAATCTGCCCCAAAAATCTCTTAGGCTTGTAAGGTAGAGCTCTGCCAGATTTTACCTTCAATCAAGACTTAGCATTTTTACCTCCATCTGGACTTGCACTCATGCATATGTCTATGTTTTCTTTTGTCTTAAGTCATTGTCTTTGATGCTTTTCAAAGAATGACTCACACATGTCTAGTGCATTGTGAAGTCTCCTTTTTGTAGGTCTGCTAGAAGTGTTTATAGAAAGAATATAGGTTCCTATGAATAGGTTGTCAAAGTGTGTCCTAGAACAACTTTGCTAGTTCCTTCCTCCCTGTACTTCCATAGACCCCTAGCTAACTGTTGCAGAAGAACTTCTGACTTTAGATGAAGTATATGGGCATTTCTTCTTGGTGAAAAGTGTATGTTCGGGCTGGGTGGGTCAACTTTTTTGGTGTATCAACTTTTCATTTTTTAGACTTAGGTTTTGTTTTTAGCATCTCTCTCTCCATTTTCATCCCCCCTTTTTTTAATTTTATTTGTTAATAGTAGGAGAAACCAAGGCCTAAAAGATACATCAGAGGGAGCTAGCCCTCATCTAGAGACTCTCCCCTCTAGCTTCACCAATCCCATAGGCGAGAGGGAAGTTTCCATTTTTGCATGTGAAAGCGCAAGAGCTAGGTGTCCTACCTTGGGTGTAATCCACTATGTCAATAGTAGCTAAAACAAAACTACCAATCTTCTTAGGGATCCTGCCTTTGCCCAAGAATGGAGAGTAATGAAAGAGACCCTTCAATAGATAGATCCAAGGTCACAAGTCCCTAAATATAAGTATGAAGACTTTTTTTCTCATCATTATACATGAGTATTTTGAAAATACCCTTTATTTCACATTTTGAAGTGCCCAAATTTGGGAAATATTGAGGAAAGGGGGATCTTAGAGATCACATCCAAGAGTTTTATGTAGATTGGCATGAGGTGGCCTATGAATATGCTTATCTATTTAGACTATTTCCAAAATGTCTCATGGGACCTACTTTGGAATGGTTCATGTACTTGCCTAAATGGTCAATATCTAATTTTAGAGAATTAACAGAGCAATTTGTTAGACATTTCTCATTTAATATTAAGTATGATAAAGACCAAACAATGAAGTGGTGAAAATCTTGCATATTTCCTACAAAGATGGAAAAGTTTGGCAAGCCATTTCAACCTACCATGACTAAAATAGAATTATCCAATATTTTTTTAAATAATATCAATAACAAAGTCAAATACCAATTAAAATTATAGTGTGCTAAGACCTTTGATGAGATCATAGAGAAAGGAATGCAAATATGAAAGGACCTTATTGAAAAGTGAACCATCAAACTATATTCTTGGAATAAGCATACTTTAGATCAAGATAATTATTTATAAGGAAGTCTTAAATAAAAAAAGAATGTCATCGGTGATGGGGTAATAGATTCTAAGTAAAATCATGTATATATAGTCCAAAATAAAGACCTACACACCACCCAAATATCTCTTCCATCAAGGTTATTTGAGGCAAATCAAAGTCTTGTATAGGTAAAAGACTACTCACAAGCTTAGGAGTCCCAATATAAATAGTCTTAGATCAATTGATTATCACCAATATGATCACTTTGCCTGAAATCAAACTTGTGGATGACCACTAACCAAAACCAAGCTAGTATCATGAAGATGAGTTTTACAAGTACCATAGGGTTAAGGGGCATGATACAAAATGATGTATTCAATTAAAACACTACATCCAAGATTTAATTGAGAAGTGAGATATTGATATTGAAGAAAAATCCCTAACAAATCATTAAATAAATGGGCAACTTGAAATTTACAAAGATACACTCCCAAAACATGACTAAAGGAATTGGAGACCACAAATAGACCAAGGTCAAGCCTCTTCATCTAATTATACTAACTATCATAATATCCCTTACCATTATATCAACACCATCAAAATACACAATATTTAAGAGACCACTCCATCTTCATCCCCCATCCTAAATATTAATTAGGCCACTATTGATTGCATCATTACTACTAAGCACAATAAGATCATAGTTCCCATGACACCCTCTAAAGACCCTTCCACTTCATTTGCTACCTAAAAGGTGAATGCATCTAATAAAACTCAAAGCTATTCTAATAAATCCTATGATATCATTTAGAAACTTGAGAAGACCCCAATACAAATATCTTTAATGGAGCTCTTGAAAATTTTTGCCTTACATTAGGAAATATTAAATCAAGTATTAGATGATCTAAAAGTCCCTAATGACTTTGATACTAATCAGTTTTAGGCACTAGTAGCACACCTATCCCCCTCATAGTAAATAAATTTTGGTCCCTATGATATGCCTCCTATTGTCCCAAACCATAATTATTCCCTATACATCGAAGTAACCATCTCCCACCATCAAGTTTCCCATGTCCTCATAGACAAAGGATCAATGCTTAATTTATGTAATTTGGACTTTTTGAAGAAATTAGGATATTCAAAAACATCACTAGGGCCCACATTGATAATGATAAAAGTTTATGATGATAATTAAAGGACATCATTTGGGACCATTTATCTCCCCATTACTATAGGACCCATGGTGCAATAGATTCTAGTCCATGTTGTGGATGTAGATTTGCCATATAACATCCTACTTGGAAGACCATGGATTCATGAGATTCAATATGTTCCATCCACCTTACATTAGTTCCTAAAGTTCACTCACTCTAGAATGGAGTTCACCATCCCTTGAGTCATAGACCATCTTCATAATTTTCAAATGGATTAATCATCATCACCATCACCTCATCTTGGCACAAATAATTCTATCCATAGTCTAATGGTTGCTAGTTACATCTCCCCTAACCAGATTAAATCCACATCTAATCCATTACCTAATGTCACCTATTTTAAGATCATATCAATAGGCTATGGAAAATATGAGTACAAAACATTCTACATAAATAATTTACCTCTCTTTCTATGTAGTTATAGATCCCTAGACATGAAAAAGGTTAATACCATCAAGTACTAGTTTAGATTGATAGCTTTCTCAAGTAATAGAATCTTATCTGATGAATATATTGAAGATGGTAATGATTCCTAGCTCATTTCAGATGATAAGGCTCTCATTTATCTTAAAAATCAATATCATCAAGTTCAAAGAATGATGGAGAATATGCATTATAAAGGAATGGGATTGGGAAAGCAATAATAAGGATGATTTGAGCCCATTATGGTTTAATAACATCTACAATATTTTTGCCTAGGATACAAACTATATGATGATGACCAGCAATATCATTATGGATTCTCTTTTGATCCCTAGGGTGTCTCTCCCTAATGAGGACATTGAAATAGGTTCTATCTATAGTCACTTTGAGGACCTCACTACCAATAACCTTTTCTCAGACACCACCATCTCCACCATTAATATTTACCTCCATTATCCATCCCTTATAGACTAAAAATTAAAATATGATCCCTCTTTTGACATGTTTCAAAATGATAAGGATATTTTAGAATGCATGGGAACTAAATATTTCATGCCATCTGGTGATCATAAAAGGGGTTTTTATATCAATATTTATCAATCCATATACTTTGGGGAATAACAAGAACCCCATGATCAAAGTGATGAAGAACATTCTAAAGAAGAAGAGCCGCCCAGGGTACCAGATAAACTTTCACATATCTCATTAGAATCACATGCATATTTTGACATTGACATAGAGCTCTTAGATTGATTTGCTTAAGATGTTCTTAAATTATCATTGCCTCCTTACTTTCAAGATCAATCACCCTCCATTACTGAGGACATGATATAAGTTAACATTGGGATGGATGAAAATGCTAAAATAGTTAAACCAGGGACATATCTCACATCAGAGGAATGTGAAGTCATCATAGAGATACTTAAAGAATTTATTAACATATTTTCATAGAGTTATGATGACATGCTAGGATTAGGCCCCTCATTATTAGTTCACCACTTGGTTTTTCATCCGAATGTAAAACTAATCAAACAAAAATTATTAAAAATGCATCCCAAGTGAATTTTTTGGTAAAAAAGGAATTATAAAAATTATTTGAAGATGGATTTATCCACCTAATATACTACTCATATTATATTTCAAATATTTTCCCTATAGCTAAGCCTCAAGGTAGAATACAAATCTATACATATTTCTAGGATATCAACAAGGCATGTCCAAAAGACAATTTTCCTCTTCCTACTATTGATATGATTGTAGACTCTACTACTCACTATGAAATTCTTTCTCTCATGGATGGATTCTTAGGATACAATCAAATCAAATTCACCCTTGATGATTAACACAAAATGGCTTTTATTATTCTATGGGGAACATTTTGTTATCAAGTTAAGACTTTTGGTCTTAAAAATAAGGCATAACCTATCAATACGATATGAATATCATTTTTTATGATATGATATATGATATCATCAAGGATTATATAGATGACATTTTGGGGAAGTCTCTTCTAAGATCTGAACACCATGTGGTCTTAAAAATGATTTTCGAAGGATTGTGAGAGTATAAGGTCAAGTTGAATCTTAAGAAGTGTGTATTTAATGTCACCTTAGTAAAATTATTGGGATTTATAGTTTCAATAAGAGGCATCAAAGTAAATCTATCAAAGGTTAAATAAAAAATTAAAGTGCCTCCACCTCATCATCTTAAGCTTCTTGGGAATCTTTAGGGTAAACTATAGGCCATAATGTGTTTTATTTCTTAGCTTACCAATAAATGTCATCCTTTCACACATTTGCTAAAGAAGGGGACCACCTTTTATTAGAATTTAGTATGCCATCAAGCCTTGAAAAATATTAAATAATATTTGACTAATCCACTTATATTGTCTCCACTAGTCTTAGGAAGACCCTTGTTCCTCTATATTTTAGCAACCCCATATATAGTTGGTGCTCTTCTAGCACAACACAATGATCAGGGAAAGGAGCACACCATATACTATCTCAGTCACACATTAATATCCTATGAGATAAAATATAATCTAATAAAAATGGAATGCTTAACCATGGTTTTTTCCTCATAGAAGCTTCAACATTACATGCTTAATCATCAAGTGCAACTCATTGCCAAAGTTGACTCAAAATATTTATTGTCCAAATCAGCCCTTTATGGAAGAATGTCAAAATGGATAATGTTGCTTAGTGAGTTTGACATTGAGTATGTAAACCAAAATGATATTAAAAGGTAGGTCATTATAGATCAACTAGCTGAGGCACCACTTGAGGAGATTGATCTCCTTGTCACAAACTTCCTAGATTAATCCATAATGAATACTTCAAAGTCAAATAGTTAGAAATTATACTTTGATGGATCATTTAATACACATGGGTCAAGGGAAGGTATCCTCTTTATCACACAACAAGGTGATCTTATTCCAAAATATTTCTACCTTCTTATATACCAACAACATTTTAGAATATGAATCCTTGATAGCAAGACTTCACCTAGCTATTCAGTGAAACATCCAACACTTACAAGTATTCAATGATTTGTAGCTCATCATCAAGCATGTCAATGATTAATTAAAAACAAAGGATGAAAATTTTATTCTTTATAAATATATAGTGGATCAATTTAAGACAAAGTTTTAAACTATAACATTTAATAAAGTTCCACGAAGAAGCAACAAAGTGGTTTATTCACTGGAAACTATTGGCTCACTCATCGACCTCCCTGAAAACATTTTGGAAGGTAACTTTTTTTTTTGGGCATCTGATTCTTATAGCCCATCATTTAATGGCTCCATTTCAATTTTTTTAAATTAATAATCCCAATTTCCCTTGGTACCGTTTAGGTCAATATACCCACTATTTCTTAAAATTGGGGACCCATGTGTTAAACTATGCACTTTTGTGTTCTAAAATTAGAAATTCACTTGATCTTAATGTCTTTGGGATGTTTGCACATTATTTTTAATTCAAAATCATCCATACTTGATTAAGTTTGGCCCACTTATTTATGACTCTTCTTTAACTTTTCTTAATGGTACTAATAATGGATCTTCATGCTTCAGTTGTAGGTTTCATGAGACTCTCATTGACTGAATCATACTCGGATTTCATGGTCTAATCCATATTAGGTATTTTACTAGCATTTGGTTTTTATGAAATCAATATTAAATCTATGTTCACACTCCATAATAACCTCATTCATAAACACTATATTAGACCTTTTTATTTAAATTAAAAATTGGTGAGAGAAAAATTAGCAAGAACACTTTTTAAAATTCTCAAGACTTTATGTTGATTTTTTATACTAAGGCTTCATTGTGTTTCTCAATATGACAACCTTATCCCAAAAAATTACATGCTTGTTCCCCTTTATATAATTCCCCATTTATTCCCTTTTATTTTTATGCAGTCTAACCTTAATACTATAGGGTCTTTTTTATTAAGTTCTTAGCTTGGTCTGACTTTATTTGCATAATCTTAGAGTAATGTATTAGCACTAAGGCCCTATTCATGTTTATTAACATGAATGATAACTTAATCCTAAGACTTTATCCTAATTCTTATTTTCCCTAAGCCCTAACTTAATCTATGTGCTTCTCTATAGGATCTATGTCCCACATGTACTCAAGTGAATAAGAATGGATGGTATGAGATGGAACCAATGAGTCTAAATATTTAACACACCGAACCAATCAAACTTGATCACTCAGATCATGATCAATGGCCCATGGTTTATTGGATGCCAAAGATTAGATGACATAAAATCAAGAGGGGTCCCTTTTGTTCTAACATATACTTAACCTAAGTCTTACCCTAAAGTTTTATTGTGCAATGCAACCATAGGATAAAGGCTTATATTAAGTCATTTAATTATTCAAGGGGTCTATGCTTTATTATGTTACAAATTATCCTATAAAATTTAATCCTTAGTCTTATTCATATTTATTAATGTGAATAAAACATTAGTCCATAAGCTCGATCTAAATTTTATGAGATCCTAAGCTTACTTGATCCTGTAGACATTAGGAAATTGTACACTTACAATTCTATATGTCTGAATGCCTTGGGCCAACCCTAGGGCCCACCTACCCCTTATTAACCCTTAACCCAACCCATGTTAACCTATTCCAAGTCACTATCCAAAATCACTATTCACTATCAGTATTCACTATGGGGCCCACTATCACTATTCATGGTGGCATGGCATATGACATGGTGGGTGAATTAATAATGATATGGCAAGTGACAAGGCTTATAAGTGAGGTGGATTGAATTGGCACATCAAACCCCACTTGGGACCCTTCTCCAAGATACTTAATGACCTCATTAAACACCATAGGCTCCCCTTTAAAATGTGGCAATTTTATCCATAAGGGGCCACCATTCAACATCATCCTTTATCCCCATGCATGAAAGTGACACTAAAGTATGTGTGTCTCCTTATCAAGTACCTAGGAAAATATGGAAGTGAGTGGTGGAAAGTATTTTATACCCATATGATCCTATGTGCATGATCCTTACTCCATTTTGGAATCTTTGGTAAGTTGGGAGATAAACTAACCAAGTGGAAGGCTTATTAGCTACATGGAAATGTCACCCCATTGTCTTTGATGAACACTTATAATCCCACTTGTAAAATTGTGCCACATTTTGTGGGGCACCTCCTTAAGTACTTATCATAAAATAGAAAAAGGTGATGAAAAGTCTTTTAGACTCATTTGGGTTCATGTGCATGATCCCCACCCCATTTTGGACTCTTTAGAAAGTTGGGATATAAACGAACCAAATGAGAGACATATTAGCTAAGTGGGAATATAAACCCCTTGTCTTTCATGACCACTTATGATTCCACTTGGAAGATGATACCACATTTTGCTATTCCACTCCTTTGACATGTTTCTTGACATCAAATGCTATAAGTATGACCCTCCACCTTCACCCATGGTTATGTTGGTTTTTGGGTGAAATAATTCATCTTGAAGGTTATTTGATTTTTAAGGAGGCCACTCATATTTGAGGAGGAGTCAAAGCCTTGAAACTCTACCAAATTTTCAATACAACATCATCATCAACAACAACATCAACATTCTTCTTCAAGCTTAGAAGGTAATATTTGATTTTGTTTATTTAATTTCAATATTTATTTCCCTTTGGCATTTTATTTTATTAACCTCTTGGTTACCTTCAACATTTTTCATTTATCCCTTTGTCATCTTACCATTTTCCCCTTTACCCACTTTTGCCTTCTTAACCACCATTTACCCTCTTTTGCCTTCTTGACAACCATTTCCCCCTTTTGCCTTCTTAACCACCATTTCCCCTCTTTTCCCTTCTCTACCATCATTTAACCCTTTGACCACCTTAATCATATTACCACCTTTTCCATTTACCAACCCCAACCAAAATTTATTTTTACCCTTTTCAAATCACCAAACCAAAGTCACAACCTTGCTTTAACTAATTTTCAGCATTAGTGTTAATCAAACTATTGCTTTCATTTAGTTATCTTTAGGAAAGAATTTAACTTTATTGTGTTAAATTAAATTATTTGATATTTTAATTTTAATTTTTCTATAATTTAATGCAATTATATTTATTTTATCATTTAAAACTTAATTGTTTAAATAAAGTGGATTGATAAGAGTATGAGCATGTACATAATCAGACAGATTCATTAGCCACATTATTTAATTTGTTGATCAATGAGTTTGCTCCTCCAGTTGCTAATAGAGAACTAGAATTCAAAAAATGGCTTTTCAAAATGGAGCTATGTGATTTAAAATAGTTTGATGCATTTGCCAAGCAATTTAGAGAATTAACATATGAAAGTAAAAGCTTTTCATCCACTGAGATTAAGATCAAGTTTTTGCATGCTCTACCATATAATCTTATTGATAGAGTTATTTCTTATATTGATCTTAAGGGACTGACAATTGAAGATCTTTCTCTCTCTCTCTCAGATGTGATTGATTTTTCCAAACAGCAAGCCATGTGTTTAGTCTCTGAGACTAAGTCTATTCAAAAGCTTACCAAGCATCAAGCCTCTCAGATTGTTCTAGCATTTTCTAAAACAACCCCATTTGGGTATCGACCATTTGTATAGCCTCACAAATAGAAAAAGTAGCATGGAAGCACCTATCTTTTCAGCATCACTCTTTTCCTCACAAGCATTCCTATGCACCTCCTCATCATTTCCTCAAGAAATGACGCACTGCTCGTCCTCCTTCCAAACAGCCTATTTGCTACATCTATCACAAACCTAGCCATATTGCTCCCCAATGTCACTACAAAAATACTATACTTAAATTTGTTTTTACCTCCAACATAGCAGTGTGGTGGGATACTATTGATTCTGATGAAGACTTTTACTTACAGGATGACATCTATGAACCAAATCTAAATGATCTCCCTGAAGGTGATTTAGAAGATGACAATGATGAAAATGCTCTCGAGTCATTAGCTAATGACTTGGAACAACCACTAACCAACATGCAATGCCTATTGTATCAACCAAGACACCATGATTGGTCATAACTACACTATGAAGCACATGGATCCTGGTCTAAACATCATCAAGAAGTACCAAAAAGACCAGAGAAACTTAGGAGCAGAGGATACTCCAGAGGAGAAAGAACATCCAGAGGGAGAAAACCCTCAATGCTAAGGATGCCACCAACATTGAAAAGGCCTCAACATCCTACTTTGCAATATCAAAGCTCTTTCAAGCCCAGCGGCTCTTGGATTAAAAACAAATTCACTAGCAGAGATAGTCCAAGAGAAATTCAAGCACCTAAGATAGAGCCACAATGGGATGAATTATTGCCCACAAAAGAAGAAGAAGAAGAAGAAGAAAAGGATGAAGAAGTAGAAAGCTCTTTCTATTCAAATCAAGATTACTACCTAGGTGAATGTAGTAACTTCCAAGAAGTAGAACCAGAACTTGAAGACATCTACACTGAACAGTCTATTATTCAGGATCTAAGGAGGCAAAAATTGGTATGTTCTATTATTCTTCCTTTGGAAATTCCACAACTAACTTATCTTACTTAGCTGATTAATGGAAAGTTTGCTTAGTTCATCACTTTAGAAATTAATGGCAGACTAGTAGATGCTCAGATAGATACATGAGCTTCTCTCTCCTTTGCTAAATCACAACTCATCCATGACTGGAAGACATTGGATGATACTCTAGCTTATAAGAGCTTAAAAGTCCAAGGGAATAGTTTTATCTGTAGCAAATACAGACATTTGCAAACCCTTAGGATTCAAGATAAAATCTCCCATGCTAACTTTTTTGCCTTGGATAGAATGCCTGTAGATATTCTTCTAGGCGATGCCTTTATTGACAGATACTCATCCTATGGTTCTACCACTAAGAGTATCATGTTTACAATAGAAAATGAAAGGCTAAGAATTCCTCACCTCATTTATGCCACTGAACAATTTCCAAGCTCAATGACTCAAATAACAGAAATAATAATCCCAAATAAAATACAAGAAATAGGAGAAAATATTAAAGCCACTATCTATTCTGATAACCCTCAGTAGTTTCAGTCAAAATCTATGCCTTAGATGGACATAAGAATCCTCGAAGGCAAGCACATGAAGATTGGGAAAAAGATCCCAACACCAGCTCAGGATTATAATGATATGGAACTCCAGATCAAAGAACTAGAGGTGAATGGTTTCATTACAAAATCAACCTCTCCTTTCTTTTGCTACGCCTTTATGGTTAATAAACATTCTGAACAGAAACAAAGAAAGAAAAGGATGGTCATCAATTATCAACCATTGAATGCTATCACACAACCATTTCCCTATCCAATTCCAGATAAAAGCTATCTATTGGAGAAAGTTGCAACATGTAAATACTTCTCCCAATTTGACTTCAAATCAGGCTTTTATTAGATTAGAGTCAAAGAAGCTAATAGGGAAAAGACAACATTCAACTGCCCTTTTGGCCATTTCTAGTGGACGGTGATGCCTTTCAGCTTGATGAATGCCCCAACATATTATCAAGATCATATGGATAAAATCTTCCAAGGCACTTCTAACTTTCTATGTGTATATATTGATGATATACTAATTTTTAGTAATAGCCTTACTGACCATTTTACTCATCTCTCCAAATTCTTTCAATTGGCTCAAGATGCAGGAATAGTACTTTTAAAAACAAAGATTTAGTTATGTAAAACTGAATGTAATTTCCTCAAAATGGTGATCGAAGATTCTAAACTGTAGATACATCCACATATCAAAGAGAAGGTTATCGATTTTCCAGAGAAGCTAGACAAAGCCAAGCTTCAAGCCTTTTTGGGATTGCTTAATTATCTAAATAGTTTTTATCCTAATTTTGGTGAAGACAGGTTCATTCTTCAAGAACTTCTCCAAAATAAGAAAGTCTTCCAATGGGAAGAAAAACATACAACAGCAGTTCGAAAGATCAAATCTATAGTTACTTTACTCCCAGAGCTGCACATCCCAAAATCGGATCAAATGAAGGTTTATACTGATGCCTCCAACATTGCATGGGGAGGATTACTTGTTTGCTTACATAACAATAAGGAATTTGTTTGTGAATTCGCTAGTGGAGTTTTCAGTACTGATGTTTTAAAATGGATTTCTTCTGATAAAGAAATCTATGTTGTAAAGAAATGCTTAGAGAAGTTTATGTTAAAACTTCTCCATTTGCCTCATTTTATTATAACTACTAATTGTACCAAATCTTTGACCTTTAAATAAAAATATCATGGTCAAAAGGATGGTCATGTTAAATATATTAGATGGCAAGCATTTTTTAAAAAGTTTAATTTTTTAGTAGAACACATCAAAGGTACTAACAATATTATTACAAATTGGCTTAGCAAAAATCCTCCGACAAGACTTATGCATCAACCCATTCTTGGTTTTAATCTAACCTAAATCTATAACCAAGGATTTCCATCTTTGAATATCCTTGTCCAAGAATACATTCTTCATGAAGGGTTTCATCCTTGATATACAAGGATTTCTTATGCAGCAAGACAAGATCTACAAATGTCTTCAACAGCTATAATTCAGGCTAACAGACATCAAAATTCTGGAGTCATCTACATTGAAAGATTAAATAGTGAATTTCTATACCACCAATTTACTAAATTATTAAAGCATCCTTTGTGGACATGGCTGATAAAAATCAGATCTCCCTTTAACAAACACCTGTACTGATGGATTGCTAGGCATGGCCCACACCGTATTCATGAAGAGGAGAACCATGATCAAGACACTGTCGTGCATACCATTATAAAAAGACAACTGGAGTGGGAATCTTATTTCTACATCACTCCATGATATCATGCATGCAAAGTTGGACCCCAGCACTGGCACCTTTCTAGTACCTTCTAGCTTAGATGTCTTTTCAATCCAATTAGCGAAGATGACTTATTGTCTAAAGTAGAAGCAATGTTGGAGCCATGCCACCAAACATCATCATCATCTAGTGCATCCAACGGAATTTCTCTATAGCTCAACTTTTATGCTGTAAAGTATGATGGGACATGACACCACCTTGACAGTGATTCAGGCAAGACCTCCCAAAATACTATATATAGGCCTCTTCTCCATAGAGTTTACATCAAAAAAATTCTAAAGCATTAGAAATCTAGTAGCCTTATTTTAAGAGTATGCTCTTCTCTTGCCCCTTTTGAAGGATCTTGAGAATCAGAAATTAAACAAGTGTTTGTAATATTTTGAGTTTAAAATAATAGTGTGAAGCCATAGCCAATCAGCCCCTGCCTACTACCACGGGTTTTCTATAAAAGTTGTAAAAGAAGGAGGCATCTACTGACGATAAAATATTGGTATCAGAGCCATTGTTAGCTATTGTGAAGGATTGTTTACTTTGTAATAATTCTTAGCTTCAACTTTTTGAGTTCTTTGATTTGAAAATTTCTTTGGGAAAGTTTATTGCATCGAGTCTTTGGCCATTTAAAAATTGTCATAGGACTCTTTATCTCTACATTCTTGTTTCCCTTATCAAAATTTTCTCACTTACTAGACCAAAAAATCTCTCTGCCTTAGAATTTAGAAAAGCCCAAACCTCCTCTATAGTAGAAATCATGAATGAATCTGAGTTAGAAGGAACCTATGAACTCCCTTCCTTCATTCCTGAGCAAATATCTGACTGTCCAGATATTGAGATCATTGAAGAAAACCTCTAAAAAGAAAATAGCCTATATAAACCTCTGGCTATCAAAGCTTCACATGTCTATAAGAAATCTAAATTTTTGAAATCTAAGTTTGTTTATAATTCTACATATATGTCTTTTGTTAAACCCCGAATCAAATCTGTCGAGTTAACTCTCTGTTATAAGCCAAAGAAGACTTTTCAAACAAATTTACAATCTTTGTTACATGAACTAGATATCAATTATATCAGGTCACATGAAGATGTGAAATTTTTACACTTTGGTCTTATTATAATATATATAACTCCTTTGATTCCTGGTAATATTAAGCCTATCATATATCTTGCTTTGTGTGATCATCGTCAAGTTAGTTTTAAACATTCCTGTCAAATACCCAGATCTTTGTTTGTTAATTCTTCTAACCTCTCTTCATCCAGACTGTCAACTTCCTCTTCTCAAAGAAGTATCAAAATAGGTCATATCTTGATTGAAGAAGAAGACATTAATCAAGGTAGTGATCTAAAGGATAAATTACCCTACACAATGATGAATCTTCCTAGAGAAGATAGTCTGGAATTCTATACAAAAAATAAGGTTACTCTGTATAAAGGTGGAAGATGGCCACCTCATAAAGGAGTATATAAACAACCAACAGGAACTGTATAGTATTTTTCAATTGCTTATCAAGGATATGTTGAACCCTCAAATGAGTTTAAATAAAGAAATTATACTGCAAGGTTCAACTCACATTTTACAGAGAATTTTGATGATCTCTGTCGAGATGTTTTGTATATCAGAGATAATATAGAGAAGATACAAAAGCAAGTATCTTCTATTGATTCTAAACTAGATGCTTTAGATGATAGTTTAGACTGGCTTTCTAAACAGGATCAACAGGCATAATCCTCTGCTAAAAAGTTCAATAATTCAATTTCATTTGGCTCCAATTTTAAGACTTGCAAAAAGCAGTCTAATACTACCCTTATGAAAAGAACACATGTTCACTTATAGCCTTGGTATCTTAACATTGATGATCTCTTAAATCCATTAAATGAGATCACTGCATGGTGTAACTCTATGAGAGTCATCACTCTTAATGCACATTTAGATCAAGTTGGCACTACTTGTTTTGCTACCAAGTTCTTCTGGGGTATTATTAACCAATGGTGGAATACAATGTATGAAGTTGAATAGTATGAGCATGTACATAATTAGAGTGATTCATTAGCCACATTATTTAATTTGTTGATTAATGAGTTTACTCATCTAGTTGCAAAATATTTATACAAAACCCTTTTGATTGGAAACTTGACTGGTTGAAAAATGTTTCTCCTAGAATGAAAGGTCAAGCCATGGTACATAAGAGTGATGAAAAAACTATAAATATACTTCCTAGATCTTTGTCTATTAATTATTCTAACCTCTCTTCATCCAGACCATCAACTTCCTCTTCTCAAAGAACTGTCAAAACAGGTCATATCTTGATTGAAGATGAAGACATTAATCAAGGTAGTGATCTAAAGGATCAATTACCCTGCACAACGATGAATATTCCTAGAGAAGATAGTCTGGAATTCTATACAAAAAATAAAGTTACTCTATATAAAGGTCGAAGATGGCCACCTCATAAAGTAATATATAAGCAACGAGCAGGAACTGTATAGCATTTTTTAGTTGCGTATCAAGGAGATGTTGAACCCTCAAATGAGTTCAAACAAAGAAATTATACTGCAAGGTTCAACTCACATTTTACAAAGAATTTTGATGATCTATGTCGAGATGTTTTGTATATCAGAGATAATATAGAGAAGATACAAAAACAAGTATCTTCTATTGATTCTAAACTAGATGCTTTAGATGATAGTTTAGACTGGCTTTCTAAACAGGATCAGCAGGCAGAATCCTCTGCTAAAAAGCTCAATAATCCAATTTCTTATGGCTCCAATTTTAAGACTTGCAAAAAGCAGTCTAATACTACCCTTATGTAAAGAACACATGTTCACTTATAGCCTTGGTATCTTAACATTAATGATCTCTTGAATCCATTAAATGAGATCACTACATGGTGTAACTATATGAGAGTCATCATTCTTAATGCACATTTATATCAAGCTGGCACTACTTATTTTACTACCAAGTTCTTCTGGGGTATTATTAACCAATGGTGGAATACAATGTTTGAAGCTAAACAGTTTGAGTGTGTACATAATCAGCCTGATTCATTAGCCACATTATTTAATTTGTTGATCAATGAGTTTGCTCCTCTAGTTGCTAACAGAGAATTGGAATATAAAAAATGGATTCTCAAAATGGAGCTATGTGATTTAAAATAGTTTGATGCATTTGCCAAGCAATTTAGAGAATTGGCATATGAAAGTAAAAGCTTTTCATCCACTAAGATTAAGATCAAGTTTTTTCATGCTCTACCATATAATCTTATTGATAGAGTTATTTCTTATATTGATCTTAAGGGATTGACAATTGAAGATCTCTCTCTCTCTCTCAGATGTGATTGATTTTTCCAAATAGCAAGCCATATGTTTAGTCTTTGAAACTAAGTCTATTCAAAAGTTTACCAACCATCAAGCCTCTCAAATTACTCCAGCATTCTCTAAAATAGCCCCATTTGGCTGTCGACCATTTGTAAAACCTCACAAATAGCAAAAGTAGCATCACAAGTGCCTATCTTTTCAATGCCACTCTTTTCCTCACAAGCATTCCTATGCACCTCCTCATTATTTTCTCAAGAAATGACGCACTAATCATCCTCCTTCAAAATAGCCTATTTTCTACATCTATCACAAACCTAGCCATATTGCTCCCCAATGTCACTACAAAAATCCTATAGTTAAAGCTATTTTTACTTCCAATGCAGAAGCATGGTGGGATATTGTTGATTCTGATAAAGACCTTTACTTACAGGATGACACCTATGAACCAATTTTAGATGATCTCTTTGAAGGTGATTTATAAGATGACAATGATGTAGATGCTCTCGAGTCATTAGCTGATGACTTGGAACAACTACTAACCAACATGAAACGCCCATTGTATCGACCAAGACACCATGATTGGTCATGGCTACACTATGAAGCACATGGATCCTGGTCTAAACATCATCAAGAAGTACTAAAAAGACTAGAGAAACCTAGGAGCAGAGGATACTCTAGAAGAGAAGGAACATCCAGAGGGAGACAACCCTCAATGCCAAGGATGCCACCAACATTGCAAAGGCCTCAACATCCTCCTTTGTAATATTAGAGCTCTTTCAAGCCCAGCGACTCTTGGATTAAAAACAAATTCACCAGCAGAGATAGTCCAAGAGAAATTCAAGCACCTAAGATAGAGCCACAATGGGATGAATTATTTCCCACATAAGAAGAAGAAGAAGAAAAGGATGAAGAAGTAGAAAGCTCTTTCTACTCAGATCAAGATTACTACCCAAGTGAATGTAGTAACTTCCAAGAAGTAGAACTAGAACTTGAAGACATCTACACTAAACAATCTATTGTTCAGGATCTAGGGAGACAAAAATTGGTATGTACTAGTATTCCTCCTTTGGAAATTCCACAACCAGCTTATCTTACTCAGCTGATTAATGAAAAGTTTACTCAGTTCATCACTTTAGAAATTAATGGTAGACTAGTAGATGCTCAGATAGACACAGGAGATTCTCTCTCCTTTGCTAAATCACAACTCATCCATGACTGGAGGACATTGGATGATGCTCTAACTTATAAGAGCTTAGATGTCCAAGGGAACATTTTTATCTGTAAAAAATACAAACATTAGCAAATCCTTAAGATTCAAGATAAAATCTTCCATGCTGACTTTTTTGCCTTAGAATTCTTGTAGATATTCTTCTAGGCAGTGCCTTTATTGACAGATACTCACCCTATGGTTCTACCACTAAGAGTATCATGTTTACAATAGACAATGAAAGTCTAAGAATTCCTCACCTCATTTATGCCACTGAACAATTTCCAAGCTCAATGACTCAAATACCAAAAATAATAATCCCAGCTAAAATACAAGAAATAGGAGAAAAGATTAAAGCCACTATCTATTCTGATAACCCTCAATAGTTTTGGTCAAAATCTATGCCTGAGATGGACATAAGAATCCTTGAAGGCAAGCACATGAAGATTGAGAAAAAGATCCCAATACCAGCTCAGGATTATAATGATATGGAACTCCAGATCAAAGAACTAGAGGCAAATGGTTTCATTATGAAATCAACCTCTCCTTTCTTTTGCTACGCCTTTATGGTTAATAAACATTCTGAACAAAAATGAGAAAAGAAAAGAATGGTCATCAATTATCGACCATTGAATGCTATCACACAACCATTTCCATATCCAATTCCAAACAAAAGCTATATGTTGGAGAAAGTTGTAACATGTAAATACTTATCCCAGTTTGACTGCAAATCAGGGTTTTATCATATCAGAGTCAAAGACGCTGATAGGGAAAAGATAACATTCAGCTACCTTTTCAGCCATTTCTAGTGGATGGTGATGCCTTTCAACTTGATGAATGCCCCAACATATTATCAAGCTCATATGGATAAAATCTTCCAAGGCACTTCTAACTTTTTGTGTGTGTATATTGATGATATACTAATTTTTAGTAATAGCCTTACTAACCATTTTACTCATCTCTCCAAATTCTTTCAACTAGCTCAAGATGCAGGATTAGTACTTTCAAAAACAAAGATTCAGTTATGTAAAACTAAATGTAATTTCCTCAAAATGGTGATTCGAGATTCTAAACTACAGATATAGCCACATATAAAAGAGAAGGTTATCAGTTTTCCAAAGAAGCTAGACAAAGCCAAGCTTCAATCCTTTTTCGGATTGCTTAATTATCTAAATAGTTTTTATCCTAATTCTGGTTAAGACAGGTTCATTCTTCAAGAATTTCTCCAATAGAAGAAAGTTTTCTAATAGGAAGAAAAACATACAGCAGCAATTCAAAAGATCAAATCTATAGTTACTTTACTCCTAGAGCTGTACATCCCAAAATCAGATCAAATGAAGATTTATACTGATGCCTCTGACATTGCATGGGGAGAAGTACTTGTTTGCTTACATAACAATAAGGAATTTGTTTGCGAATTCACTAGTGGTGTTTTTAGTAACGATGTTTTAAAATGGATTTCTTCTAATAAAGAAATCTATGCTATAAAGAA
This sequence comes from Torreya grandis, assembly GCA_037957365.1. NCBI lineage: Eukaryota > Viridiplantae > Streptophyta > Pinopsida > Cupressales > Taxaceae > Torreya > Torreya grandis. Next base: position 2,434,305 of record JARHVA010000623.1, read on the forward strand.
ATGCTTAGAGAAGTTTATGTTAAAACTTCTCCATTTGCCTCATTTTGTTGTAATTACTGATTGTAACAAATTTTTGACCTTTAAAGAAAAAGATCATGGTCAGAAGGATGGTCATAGTAAATATATTAGATGGCAAGAATTTTTTAATTAGTTTAATTTTTTAGTAAAACACATTAAAGGTACTAACAATACTATTGCAGATTGGCTTAGCAGAAATCCTCCAACAACACTTATGCATCAACTTATTTTTGGTTTTAATCTAACCAAAATCTATAACCAAGGATTTCCATCTTTGAATATCCTTGTCCAAGAACAAATTATTCGTGAAGGGTTTCATCCTCGATATACAAGGATTTCTTATGCAGTAGGACAAGATCTACAAATGTCTTCAGTAGATACAATCCAAGCTAACAGACATCAAAATTTTGGAGTCATCTACATTGAAAGATTAAACAGTGAATTTCTATACCACCAATTCACTGAATTATTAAAGCATCCTTTGTGGACATGGCTGATAAAAATTAGATCTCTCTTCAACGAACACCTGTACTAATGGATTACAGGCATGGCCCACACCATATTCATGAAGAGGAGAACCATGATCAAGACAATATCGTGCATACCATTATCAGAAGATAGCTAGAGTGGGATTCTTATTTCTACATCACTCCACAATATCACGCATGTGAAGCTAGACCCTAGCAATGGCACCTTTCTAGTACCTTCTAGCTTAGATGTCTTTTCAATCCAATTAGCGAAGATGACTTATTGTCTGAAGCGGAAGCAATGTTGGACCCATGCCACCAAACATCATCATTGGGTGCATCCAATAGCATTTCTCTATAGCTCAACTTTTACACTGTAAAGTATGATGGCAGATGACACCGCCTTGATAGTGATTCAGGCAAGATTGTAGATACTAAAATTGTGTCTAACTCTTGGTCATCCACCCCCTTGGTCCATTTCTAACCCATTCCTAAACCATGCACTTACTAATTTAAAATAATAATTTATTATTAATATCCTCCCCTTTGACACATCACCTATAACACCTCGTCTGACACCTCTCCTTGGACTATTTCCCACCCTATGACTCACCCAAGACCTATTCTTGCTCCTTTCTAACTGCCTAACCAACTCTCATGTGTATTTAGCGCAACCTTCGACAATTTTCCAATGGATCATGCACTTGGTGGATGGAAAATGGGCTTGGTGGCTCTTTTACTCGTTCTCCACCCGTTGACGTCGATCAAATGTCGGCCGACACTGGTGGGATCGCCGACGTCGATTTTACTTAAACCAAATTTCTAACCTCTGGCGAAGCTAATCACAAATTGTTAATCTCTGGAGCTAATCATGAATCTCGAATCCTCTTTCGGCGAAACAAAGTTCTCATGTTTTTACTTTCTAGTGTTCTGGCTTCTTATTTTCTTGCAGGGATCAACATTCATGATAGCATTTTCTAAGCACTGAGGTCTTACATCAGACATTCCACATAGGGATTGCACGATATCTCCATCACCATCAACAATGGAAACACAGCTCCTGCACCTTTGCCAACTCGTGTCACAGCTAAGTATTTATACTATTTTTATTTTAGTGTCATTTCAAATATATTAGCATTATGTCTACTGTCTATTCCAAGCATCCTTGACCCAACCTTCTTTGTTCTTCCCAGAGAGGCTAAAAAGCCTTCTCTCACCCTTATTCTCATTTTTTTGTCTCTGACACCTGTTTAGTCTCTCTTTAGACAATACCCTCTGTCCAATCAACTCAGCACAAGCTATCAGAGACCTACAGACCCTCTTAAGGCCATCTTGATCAATCTGACTAAACTACTTCTTGAAAAGGTTGAGAGGCCTTTTTCCTACCCCTTACCCCTTTTTCTGACAACATACCCTCTACCTTAGTTCTTATTAAAGATTTTATCTACTATTTTACCATCCCAAACAAACTCTCTGACTCCCAGACGAGACCACAATCCATCTTGCAGACCAAAAACTAGACCTGTAACCCATCCCTAGCCATTACCCTGACTGACCTCAACCATTTCCCCTATTGACATCAGCATCATAACCGACGCCGACAAAATTATTGACTGATGCCAGCAATACCACCGACATCGGTGACTGTGTAAAGTAGATTGCAGCTTATCAGGTACGCATTTGTTTTTAATTCTTTCTTTTCAATCTTTTATTATTTCTCATTTCTATCTCTGTCATATTCCATTTTAACAGTGGACTGTCATCCTCCAATAAGCCTTAGCGCTTTTAGGACCAAGCTTTTGCTTCGCAGTCCACCCTTTTGTCAGCTAACATTTTTTGTGTTTTAGTGTTTGTCTCTTTCAGCTGTCATCCTCCAAAACCAAAGAGGAGTTCTTGCTATCGTCTGAATTTTGGTGCACAAAACTATATCCAGGTACATACAAGCCTTAGACCTTTTCTCTTAGTTTCTCATTTCTCTCTTTGAATGTGAAAGCAAAAATAACATAGAAACATTCTGGCATGCCCGGTGGGACCTTAGGACCTTCCTTGGGTTCTTTTCCTTCTTTTTTCATTTAGGTGCATTAGGTTTCTCCCTTTTCACCTCTTTCTTCTCTTCTAAAAGACATCATAAGCAGGATTAAAAAGAACTTTTCTTTCTTTTCTTGGATTTCAAACTAATCAAAAGTCATACTCTTTAACCCTTTCTCAAAATTGTTTTCATTTGAATTCATATTTCGACTTGGGCTTAAAAATACATTGCATTCCATTTTTGCTTGCTTGCATTTCTTAGTCCACACCTAGTAATTAATAACTGCATATTGAATTAATCATAGTCCACTTTATGTTACACAATCGAACCACTTACACCAAATCAAACATCAAACTTACCTGAGACAAGGCCCGATTGGGATTTCATCACCCAGCAGATACCTTACCCGTCCCGACAATCCCACTTGGATTTCACCACCAAGGGGAAAGCCCACTCTGTTCTCTGGCAGAGTCTAATCTATAGGGGAAGTATATTTTGGCTAAGCGAGACCAGCTTACCACTGGGATCGTGAAGTGAGGGGAGCTTGCTCCTTAGCACCAGGCCAAGTATGGAACCTAACACAAACTTTTGAGTGCCTAAACAAACTTGAAACCATCTTTAGACTACTTCTTCTAGGACCCGTCTCATAAACCAAACTTCCTAAACACTTTCTAAGGCATAAGCCAACATGATCCTAATAAAATTATTCCTAGGGATTTGACGTTTAGGATCTGCCTATCTTCATCTTATTTTTTGTTTTTATCTAGTTTTTTTTGAGCTATTAAGGACGTTTTTCTTCTTCATTTCTAAAAACTTTTAATTTTTTTGAGTTTCTGGAAAACACAATAACTGACATTGGTTTTGTAACCAACGTCAGCAACTTTTCTCCACCAGCATCAGTTTTCTGACCAACATCGGTGGCCTTATTCACTGACATCAGTTTTTATACCGACATCGGTCATTGTTCAATTTTTTTTCCAAAAATAGCAAGCTTAAAATCCGATTTCCTTGCTGTCTAAACACCTATTCTAGTTTTTTGAGACTGAAAAAACACAGTTTTCTAAAACTTGACCCTTTCTTGCCTTGAATGGTTTTGACACGCAGTCAAACCAAGGCTCTAGTCAACCACGCGAGGCATCAATCGCTTTCGTCTACCCCATCCATAACCAGTCCTATGATGGAGTTCCACTCGAAGACTGAAAGAACTCCTACTTGCCCAACCCCACCCCAGACTCCTATTGTCCTAGAAGGGGACCAAGATTTTACATGATTCTTGGACCTCAACGTCAAAGCCTTGCAGTAATATCTCATGCATAGCCAAATGCGAGACTCCCTAGGCAACCCAATCTATGGGATGTTGACTTCTTTAGTCGAGACAATGATCACATCAACAACATCTACAATTCAACCTATAGACAATCAAGCCAACACCTTGACTAATAACCCAACCGTGTCCTACCTTCAAAATTTAGCCTCTCCTTCTAGACCTACCTCGATGGGGGTTTTGGTACCCCCTCAACCTCAAACTACTCAACCAAATCCTACACCTTTCCAAAACCTAGTGGTCTCTATCCCCCCTACTCTTGCACATATCACCACAAGAGTAACTGTCTACCCTTCAACAAGTGTGGCCACTCCTCAACCATCTTTGATGGCCCCTATCCAACTTGTGCCTACCAACCCCATAACACAAGTGCCCTTAGCTTTAACTTTTGCTCGATAACTAGCTACCCATATGTTGCGTCTACACAAGCGCAACCAACCATGTCATATGCCTCTCTCAATATCTTTCAAGCGCCTTATAATCTAGGGGGCACTCCACCCGCCAATCCATCAGCAGATATCATCAAAATGCTGATGGACAAGATGTCTAGCCTAGAGACCTCCATTTTTGGCTGATGCAATGCTCTCTCATACGAGCAAATTTGTAATGAGCCCATTCATCCTTCTGTCCTGATCAGGCCATATCCCAGCCAGTGGGAACTTCCTAGATTTTCTTGCTTTCAAAGCAAGGAAGACCCACAACAACACTTATGGGCATTCAGACATGCCTATTACCTTATTGCCCATGATGATGCATTGCTTTTACGCATGTTTCCTATGTCTCTCTTTGGTGCTATGCTTGACTGGTACAGCTCTCTTTCCAGCCATTCCCTCTTCACATTCACGCAGCTAGCCTAGCTCTTTCTTGATCACTTCTCCATCAACATCACCAAGAAGGTCTCGATCACGAACCTCTATTCTATCCACCAATTCGAGGATGAATCCATAGCTGACTTCATTGCTCGCTGGAGAGGCCTCATCAATCAACTCTCCTTTTCCTTACCCCAACCCAAACTTATTGAAAATTTCTCCTGAGCCTACGCCCAACATATTTCTTCCACCTTACGGGTTCAGACCTTCCGCACCTTCGATGAAGCCTTCACGATGGCCTACAAACTTGAATTATGTGCCATTGAGGAGAATAAAATCAAGTTGCAGAGCAAGAATCCCAACTCTAAGATCAATGACTCCTCTTCTTCTAAACCTTCATCATCCAATCCTAAGTCTAAAGCTTTAGCTAATGTTGTAGTCATTAGACCTTCGTCCTCTTCAACCAATCAGCCTGAGCCATCCACATCTCAGAGCGCCACCCGCCAATTCTAGCAGAGATACATACAATGACAGTATACTCCTCTTGGAGAATCATACATGTCTATGCTAGAAAAACTTGTTAGACAGGGAGTTCTCAATCTCCCCTAGATTTGACAACCTCCACAATTTGATCCCTCACACGCCATCCTTGTGTGGTATAGGGAAAATGACTTCTAAAATTACCATCATGTCAAAGGTCATGACACGAGTAACTGTAAGACCTTTAAGAACATCATTCAGGACATGCTTGATAAAGGTGACCTCATCCTAAACAATCCCAATGCACCCCCTAATCAAAGCATAGATATCTTTAAGCAACCCTTTACCAATCATCCTCCTAACCAAAACAATGTGCAAACTATGACTAATGACTCTCAGGAACATAATATCCATACAGTAAACATGGTCTCACCTCTTCTATCTGACCAACCTCTCTCACAGTCTCAAGAGGTTAGTTTGCCCATTAGTCCATCACACGTGGATGAATCCTCTTCTCTCATTAGTTCTCCATCAACCTGCCTTATATTAGAGGATGCCTTGGCCATACCAGCACCACTAGCCTCACCTTCATCATTTCTCCTACCAATAGAGGACCTTACCCTTCCTACTCCTCAACCGCACGTAGAAGGCACAATCATCCCTACCCTCTACCCTCTTGAGGAGCCACATTCTCCAATTTCTTCTCCACCAAGAGAAGAACCTGACTCTCCATCTTCTTCAACCAATGACAATCTAGTTATAACTCCCACACACCTTGGGTCTGAGACTACTGCCACACCTAACAAATTTTCAGCCCCACAACCACTCACATCTTCTGAAGGATTGAAGCCTCATCCTACAACTTCCCAACCATTCTCTCGATTAGTAGAGAAATTAGGACTTCTCCAACCAAGGAAAGTGGAACATCAAGCATTATGGGAGAAACTCAAAGCTCCTCATCTTACTCAGCCTATCTCATCTCATGCCACTAACTCTCTTGTGAAAAAATCCCCCAAAGTCTTTGACACGAATCAGACTTCCACTTCTAAACCTTTGAAACATCAACCATTCATATCAGAACACAAACCCTCGTCCACCATACCAAAACCCGTCAAGTCACTTGGTGTTCGCCCTGTCACTAACCTCATTCACCCGCAAGTGAAGGTAGACCTAAACCTTGCCTCACCCAATAGCAGTCCTCAAACCAAACCAAAGAAGACTGTTAAGCCATGGCAGCAAACCCCTCCTCCACCGTCAACATTACCCTCCATTTTAGGCCCTCATCCTTCTACCCTAATTAGAGTGCTCCTTCTTTGACCCTTAACCAAAACAAATTACCTCCATTACTTCCTTTACCCCCTCTCAAAAATTTGGTACCTCTCACGAAGAAAGTGCTGTCTTCACATGTGGCCGCGCCACCAACCCAAAAGGTGGTATGTAAGCCTTCTTCAACACCTCCCAAGCAAAAGTCACTAGCGCTTCATGCATCAACAAGCATGGAACCCCTTAGTAGGTTCATATGCTTTGATATTATGCCAAATTTTGTAGATCTCTAGCATAACCCTTCCATCTATCAAGTCATTCCAACCCCTCAGGTCAAAACCTTCCTAGTTCAAAAATACGAAGATTTGCTTATATCATCATATGCTAGGACATGATACCGAGAATTACTGTGCCCTCAAAGTAGTCATTCGCCAATACGTGGAGAAAGACACTCTTCTTCTTGAGGACACTATCAATAGACATCCAACACCATCCCAAATCCCTCAAACCTCTTCATCAACTATGACCGCTTTACCTCCTTCACCTCCTCTCTTGGAAATTAATGCCATCCACATAGCCACTAGGTCACAAAAGGATAAGGCAAAAGAAAAAGCTGCTATTCCTTAGACCTATCCTTTTGTCCAGTTACCTCAACCACCAAAACCCAAGATCTCCATCTTAGGTGCATCCCAACCCCCTTTTTCAGAGGCAATCAAAGACTCTATGATAAAACAACTTCACCAAATGCCTGTGAAGATGACCTTGTATGACCTTATCTAGAGCTCCCCCCAGCATCATCAAGCTCTAATCAAAGCCTTACAGGTAGCGAAGGTCCAACCTGAAGACCCTCAACCATTAGCTGCCCTAGTCCATTCTTTATCCCCCATCACCTCTATCACTTTTAGTGATTCTGAAATTCCTACCTCTACATTGGAAGATCAGGACACTGCTCTTTTCATCACAGCCTACATTGATTAAACTCGTATTAAGCGAGTTATGATTGATGGGGGCACTAGCATTAATATCATTTCTACCCACATCTTTGATCAATTGGCTCTTCCCAAGAATTACGTATCAAAAATTGATGCAATCCTTAGATCTTTTAATGACACCACCGCTAACACTATTGGCACTATTGTCCTCCATATTTGCATTGGCCTATGCACAATCCCAGAGCTCTTCTACATCATCAAGGGAGAATTCCAATATAACATGCTATTAGGATGACCCTGGATCCGTGCCATGGCTTGTGTCCCTTCAACACTTCACCATTGTGTCAAATTTGAACACGACAGACAAGTCCATGTCATTCCTGCTGATCCATCCCTTTTAAGACTTGTAACACAACCTATCGACCAAATGACATTCTTATTCCTCTCAAGGCACCAACCCAAACATTGTTTCCATCTGTAGAAGTGTCAACTAGTACGCAAACAGTGGTTGCCATCACATCACCTTCTCAAGTGACAACCAAGGACCCCATGGACGATATCTTCTAAAGAATTTCACTTGGGGAATATCACTTACTTACCATAGACATGTTCCAGACTCCTCAAAAGTATGGATAGCTTCATCAAAGTCTAAGCTATGACTGTCGGATTGGAATCGTCATTCCTTATGGTCCTCTTAGCCTTCAAAACAATCTCGTCTATGGGGGGCTAGATCAAGCTCCTACTGATGAAAATCCTTCCTCTTCACCTCAACCATTCACATCCAATTTCTCCTTTCTTGGCAACCCCACCTTTGCATATACCTACCTTTATAGGTGTGCATGGAAGGGTTTTGGCTTTGGGTGCTACGAACAAGGCTCCCATTGGCCTATTGAACCACCCAATGATGATAATGCCATGAAATGATATGGATTGGGTTTCCAAGAACCCACTGAGGCTTTCGCAAACCTTTACCCCAAACCCACCATCAACCAATCTCTTCTAAAATTGCCTCTTCTTCCATCCTCACCTACGGAGTCGGTGGTTTCCATCCCTCCTAGTTTTTTGTCATAAACACCATCTACTTGGAACCCCTAACCTATCAACTCAACAGGGTTTCCAGGTCTCTCCCTCTCATTTGTCCTAGCATGATAGACGATGAATCGGCAACCATCAACACTATCCACTGCATAGATGATGATGCCATTCTTACCTATATGGGTGCTGATGATTCTTTCATTCAGTGCTCCCTCCCTTTTAAAATGCAGGTTATGTTAAATGAATCAACCATTGACATTAACCTTCCATCTTCTGGTGTTACTCATGTCTTGAAGATTGGTTAATCTTTGGATGCCCAGGAATAGATCGACTATACCACATTTCTCTTAGACAATCACAAGGCCTTTGCCTAGACCTACGGTGACATGCCTGGCATCGACCCTAACATTGCCACTCATAACATCGTCACAAACCCAGAGGCTAAGCCTGTTAGGCAAAAGCTTCACAAAATGCATCCTCATGTTGCACTTCTTGTCAAAGAGGAGCTTCAACGTCTTCTCTTTGTCTCTTTCATCCAACCCATTGATTATCTATAGTGGGTGTCTAACATCGTTCTTGTTACCAAAGCAACTAGGGGGATTCGAATCTGTATGGACTATTGCAACCTCAACTTGGCTTGTCCCAAAGATGACTTTCCTCTTCCAAACATTGACCAACTTGTTGATCTTACAGTTGGCCATGAGATGTTATCACTCATGGATAGATTTTTAGGATATAACCAAACCTGATTTCACTGGAAGATCAACACAAAACCACCTTCATTACACTATGAGGAACTTTTTGCTATTGGGTCATGCCTTTTGGTCTGAAAAATGCAAGTGCCACATATCAACGTGCCATGACTTACATTTTTCACGATCTCCTCCATAAAATCATGAAGGACTATGTAGATGACCTGCTTGGCAAGTCTAAGCTTCATTGTGACCATTTGACTATCCTCAAGATCATCTTCTCTCACCTTCTTTAGTACAATGTTCATCTTAACCCCAAGAAATGTGTCTTTGGGGTCCTCTCAGGAAAGCTCCTGGGGTTCATCGTCTCTCTTCATGGCATTGAGATAGATCCCACCAAAATTTGCACTATCCTTGAGATGCCACCTCCGACCAATCTCAAGCAAAATTTGCACTATCCTTGAGATGCCACCTCTGACCAATCTCAAGCAACTTCACAGTCTGCAAGGGAAGCTCCAATCCATCCGCTGATTCATTTCACAACTTTCTGACTGCTGTCAACCCTTTCATCATCTCCTCAAGAAGGACGTCTCCTTTAAATGGGATAAAGATTGCCAAGAGGCTTTTAAAGCCCTTAAACACTATTTGGTTTCTCCACCAGTCCTTATTCCACCAAACGATGACCAGCCCTTCTACCTCTACATCTCAGCAACCAATCATTTGTTAGGTGCCATGATTGCACATCGAGACGAGCAACACCGTGAGCAAGCAATCTACTACATAAGCCAAACACTTGTCGACTATGAAACTTGGTATACTCATATCGAGAAACTCTATTTGGCATTAGTCTTTGCCACTACCAAGCTCCATCACTATCTTCTCAATCACAAAACCTTTGTCATCACTCATGCTGATCCTCTTAAATACATGCATTCCAAGCCATATCAAAACCAATGTATGGCTCATTGGCTCATGCTTCTTGCTGAGTTTGACTTAGAATTTGTCTAGCAAAAATCTATAAAGGGGCAAATAATCATTGACCAACTAGCAGATGCCCCTCTTCCCGACAATCAACCTTCTCAGTGCGAATTTCTTGATGAATCTATCACCACTCTCTTGACTGATGACACATTCTACTAAATGATGATGTTCTTCGACGGCTCCAAATGTCAACTCGGTGGGGGTGCGGTGGTCATCCTCATCCCACATGAGGGTGAGCCCATGCCCCTATCTTTTAAACTCGACTTTTAATGTACCAATAATATGGTTGAATACAAAGCCTTAATTTTGGGACTTCAAACTACCCTTTCTTTAAACATCAAGACCATCAACATCTTTGGTGACTCACAACTTGTCGTCAATCAAATCAATGGTTCATATATTTGTAAAAATGAAATTTTATAAAGGTACAAGCACCATGTTGACACCCTTCTAGCATCTTTTAACCATCACTTATTGCAGACTATTCCTCGATCTACGAATAAATTTGCTGACACGATGGCTTCCCTCACCTTGCATATTCCTTCATCATCTTCATCAAGAATTTATGTCATGGTACATCATGTGTTATTGCCTTAATACATTTCCACTGACATCAACCTCATCCACACCATAGACTCTAGTCCACAAGATGTATCGTATAAACAACTTGTGGACTACTTGGCTCATTCTATCATTCCTTCCAACCTCTGTAGCAATGCACGGCGGGCTTTCATCAAGCGCACCACTCGCTATACCATACTAGGGGGCCTTCTCTATAAAAGAGGTTTTGACGGTCTTCTTCTTTGCTGTTTAAACTCCACTGAAGCCTCTCATGCTATTAAACAAGCCCATGACAGGATTTGTGGCAGACACTTCAGTGGTAACTTAGTTGCCAAGCGCATCCTTTGCCTGGGTTATTATTGGCCCACTCTTCATCAAGACTATAGCGATTATGTTTAGCATTGCATCAAGTGTCAGCAGCATGCTAACTTGCTTCATCTCCCTAGCCATGCCTTATAAGTTGCTCAAGATTTTTGGCCTTTTTCACAATGGGGCTTAGATCTCATCGGCGAGATTAACCCTCATTCATCTCTTCGTCATCAGTCCATCATCACCACCACTGAGTTTTTCACTAAATGGGTGGAAGCTATTCCTCTCATCTCCACAAAAGCCGACAATATTGTCAACTTCATCAACACCCACATCATTTTTCATTTTGTTGTACCTCACAAAATCATCACCGATAATGAAAAGTAATTTAAAAACAAAACTGTTCAAAAACTTTGTGACTCTTTTGGCATTAAACTCGGCTTTTCTTTGCCTTACTAACCATAAGCAAATGGGTAGGTCGAGGCTTCTAACAAAATCTTAACTAAAATTTTCATGAAGGTGGTCAACGACAGTAGAAGGGATTGGCACGTTCACATTCCCTTTGCTTTGTGGGCTTACCGCACTAGTATCTGAACCTCTACAGGTGCTACCCCATTCTCTCTAGTGTACAGAACATAGGTTGTCTTACCTCTCAAAGTATAGATCCCTTCTCTTTGCATTTCTCTACATGACATTCTTTCTAACGATGACTTTCATCAAGATCAATTAGCTCAACTTGAGTTACTCGATGAATGTCGTCTTGCTGCCCTCAACCATCTCCATGTCTATCAAAATCACATCAAACGAGCCTATAACAAAACTCTGAGAGAATGGGATTTTAATATCGGAGACCTCATCCTCAAAGAGAACCAACATGTGACCAATATGGAATGGAGTAAATGAGGCAAATTTGCTCCTAATTGGCTCAGACCTTATATCATCATGCACAAGTATGGAATAGGGACTTATCATCTATCTTCTCTTAAAGGCCGACTAGAACCTGAGCCTCTTAATGCTTTGCATCTATGACCATTCTACTATTAGTCGAGTACTCATCCACTTGACATTTAACTTGAGCTCATCCCTTGAGCAACCCTCGTCCTCTTAATCCTCAATCCTTTCCACTCTATTTCCCTTAACAAATCCTATATAACCCTTTTATAAAGTATGGATGCTTTGTCCTAATAAAAGGGAGCCTTTGACTTCTATAGTCTTGTCCATGACTCAACATTCTGTCAAAAATAAATCAAGATGTCAAAATATCCAAGGTCACAAAATCAAATTAAAAAGTAGACTGCTCCCTCAAAGGACAGTTGTACTATCATTGCTATAGCCAATAGACTACTCCCTCGAAGGATAGCTATTCAAAAGCCCTTAAATATATAAAGCAAAAATATAGACCACTCCCTCGAAGGATGGCTATGACTAAATCTTGCTACAAATAACACTTTTTTTAGAAGCTTCTCACATCGATCAGCTTCATAAATGACCACCAAGTAAAGTGACATCTCTATGTGGACTTCTCACATTGATCAGTCTGCTCTCAAAAAAAAAAAAGGGTCATGGACTTGGCTTGTAATTGTCTCAGGGTCTCCTATCAAAAGGGGAAAAGTTATCAATACTAACAAGGGGTAACCCTCTCCACATATCACATCACCTACTCAAGGGACTTCGAGCTCATTTTAATGTCAAAGTGATTTGATTACCGCTCTAACACAACTTATGATCATCGATGTAATGCATGAATGAGGCTTTTTGTTTCTAAAAACCCCCTACTTGTGTTATCATTATGGTCCTTGTCAATGAAAGGGTGCTTATGCCTTTTAATTTATGCCTACACTTTGGTCACATTCAACCACATCATTTGTCAAAATAATTCAATCTGACACTTTTCAAACCACTCACATAGCCTACTCATTCTGGTTTCCATAGATACCAATACACATGGAAACTATCAACCACACAATTTATGTCAAGCATAAACCATTACTTGCTGAAGCATAAATCAACCTGCAATTCATTTTTAGCATACATCCATAATGAATATGGATAGTTACTAGGGATGAAGAATCCCGACCAATGTTATAGAATACACCATTCAAAAAAGGTTGTAGCATCATCTTCTCCTCATCATTTCAAGCATGTACCCTTAGATATATGGGAAGTGTTATATCATTATCATGACCCAATCAAACACATCAACCACTTCGATCTTTTTTCCTCCCTCTTGGGAGAACTACATTGGCCTGAGGCCCTTCCAACAGGGGCTATGTAGGCAGCACTCAGTTGACATGGGGTCTTCTGAGGTTAGCTCGGCCATTCCTTCATCCATCCACCTCGACCAATGACCATGGAGATCACGACTATCTGTTTCGACTACGACCACTTCCAAAGTGACTTTGCCTTGGTTGTTTTTGCATGTATGCTACCTCATGATTGGTTAGCAAAATTGTGCACATATTTTTGACCTTCACAAGTATAAGATCGCAAGCCAGTTAATCTCCACTACTTATGAATTTTTCGTGTTTCTGGGAGCACTTCCTGAGCTCGAGATACCTAAAACATGATGACCCATTAGAGCTTCAGCTTAGATTGAATCACCCAATCAGCTACAACTATATGTTGGGGCCCAGTTACTTCAATTTTGGCACTCCTCGACCCTTGACTTATGGCACTTTAACCTAACCATCTCGTTAAGTGGTATGCACATGCTCACAACTATTGCAGCATTCACACTCACCATCTTTGTCCACTCTCTATCAAATCGGCACCCAACTTCAGGTTCCATTCCCTCAACTTCCGCTTTGAGGGGGAATACCTCATCCCATTTGGTACAACCAATAGGGCAAAGTCAACCTTATCCCACACCTGGGGCAACCAAATTCTATTTTTGTCTTGCAGTTCGTCTAGAACAACTAACAAGACAAAAAGGGGCAAATGTAGACACCAAAATTGTGTCTAACCCTTCGTCATCCTCCTCCTTGGTCCATTCCTAACCCATTCCTAAACCATGCACTTACTAATTTGAAATAATAATTTATTATTAATATCCTCCCCTTTGACACATCACCTATAACACCTCGTCTGACACCTCTCCTTGGACTATTTCCCACCCTATGACTCACCCAAGACCTATCCTTTCTCCTTTCTAACCACCTAACCAACTCTCATGCATATTTAGCCCAACCTTCGACAATTCTCCAATGGATCATGCACTTGGCAGATGGAAAATGGCTTGGTGGCTCTTTTACTCGTTTTCCACCTATCGACGTCGGTCAAATGTTGACCGACGCTGGCAGGATCACCAACGTCAATTTTACTTAAACCAAATTTCTAACCTCTAGTGAAGGTAATCACAAATTGTTAATCTCTAGAGCTAATCACGAATCTTGAATCCTCTTCCGGTGAAACAAAGTTCTTGTGCTTTTACTTTCTAGTGTTCTGGCTTCTTATTTTCTTGCAGGGATCAGTATTTATGACAGCATTTTCTAGGCACTGAGGTCTTAAATCAGACATTCCACACAAGGATTGCATGATATCTCCATCACCAACAACAATGGAAACATAGGTCCTACACCTTTGCCAACTCATGTCACAGCTAAGTATTTGTACTATTTTTATTTTAGTGTCATTTCAAATATATTAGCATTCTATCTACTATCTATTTCAAGCATCCTTGACGCAACCTTCTCTGTTCCTCTCGGAGAGGCTGAAAAGCCTTCTCTCACCCTTATTCTCATTTTTTGCCTCTGACACCCGTTTAGTCTCTCTTTAGACAATACCCTCTGTCCAATCAACTCAGCACAAGCTATCAGAGACCTACAGACCCTCTTAAGGCCATCCTGATCAATCTGACTAAACTGCTTCTCGAAAAGGCTGAGAGGCCTTTTTCCTACCCCTTACCCCTTTTTCTGACAACATACCCTCTGCCTTAGTTCTTATTAAAGATTCTATCTACTATTTTACCATCCCAAACAAACTCTCTGACTCCCAGACGAGACCACAGTCCATCTTGCAGACCAAAAACTAGACCTGTAACCCATCCCTGGCCATTACCCCGATCGACCTTGACCATTTCCCCTACTGACATCAGCATCATAATTGACGTCGGTGACATTATTGACTGACGTCGGTGATTGTGCAAAGCAGATCACAACTTATCAAGTACGCATTTGCTTTTAGTTCTTTCTTTTTAGTCTTTTATTATTTCTCATTTTTGTCTCTGTCATATTCCATTTTGATAGTGGACTGTCATCCTCCAAGAAGCCTTAGCACTTTTAGGACCAAGCTTTTGCTTGGTAGTCCACCCTTTTGTCAGCTAACATTTTTCATGTTTTAGTGTCTGTCTCTTTCAGGTGTCATCCTCCACAACCAAAGAGGAGTTCTCGCTATCATCTGAATTTTGGTGTGCAAAACTATATCCAGGTACATACAAACCTTAAACCATTTCTCTTAGTTTCTCATTTCTCTCTTTGAATGTGAAAGCGAAAATAACATAGAAACATTCTGGCTTCCATAGATACCAATACACATGGAAACTATCAACCACACAATTTATATCAAGCATAAACCATTACTTGCTGAAGCATAAATCGACCTATAATTCATTTTTAGCATACATCCATAACGAATATGGATAGTTGCTAGGGATGAAGAACCCTAACCAATGTTACAGAATACACCATTCATAAAATGCTATAGCATCATCTTCTCCTCATCATTTTAAGTATGTACCCTTAGACATATGGGAAGTGCTATATCATTATCATGACCCAATCAAACACATCAACCACTTCGATCTTTTTTCCTCCCTCTTGGGAGAACTACATTGGCCTGAGGCCCTTCCAACAGGGGCTATATAGGTAGCACTCAGTTGACATGGGATCTTCTAAGGTTAACTCGGCCATTCCTTCGTCTATCCACCTCGACCAATGACCATGGAGATCGCAACTATCTCCTTCGACTACGACCACTTCCAAAACAACATTGCCTTGGTTGTTTTTGCATGTATGTTACCTCATGATTGGTTAACAAAATTGTGTGCATATTTTTGACCTTCACAAGTATAGGATCGCAAACCAGTTGATCTCCACTACTTGTGACTTTTTCATGTTTTTGGGAGCACTTCCTAAGCCTAGGATACCTGGAACATGAGGACCCATTGGAGCTTCAGCTTAGATTGAATCAGCCAATCAGCTATGACTATATCCTGGGGCCCAGTTACTTCAATTTTGGCACTCCTCGACCCTTGACTTGTGGCACTTTGACCTGACCATCTCATGAAGTGGTATGCACGTGCTCACAACTATTGTAGCATTCATACTCACTATCTTTTTCCACTCTATATCAAATTGGCACTTGACTTCAGGTTCCATTCCCTTGACTTCCACTTTAAAGGGGAATACCTCATCCCATTTGGTACAACCATCAGGGCAAAGTCAACCTTGTCCCACACCTGGGGTAACCAACTCCTATTTTTGTCTTGCAGTTCATCTAGAACAACCAACAAGACAAAAAGGAGAAAATGTAGAGACCAAAATTGTGTCTAACCCTTGGTCATCCTCCCCCTTGGTCCATTCCTAACCCATTCTTAAACCATGCACTTACTAATTTAAAATAATAATTTATTATTAATATCCTCCCCTTTGACACATCACCTATAACAACTCATCTAACACCTCTCCTCAGACTATTTCCCACCCTATGACTCACCCAAGACCTATTCTTGCTCTTTTCTAACCACCTAACCAACTCTCATGCATATTTAGCCCAACCTTCGATAATTCTCCAATGGATCATGCACTTGGCAAATGAAAAATGGGCTTAGTGGCTCTTTTACTCATTCTCCACCCGCTGACGTCAGTCAAATGTCAGCCAACGCTGGCAGGATCACCGACGTCGGTTTTACTTAAACCAAATTTCTAACCTCTGGCAAAGGTAATCACAAATTGTTAATCTCTGGAGCTAATCAAGAATCTCGAATCCTCTTTCGGTGAAACAAAGTTCTCATGCTTTTGCTTTCTAGTGTTCTGGCTTCTTATTTTCTTGTAGGGATCAGCATTCATGACAGCATTTTCTAGGCACTGAGGTCTTGCATCAGACATTCCACACAGGGATTACACGATATCTCCATCACCATCGATAATGAAAACACAGCTCCTACACCTTTGCCAACTTGTGTCACAGCTAAGTATTTGTACTATTTTTATTTCAGTGTCATTTCAAATATATTAGCATTCTGTCTACTGTCTATTCCAAGCATCCTTGACCCAACCTTCTTTGTTCTTCCTAGAGAGGCTGAAAAGCCTTCTCTCACCCTTATTCTCATTTTTTTGCCTCTAACACCCATTTAGTCTCTCTTTAGATGATACCCTCTGTCTAATCAACTCAACATTAGCTATCAAAGACCTACAGACCCTCTTAAGGCCATCTTGATCAATCTGACTAAACTGCTTCCCAGAAAGGTTGAGAGGCCTTTTTCCTACCCCTTACCCCTTTTTTTGACAACATACCCTTTACCTTAGTTCTTATTAAAGATTTTATCTACTATTTTACCATCCCAAACAAACTCTCTGACTCCCAGACGAGACCACAGTCCATCTTGCAGACCAGAAACTAGACCTGTAACCTGTCCCTGGCCATTACCCCAACTGACCTCAACCGTTTCCCCTACTGACATCGACATCATAACTGACATCGGTGACATTATTGATCGACACTTGTAATACCACCAATGTCAGTGATTGTGCAAAGCAAATCGTAGTTTATCAGGTATGCATTTGCTTTTAGTTCTTTCCTTTCAGTCTTTTATTATTTCTCATTTTTGTCTCTATCATATTCTATTTTAACAGTGGACTGTCATCCTCCAAGAAGTCTTAGTGCTTCTAGGACCAAGATTTTGCTTGGCAGGGTTTTGTCAGCTAACATTTTTCATGTTTTAGTGTCTGTCTCTTTCAGGTGTCATCCTCCACAACCAAAAAGGAGTTCTCGCTATCGTCTGAGTTCTGGTGCGCAAAACTATATCCAGGTACATACAAGCCTTAGACCTTTTCTCTTAGTTTCTCATTTCTCTCTTTGAATGTGAAAGAGAAAATAACATAGAAACAAGGACCTCCCAAAATACTATATATAGGCCTCTTCTCCATAGAGTTTGCATCAAAAAATTTCTAAAGCATTAGAAATCTAGTAGCCTTGTTTTAAGAGTATGCTCTTCTTTTGCCCTTTTTGAAGGATCCTAAGAATCAGAAATTAAACAAGTGTTTGTAATATTTTGAGTTTAAAATAATAGTGTGAAGTCGTAGCCATTTGGCCCTTGCCTACTACCATGGCTTTTCTATAAAAGCTGTAAAAGAAGGAGGCATCTACTGACGATAAAAGACTGTTTACTTTGTAAGAATTATTAGCTCTAACTTTTTGAGTTCTTTGCTTTGAAAATTTCTTTGGGAAAGTTTATTGCATCGAGTCTTCGGCCATTTAAAAATTATCATAGGCCTCTTTATCTCTACATTCTGGTTTCCCTTATCAAAATTTTCTCGCTTACCAGACTGAAAAATCTCTCTGCCATGGAATTCATAAAAGCCCAAACCTCTTCTATAGTAGAAATCATGAATGAATCTGAGTTAGAATGAACCTATGAACTCCCTTCCTTCTTTTTGGAACAAATATCTAACTATCCAGATATTGAGATCACTGAAGAAAACCTTGAAAAAGAAAAAAGCCTGTATAAACCTTCAGCTATCAAAGATTCACATGTCTATAAGAAATCTACACTTTTGAAATCTAAGTTTGTTTATAATTCTACATATATGTCTTTTGTTAAACCCCAAATCAAATTTGTCAAGTTAACTATCTATTATAAGCCAAAGAAGACTTTCTAAACAAATTTACTATCTTTGTTTGCTGAACTAGAGATCAATTATATCAGGTCACATGAAGATGTGAAATTTGTACACTTTGGTCTTATTAGAATCTATATAACTCCTTTGATTCTTAGTAATATTAAGCCTGTCATATATCTTGCTTTATGTGATCATCATCAAGTTAGTTTTAAACATTCCTATCAAATATCCAATCTTGGTCGCTTGAACAATGAAGTTATCTATTTTGATTTTTGTCCTAATCTCTTTGTTGCAGTCCATGATAAGGGATGTAAAGAAGTAAAGAATGGATCTTTAGATTGTTGGGGATTATTCACCTCCATTTTTGGTCTTCATATGTTTGGTGAATTTAAGTATGCTTCTATAAATATTTCTATTGTCTATAGTATGACAAATACTAATCATCCAAAGATCTTAGAAAATATGCCTTATGCCAGAAGACTTAGTGGTACTTTGCAACTCCAAAAAGGCCATATAGAGTCTGTAGAAATCCCTTCTAAATGAAAACTTGATTGGTTGAAAAATGTTTCTCCTAGGATGAAAGGTCAAGCCATGGTACATAAGAGTGACAGTAGAACTGTAAATATACTTCCCAGATCTTTGTTTGTTAATTCTTCTAACCTGTCTTCATCTAGATTGTCAACTTCCTCTTCTCAAAGAACTATCAAAACATGTCATATCTTGATTGAAGATGAAGACATTAATCAAGGTAGTGATCCAAAGGATTAATTACCCTGCACAATGATGAATCTTCTTAGAGAAGATAGTCTAGAATTCTATACAAAAAATAAGGTTACTTTGTATAAAGGTGGAAGATGGCCATCTCATAAAGGAATATATAAGTAGCCAGTAGGAACTGTATAGTATTTTTCAGCTACTTATCAAGGAGATGTTAAACCCTCAAATGAGTTCAAACAAAGAAATTATATTGCAAGGTTCAACTCACATTTTATAGAGAATTTTGATGATCTTTGTTGAGATGTTTTGTATATCAGAGATAATATAGAGAATACAAAAGCAAGTATATTCTATTGATTCTAAACTAGATGCTTTAGATGATAGTTTAGACTGGCTTTCTAAACAGGATCACCAGGCAGAATCCTCTGCTAAAAATCTCAATAATCCAATTTTTTTGCTCTAATTTTAAGACTTGCAAAAAGCAGTCTAATACTACCCTTATGCAAAGAACACATGTTCACTTACAGCCTTGGTATCTTAACATTGATGATCTCTTGAATCCATTAAATGAGATCACTACATGGTGTAACTCTATGAGAGTCATCACTCTTAATGCACATTTAGATCAAGCTGTCACTACTTATTTTGCTACCAAGTTCTTCTAGGGTATTATTAACCAATGGTGGAATACAATGTCTAAAGCTGAACAGTATGAGCATGTACATAATCAACCTTATTCATTAGCAACATTATTTACTTCATTGATCAATGAGTTTTCTCCTCTAGTTGCTAATAGAGAACTGGAATATGAAAAATGGCTTCTCAAAATGGAGCTGTGTGATTTAAAATAGTTTGATGCATTTGCCAAGCAATTTAGAGAATTGGGATATGAAAGTAAAAGCTTTTCATCCACTAAGATTAAGATCAAGTTTTTGCATGCTCTACCATATAATCTTATTGATAGAGTTATTTCTTATATTGATCTTAAGAGACTGACAATTGAAGATCTCTCTCTCTCAGATGTGATTGATTTTTCCAAACAAAAAGCCATGTGTTTAGTCTCTGAGACTAAGTCTATTCAAAATATTACCAAGCATCAAGCCTGTCAGATTGTTCTAGCATTATCTGAAATAGCCCCATTTAGCTATCAACCATTTGTACAGCCTCGTAAATAGTAAAAGCAACATCGCAAGCACCTATCTTTTCAACATCGCTCTTTTCCTCACAAGCATTCCTATACACCTCCTCATCATTTTCTTAAGAAATGATGCACTGCTCATCCTCCTTCCAAATAGCCTATTTGCTACATCTATCACAAACTTGGCCATATTTCTCCCTAATGTCACTACAAAAATCCTGTAGTTAAAGCTATTTTTACCTCCAATGCAGTAGCATGGTGGGATATTATTGATTATTCTGATGAAGACCTTTACTTACAGGATGACATCTATGAACCAATTCTAGATGATCTCCTTGAAGGTGATATAAAAGATGACAATGATGCAAATGCTCTTGAGTCATTAGCCGATGACTTGGAACAACTGCTAACCAACATGTAATGCCCATTATATCGACCAAGACACCATGATTGGTCATAACTACACTATGAAGCACATGGATCCTGGTCTAAAAATCATCAAGAAGTACCAGAAAGACTAGAGAAACCTAGGAGCAAAGGATACTCTAGAGGAGAAGGAACATCCAAAGGGAGACATCCCTTAATGCCAAGGATGCCACCAACATTGCAAAGGCCTCAACATCTTCCTTTGTAATATCAGAGCTCTTTCAAGCCCAGCGACTCTTGGATTAAAAACAAATTCACCAACAGAGATAGTCCAAGAGAAATTCAAGCACCTAAGATAGATCTACAGTGGGATGAATTATTACCCATAGAAGAAGAAGAAGAAAAGGATGAAGTAGAAAGCTCTTTCTACTCAGATCAAGATTACTGCCTAGGTGAATGCAGTAACTTCCAAGAAGTAGAACTAGAACTTAAAGACATCTACACTGAACAATCTATTGTTCACAATCTAGGGACACAAAAACTAGTATCTACTAGTATTCTTGCTTTGAAAATTCCACAACCAACTTATCTTACTCAGCTGATTAATGGAAAGTTTGCTCAGTTCATCATTTTAGAAATTAATGGCAGACTAGTAGATGCTTAGATAGACATAGGAGCTTCTCTCTCCTTTGCTAAATCACAACTCATCCATGACTGAAAGACATTAGATGATGCTCTAGCTTATTAGAGCTTAGATGTCTAAGGGAACAGTTTTATCTGTAACAAATACAAATATCAACAAACCCTTAGGATTCAAGATAAAATCTTCCATGCTAAATTTTTTGCCTTAAATAGAATGCCTATAGATATTCTTCTAGGTGGTGCCTTTATTAACAGATACTCACCCTATGGTTTTACCACTAAGAGTATCATGTTAACAATAGAAAATGAAAGGATAAGAATTCCTCACCTCATTTATGCCACTGAATAATTTCCAAGCTCAATGACTCAAATACCAAAAATAATAATTCCAACTAAAATACAAGAAATAAGAGAAAAGATTAAAGCCACTATCTGTTTTGATAACCCTCAGTAGTTTTGGTTAAAATCTATGCTTGAGATGGACATAAGAATCCTCAAAGGCAAGCACATGAAGATTGGGAAAAAGATCCCAATACCAGCTCAGGATTATAACGATATGGAACTCCAGATCAAA
Organism: Torreya grandis; assembly: GCA_037957365.1. Taxonomy (NCBI): domain Eukaryota; kingdom Viridiplantae; phylum Streptophyta; class Pinopsida; order Cupressales; family Taxaceae; genus Torreya; species Torreya grandis. The sequence goes on from JARHVA010000623.1 coordinate 2,456,480, forward strand.
TAACTAGAGGCAAATGGTTTCATTATGAAATCAACCTCTCCTTTCTATTGCTATGCCTTTATGGTTAATAAACATTCTGAACAAAAACAAGCGAAGAAAAGCATGGTCATCAATTATCGACCATTGAATGCTATCATGCAACCATTTCCATATCCAATTCCAGATAAAAGCTATCTATTGGACAAAGGTGCAACATGTAAATAATTCTCTTAGTTTGACTACAAATTAGTATTTTATCATATCAGAGTCAAAGAAGCTGATAGGGAAAAGATAGCATTCAGCTACCCTTTCAGCCATTTCTAGTAGACAGTGATGCCTTTTAGCTTGATGAATGCCCCAGCATATTATCAAGCTCATATGGATAAAATATTCTAAGGCACTTCTAACTTTTTCTATGTATATATTGATGATATACTAATTTTTAGTAATAGCCTTACTAACCATTTTACTCATCTCCAAATTCTTTCAACTGGCTTAAGATGCAGGAATAATACTTTCAGAAACAAAGATTTAGTTATGTAAAACTGATTGTAATTTCCTCAAAATGGTGATCCAAGATTCTAAACTATAGTTACAGCCACATATCAAAGAGAAGGTTATCAGTTTTCCAGAGAAGCTAGACAAAGCCAAGCTTCAAGCCTTTTTGGGATTGCTTAATTATCTAAATAGTTTTTATCCTAATTTTGGTGAAGACAGGTTCATTCTTCAAGAAATTCTCCAGAAGAAGAAAGTCTTCCAATGTGAAGAAAAACATACAACAACAGTTCAAAAGATCAAATGTATAGTTACTTTACTCCCAGAGCTACACATCCCAAAATCAAATAAAATGAAAGTTTATACTGATGCCTCTAACATTGCATGGGGAGGAGTACTTGTTTGCTTACATAACAATAAGGAATTTGTTTGTGAATTTGCTAGTGAAGTTTTCAGTACTAATGTTTTAAAATGGATTTATTCTGATAAAGAAATCTATGCTATAAAGAAATGCTTAGAGAAGTTTATGTTAAAACTTCTCCATTTGCCTCATTTTGTTGTAATTATTGATTGTACCAGATTTTTGACCTTTAAAGAAAAAGATCATGGTCAGAAGGATGATCACGGTAAATATATTAGATGGCAAGCGTTTTTTAATCAATTTAATTTTTTAGTAGAACACATCAAAGGTACTGACAATATTATTACAGATTGGCTTAGCAAAAATCCTCTGACAACACTTATGCATCAACCCATTCCTGGTTTTAATCTAACTAGAATCTATAACCAAGGATTTCCATCTTTGAATATCCTTGTCTAAGAACAGATTCTTTGTGAAGGGTTGCATCCTCGATATACAAGGATTTCTAATGCAGCAGGATAAGTTCTAAAAATATCTTCAGCAGCTACAATCCAGGCTAACAGACATCAAAATTTTGGTGTCATCTACATTGAAAGATTAAATAATGAATTTATATACTACCAATTCACTGAATTATTAAAGCATCCTTTGTGGACATGGCTGATAAAAATTAGATCTCCCTTCAATGAACACCTATACCAATGGATTGTCAAGCATGGCCCACACTATATTCATGAAGAGGAGAACCATGATCAAGACACTGTCATGCATACCATTATCAGAAGATAGCTAGAGTGGGAATCTTATTTCTACATCACTCCATGATATCATGCATGCAAAGCTAGACTCCAGCACTAGCACATTTCCAGTACCTTCCAGCTCAGATGTCTTTTCAATCCAATCAACAAAGATGACTTATTGTCTGAAGCAGAAGCAATGTTGGACCCACGCCACCAAACATCATCATCGTCCAGTGCATCTAATAGCATTTCTTTGTAACTCAACTTTTACGCTGTAAAGTTTGATGGGACATGACACCACCTTGACAGTGATTCAGGTAGGACCTCCCAAAATACTATATATAGGCCTCTTCTCCATAGAGTTTGCATCAAAAAAATTCTAAAACATTAGAAATCTAGTATCCTTGTTTTAAGAGTATGCTCTTCTCTTTCCCTTTTCTAAGGATCCTAAGAATCAAAAATTAAACAAGTGTTTATAATATTTTGAGTTAAAAATAATAGCGTGAAGTCGTAGCCATTCAGCCCCTGCCTACTGCCATGGGTTTTCTATAAAAGCACCATTCAACCCCTACCTACTGCCACAAGTTTTATATAAAATTTGTAAAAGAAAGAGGTGTCTACTGATGATAAAAGATTGGTATCATCCTAGAAAGCTCACACTTCTAGGATCTGGCTCATGTTAGACAATCCACCCAACTATTTGTCTAACCAACAAGTTTTGTGGTAGTGATTTATTATTTTTAGGTATTATTCCCTATCTAAATAATATTTATCACAAATCATGGACTTTAACAAGAGCATTTTTACTAGGTATTCTCCTACACACCCTTAATTAGTTTCTTTTCCTACAACACTAAAAAAAAGTAAAAATTAGATAGAAACATTTTGGCATGCCTGGTGGGATCCTAGAGTTCTCTTGGGTTCATATGTGTTTTAAGACATTTATTTGCATTAATAAAATAAAATTTGTATTTAATTTAATTTAATTTTTTAAAATTAAGCATTCTTTTCTTTTGAAACGTAAATTTTAGTTTCTTTTGTTTTAATAAATCAGAAAAAATAAAAAAGTAACAAATTTTCACTTTTTTCTTGCATTTATAAAATATCAAAAGATCATTCATCTGAGGATTAGGATTTGATCTTCATGTTTCATTTAGGTGAATATTAGTCATTTTTGTTTTCATAAAAAGAAATCTAATTTTTTTCTTTTGGTTTAAAATTAACTTGCATCCATTGTTTGTTTGTTTATCTTAGTTCATTTAGTAACTTAAATAATCAATAAAATTAATCATATCATCATAAATGTTACAAAAAACAAACTAATTGCATAATAAAAAATCAAAACACACTAGAGATAAGGCCCAACTAGGATTTCATCACCTAGTGGATCACCTTCCCCTTTCCTGGTTATCTTGCTTGGATTTAATCATCAAGGGGATAACCAACTTAGTTATCTAGTTGAGTATAAGCTTTGGTAATTAGTATATTAGCTAATCGCCCATACTGGATATGGGATTATAATGTGAGGGGAGAAATCCCCAAGTACCAATATGTGTACTTGATCCAATAGACTTATTTTTTAGCACTTATATGTAACCTAAAACCAAACATAGATTGTTTTCTAGGACCTATTCATGCCAATTTCCTCTTCACACTTTTCTAAGGCATAAGCCAAAAGAGATTAAAAATAATCCTAGGACTTAACACACTCTTAGTGAATGTATTTTTTACCTTAAACATTCTTTGATTACTCTTTGTTTTGAGGTGTGAGAACTTCTCTTTCCTTTCCTATTTTCTCATATGGTTCTTACTTTCCAACAACGAAGGGACCTTGAGGAACAAAACTCACCACCAAATCAACCAACCTTTTCCACCTATGCATCCATATAACAGATTTTTGAACCCATGGACTCCCCTCACTCTCTAGGAAGTCATACTTGAGTAGTCCCAAGAGATGTAGATTTTGCCTCTTTCCTAAACAACAATCACACAGCCTTACAACATTACCTTAGAACTATGTCTTACCAAATCTTAGTTTTTACCTCACTTATAGATCCACCTTATGGCATGCCTTTCCACCTCATGGGGAGTACCTCCATTACCATGGATATTACTTAACCTTTAGCTACCCAATCCTTATCATCAACCAATAACCCCCTTGAAACTACCATTCAAAACTAACCAACACAAACTACCGTTGTTCTTATATCTCCTACCAATCACTCCTCTATAATATGAGTTTCTACCTCTAGCACTACCCATCTTCATTTAGTTACCTCTAATCCATTAAACACTACTCTAATTCAAAGACTTTTGGTTTCTATACCCTCCATGTTACTATCAATTAGTATAAGGGTCACCACCCTTCCATCAGCCACTAACCCAATTACCACTCCTACCCAACAAGAAACCTTTAGTTATATCCATAACCCAAAAGGGCATATGACCACTACCTAACCACCCACCTCTACCCAACCATTGACATCCATATACTAATATGTATCTTTTATCTAACCGTTGGCATCCACATACCAATATGTGGTAACCTCTCAAACTTCTACCGACTATCAACATGTTTCTCAATCACCACCACCACAATATGCATCTTATAACCTTTCAGGTGCTCAACCCCAATAATACTTCATGAAGATGATCATGAAAAATATGACCACCTTAGAGTCATCCATATTAGGTGCTCATAATATCTTATCCTATGACAGAATTTGTAATGAACCTATCCATTTATCCATACCTATTAAGCCATATCCTCCCCAGTGGGAACTTCCCAAGTTCTCTAAATTTTAAAGCAAGGAGGATCCCAAATATCACATTAGGGAATTTAGGAATTATTTTTATCTCATCACCTAAGATGATCCCCTTTTTCTCCACACTCTCCTGATGTCTCTAGTCGGCCTGGCCTTAGATTGGTATAATGCCTTACCCAAACATTCCATCTTCTCCTTCACCCAACTAGCCCAAAACTTTTTGGATCACTTTTTGATCAATTTATCCAATAAATTTTATACCATCAACCTTTACTCCTAGAAATTCAAGGATGAATGTATTTCCAATTTTTTGGCTCATTATAGGAACCTAATTAACCAACTTTTGTTTTCCCTACCTCAACTTGAACTTATATATCTCTTTGCTTGAGCATGTGCCAAACATATCTCATCCACATTATGTGTCCAAATATTTTGGACCTTTGATGAATATTTTACCGTGGATCATAAACTAGAGAACCAAGTCATTGATGATGAAAAACTTAAACTCAAAAATTAGAAACTCAACCTATTAAACCAATGAAGTTTCTTCCTCCAAGTAAAGAAACCAACCCAATACCAAAAACAAGAACAAAATAACATCAAATTCTATCATCCTCAAACTGTACCTCCACCATCTACCAACTATTAAAGCATGAGGAACCAAACCTCCAACTCCTCTAATTATTCAAACTAAAACCCAAGGAACCAAAATTGGAACAACTAGAAGCAATTAAGTCCACTTGGGGAACCCTATGCTTCTATTTTAGAAAAGTTATTAAAAGCTAATATCATCCAACTTCCACTAATTAAACCACCCCAATAGTTTGATGCATCTTACCATATGCCAGGTTGGTATAAAAAGAATGACTATTATGCCTTTAATTGAGTCATAAGACATGATATCAATAAGTGCAAAACCTTCAAATGACTTATCTAATCCCTCATTGACAAGGGGAAGCTTACATTGGAAAACCCCAATACACCACCCAACCAAGCCCTTGACATATTTAGGCAACCTTTCACAAACCATGCTCCTACCAAAAATGAGATTAACAATGTCAAGTGTTCTCTTGATACCCATACCACTAACATGGTTCTTGGCACACTCACTAATAAATAACCCACTCACCAATTTACCAATCCCTCTCTACTTATTGAAATAATAGTGTTACCTTATACCCTTTTGGAAACCCAAACCAAATAACTACATCTTCCTCCTTACTCCTTCATTAAGGTATTATTATTACCAACTTCCCCTTTGACTAACATATCAGACCACACACCCATCTTACCTTCCTCACCAATTACCATGGAACTCTCCCCTCCCACAGAAGTCATTCCTGAGAATGAAACACCCCTGTCTACTCCTCCCATAGAAGAACCATCTATCCCAACCTTGCATCCTTTGATTTAGGAAGATGACAAGGTTACCATCACTATGTCTCCACCTAGTATATTATCCTTTAGATCCACCATTCAGGGAATCAAACCTTTCTCAAAGCTAGTGTAAAAATTAGAATTTATTGCCAACCCTACCATGGATTGAACCACCTTATGGAAATAATTAGATCTCCCTTATGTTACCAAACCAGAACCTCTAACCCTTTCTTTGGTAGATCAACCTATCACTTCTAATAACCAACCAACCAAAACCTTCACCCAACCAACCAAAACCTCCACTAAACTAAACAACCCTCAACCACCTATGCCAATCAAGACCCAAGTAACCAAATCCCCTTCAAAACCAATAACCAAAACAACCACAGAGGTAAAAATACCTAAAGGCCCAAATCCTTGAATTTTACCTCCCTCAACCTTGATCTCCATTTTGTGTCCTCATCTCTCTACCTTGAGCATGAAGCCCATTATTTTTACCAAAACCCCACTACCTCTATTAGTTACACCTTCACACTTACCTTATAATGCACCTCTTTTTACTACATCTTCAATACATAATCTACCTACCTTACCATCCTTTGCATCTATTTCATTAACCATATTACTTAAACAAAAACCATTAGACAATAATACCACCTTATCAAAGACACCTATCACCAAGCTTACTTCCAAACAACCTTCTACCTCAACACCCAAAATAAAAACTACAAAACCTTTACCACCTTTAATTGAGTCTTACTTAACCATTATCCAATAGTTATTTCAAACCTATTCCTTGAGCTTACCACCCATCAAACTATTTGACCCTTCACATCCCAAACCGTCATGGTTCAATAATAATTTGATTTGTTTATACCATAAGACACTTGGCCATGATACAAAGAATTTCAAATCTCTCAAAACTCTCATCAACCACATTTATGATGATGATGATATATTAATAGATTAACCTCTTATATCACCCATACCAACCCAAACAATAACCATACCTACCCAACACTTACCCATTCCTCCACTCTCACCTAAGAATGAAGATGAGTTTGACTACTCTACTACCTCACCCTCTCCTTCTATCCATATTATCAACATGGTCACTATATCACAATAGAAGGATAAAGGGAAGGCTAAGGTGTCCATTCCTTGGACTTACCCCTCTTCAAACTCTCAAAAAAAACACACCAAACCATATCTGTATTCAATCAAACTCAAAGTGTCTATCTTAGGTGTACCCACAATCTGACCCTTCATAATCCAACCCATATGCAGTATCTATTTAGAAAGCTATCCTTAAGTAGATTCACCAAACCCTAACAAAAATGAGCTTGTATGAGTTGGTTTTTACTTCTCCCCATCACCGCTAAGCACTCATAGAGGCCTTAAAATCCATAGAGGTCTAGCCTAATGACCCTCAACCTCTTTTTGCCTTTATTGGTGCCCTTCAAACTTCCAACCTTGTCACTTTTAAGAATTTAGAAATACCTTTCATCCACCTTGAGGATCTAGATCCCCCACACTTTATTACCACTTAGATCAACTGAACCCATGTCAAAATGGTGATCATTGATGTTGGAGATAACATTAACATCATATCCTCTTATGCATACAACCAACTCAAATTAACAAACAATATCATGTTAAAATCTATAGTAATCCTCTGATCCTTTAATGACACTATGGATACTACCTTGCAAACCATCATTCTTCATATCTGTGTAGGACCCCACACATTCCCTAAACTCTTCTATGTTGTGAAAGGAGAATTATAATAAGATATATTATTGGGATAACCTTGGATTTAATTCATGGAATATATTCCCTCTACCATCTATCAATGCATTAAGTTTGAGCATGAGGACTAGGTCATCAATATCCAAGTATTCCCAAATCCTTTATCAATATGCAACATGACTTATCACCCCAATTATGTCCTTATACACCCATATAATGCACCTTCACAAATTACACCCTAACTACCAACCATCGATGAAATGTCAACTAGCTCTTCCATCCCTTCTTTATAGATACCCATAGAGGAGCCCTTGGGATCTATTTTCCAATTATTCTCATTAGGGGAGTATCACTTTTTAGCATTGGATGCTTTCCATACTCCTTAAGAATATGAGAACCTCAAATATGACCCTTCTTACAACCTTAACATATAAACCATCATCCTTTTTGGTCCCCCCCACCATCAAACAAACTTCATCTATGGGGGACTTGATCAACCACTTCTTGTTCCCACTACTACCTCTTTCATTCAATCATTTACCTCTAATTTTTCCTACCTTGGAAAATAAGAATTTGATAAATTATACCTTCATAGGTGTGCCTAAAAAGGATTTGGACTTGGTTGATATGAACAAGGACCTCATTAGTTACCTTCAATCAAAACTCAAAAAACTCATGAGTTATTTGGCCTTGCGTTTGTACCACCTAAAGAACCCACCAATCTACCCAAACCTATTGACACCATCGAGGAAGACACCCCCTCCTCAACAAACCAACCTCCTTTAAAGTTTGAGGATTTTCACATCATCCCCCCTAATTTTTTTATTCAATACTATTAGTTTGGGCCCTCTAACTTATCAAAAGGATGGCCAAACCAAAACTCTTCCTCTCATTCATCCTAAAATGATAGAAAATGATTCTCCTACCATCAACACCATCCAAAATCAAGATGATGATTCTATTCTCACCTACCTTTTTGCCCTGGATTCTTCAATCCATAAATCCCTTCTTCCTAAAACCTTAACCATGTTGAATTAATCCACCACAGAATCAACTTGGGCACTCTGGATAACCCTTACATTATAAAATTGGGCTAATCATTGAATGCTAAAGAACTTCAAGAATTCTCCTCTTTCCTCCAAGACCATAGAATAACATTCACTTGGACTTATAGTGATATGCTTGGGATTGGACTAGCCATTAATACCTATAACATAGCTATTCATCATGATGCCAAGCCTGTTAAATAAAAACTTCACTGCATACATGCTTGCACAACCCTTCTCATCAAAGAAGAGCTTCGATTTCTCCTATCTATAAACTTCATTCAACCTATTGACTACCCAAAATGGGACTTGAATATTGTACCTATCACTAAAGCCACTAGGGGTGTATGCATTTATGTTGACTTTCATGACCTTAACCTCGCCTACCCTAAAGATAACTTTCTTTTACCTAGTATTGACCATCTTTTTGATCTTATAGATACCCATGAGATTTTATCTCTCATGGATAGGTTTTTGAGTTATAATCAAATATTGATTTCTCCTAAAGATTAGTATAAAACTATTTTTACCACCCCTTAGGGAAATTTTTACTATAGAGTCATGCCTTTCAGTTAAAGAATACTAGTGTAACCTACCAACTAGCCATGACCTACATCTTCCATGACCTCATCCACACCATCATAAAGGACTATGTCAATGATATCTTGAGAAAATATAATTCTAAAAAATATCATCTAAAATTTATTGACATTATCTTTGAATACCTAATCCATTTCCATGTCAGATTCAACCCCCAAAAATGTGTTTTTGGGGTCCTTTTAGGAAAGTTTCTTGGCTTTATTGTCACCCTTCAAGGAATTGAGGTAGACCCTACCAAGATAAAAGTAATCTTGGAGATGCCTCCTCCTACCAAACTTAATAAACTTCATAGCCTACATGGAAAGCTTCAATACATTCATTGTTTCATTTCTTAGCTTTTAGACTAGTGCCAACCTTTCCATCACCTTGTGAAGAAAGATGTCTCTTTAAAATGGAATAGTAACTATAAAAAAGCATTTGAATCACTAAAATAATACCTTTTGTCACCACCTATCCTCACCCCTCCTAAGGATGATCACCCATTTTAACTATATATCTCTACCACTGACCACTCCCTAGGGGCAATGTTGGCTCACTGAGATGAACAACATAGAGAAAAATCCATATACTACATTATACACATGCTTGTAGAATATGAGACTAAATATACCCATAATGAGAAACTTTACTTAACCTTGAGTTTCATTTCCACAAAACTCCACCACTACCTTCTTAACCATAAAACATATGTCATAACCAACATGTACCCACTCAAGTATATGCATTCCAAGCCATACCAAAACTAGCATATGGCAAAGTGGCTTATGATATTAGTATAGTTTGATCTTGAGTTCCTTCAAAAAAAGTCAATTAAAGTGCAAGTAATTAATAAGTAATTATCCAAATCACCTTTGATATATCACCAAACTCCTCCTCCTAAATTTATAGATAAATCCATTGCTACACTTTCCCAAGAAGACATAACCTACCAAATGACTATGTTATTCAATGGGTAAAAGTGTCAACATGGTGGGGGAGTTGGTATCATCCTTATCCCCTTTGATGGTGAACCCATTCCTATATAGTTCAAATTTGATTTTGAATGCACCAATAATATGGCTGAGTATGAAGCCCTAGTCATAGGTCTCCAAACCACTCTAGCCTTAGGAATTAAGACAATCAATGTCTTTGGTGATTTTCAACTTGTGGTCAACTAGGTAAATGGCTCTTATAAATGTAATAATGATGTATTAAAAAAATACAAACTTTTAGTTGATAAACTCTTAGCATCATTCAAATGTTATGTGGTCCAATCTATTCCTTGATCTACCAACAAATTTGCTAATAAAATGGCTTACCTTGATTCCTAGATCCCTTATCAACCTTCCAATTACAAAATATTTTTCACCATTCATCATTTTACCACACCCTATTATAACCAATCTAACCTACCTCCAATTTTTAGAGTGGAGGAATCCCCATCTGACATTTGGTATGACCAAAATTTTAACTACCTCAACCTAGGCATCATTCCTCCCAACCTCTCTAAGAATGCTCAAATAACCTTTGTTTAGAGTATCTCTCGTTACACCATAATAAGGTGATATTTTACAAATGTGGTTTTGATGGTCTCTTTATTCATTACGTATTCATCCATGAAGCTTCCCATGCCATCATGGAAATGCATGATGGGATCTATGGGGGACACTTTAGTGGTCTAGCAATCGCTAAGCGTATCCTTCACCTTGGATATTATTGTCCCACCCTCAACCAATACTATTATTATTATGTAAAAAAATGTGTTAAATGTCAACAACACATTAATTTACATAATGTGCTAGCTAATGGCCTCCAGGTATTTAAGGAATTTTATCCTTTATCACAATGGGGGCTCAATCTCATTGGCGAAATCAGCCCCCATTATTCATAGAAACATAACTCCATCATCACAACCACTGAATATTTCACCAAGTGGGTCAAAGATATTCCTCTTATCTAGATGAAAGTGGAGAAGACTATCAACTTTATCAACCATCATATCATCTACCACTTTGGTGTTCCTCATAAGATCATCACTAATAATGGAAAATATTTCAAAAATAAGCAAGTCCAAGGTGTAAGTGATGCATTTCACATCAAGTTAAGCTTTTCCTCACCTTACCATACACAAGTAAATGGATGGGTGTAAGGCTCTAATAAAATATTTAACAAAATGTTAACCAAATTCATCATTACTTTAGGTTGGGATTGGTGCTTGCACATCCCATTCACTTTATGGGCCTATCACACTAGCATTTTCCCCTCTATCGGTGCTACCCCTTTCTATTTAGTCTTTGAAGTAGAGGTAGTCTTGCCTCTTGAAGTCCAAATTCCCTCTCTTCACATATCTTTTCAAGATCTTATTTTTTAATAAGATTATTGCTAGTACCATTTAACTCAACTTGATCTACTTGATGAGCATCATTTAGTAGCCCTCACCCACCTCCGTATCTATCAAGAGTGTATCAAACATGCTTATAACAAGCACCTCAAAAAATGAGACTTCAATATCAGAGACCTCATCCTAAATGAAAACCAACATGTGAACAACATGGATAAAAGTAAATGAGGTAAGTTTTCTTTTAATTATCTTGGAACCTACATCATTACCCATAAGTATGGATCATGAGCTTATCATTTTTCCTCTCTCTAAGGTAAACCAAAACTTGACCCTATCAATGCTTTGCATCTACACCCATTTTTTTGTTAAATAAGGATCAAGCTCACTCTTTTTTTCACATATCATTAACCTTTCTATGTTAAAGTTTTTCCCTCATAATGATAAATCTATGAATCTAATTAGACTTGTCCATGTCTAAAAACATCAAATACAAAAACAATTTGGATACCAAAATATTACTTGAGTCAATATATTAAGAATTGAAGACTACTCCCTTAAATAACAACTACCCAAGACCAAAATAAAAATTACCAAATATAAGGTAAACTACTCCCTTGAAGGACAACTATCAAGAGCATTAAACAAAGACAATAAACTTAGACCACTCCCTTAAAGCATAACTAAGTTAACTTTGAAAAAAGTAGATAAATCTCTTGGAAGATTCCCACATCGATCAAATTCTCATATACAATTAAAAAAACCCCAATACCACAATAAAATCTTAAGCCATAATTGGCTCTCAAGTAGTATAATAAGTTGGAATCCATAATCAGATTTCACATGTAGACTTACCACATTGATAAATCTACATCTAACATATGACATGGAATTGTCTATTACCATTATTAGGTCACCTATAGAAGGGGAAAACTAACCCACATAAGGTTACCATACACATTACCCATTATCCTTCATACCACCTATTACCCATCTTCCCTATATACTATCTATAAATTAGGGGATTTAGAGGTTATTTAACACATTGTGAACAAGAAACATGTTTGATAAACCAATACATGCTAATGTGAAGCATTTGAAAGGCTTATTTTATTTAAGCCAATAAAAATTTGGGTTTTTTTTGTCCTTGTCAATAAATAGGTATTATACCTCATTTCTTGTTCTCTCATCATTGAGTCATGTATTATATTAGACCCATGTCTCATGATTTTTCATTTAGTATGGTTATCTAACCTACTTATGTACCACCACTATCATCCATCAAATCATCATAACTACAAAAATGAATAACATCAAAATAACATTAACATAAAATCCCTATTTATGATTAATCAATCCACCTTTTAGAGATGCCTTTCTCTAGAACCTCAACTTGTCTTCGATGCACACACTCTCTGCAAAAATTCAACAAAACCAAAGCATGTGGTCCATAAAATTAAGGAAACCCATTTAAGCACCACTCTCTAACCCTTATTGAACTACATTGGCTTGATGTCTGTGGATGCCCTACATTGGCTTCATGTCCATGCACACACTTTCTCCTTTGTCTTCTTTCACCATCCTCATCATTTCCCCTTGGCCTTGGTGATTTGTCATACCCTCTTCATCACTCTCTTGTCCTCACCAATTCCACATCATCATGTTCCCTTGCACATTGATGGACACTCTTGCCTCCTCTTCTTTGCTACAACCTTCTTACTGCTCTTCCATTATTTCTAAACAATGTTCATTATAATTCTCAATTTTTGTTTTCCTTTCCCATATTTTCAATCTAGCATTCTTTCTATTTCTTTTAGCATCCCTTTTTTTCTTACATGTGCCACCACTCTCTGTCAATTTTCCATTCTTCCCACCTTTTCAATTTTTTTCCTCCATAACTAGATTCTAATTGGGTCTTTATCCTTTGATAATCCTTCCATAATTGCCCTTTTCTTCTTATCTATTCTCACCTTCTACACTTTACATTCCCCTTTTCCTCTTTCCATATCGATACTCATTTATATTTTGCATCTATGTGAGTGTCTATACTTTATATCCCTACTTCATTCTTCTTATTATCATCCTTGATCTTCATCCCTTATTTCATCTCATTGTGTTCCCCTATATATTCACCACCTCACCACTTTTTTAGCTTCTCAGTCTCTTCCAATCACCCATTTATCTTATTAATCTCTTCTAACAATATGATTGCAACATACCTTATCTCTTCAACTTCTTATCCACCCATCCTTTGCTTGCCCTCAATTTTCTTAACCCCTTTCCCATTTTCCATCCCATTCTCATATTTAACACCACCATATAATTTGCTTCATTATTCCTCTCCTTGTTTATCATCATCCATGCTTACTTGGTCACATTATCACCTACTTCTTTATTCTCTTGTCATCATTTTTGTGTCCTTATTTCACTCCTTTTCCATCCTATTTCATTTTATTTTGTGTGTTTACTTGTTTTTCATTATCATCACCAAACTATTTTCTCTTTGGTCTCTTTTAGACCTCTTTTTAATTCTATCATGGCCTATCATATGTTTCATCCTCCCATTACCTTCATGATTGTCACACTTCTCTACCCATCCTTTTTTATTCTCTAATCTATCATTTTTAGTACATTCCTCAAACCCCCATCTTCTATAGTTTATGTTTCTTCTCTTTTATCCATTTCATTTCATTTTTCTCATCTACTTTGATGACATTCCTTATTCTTCCATATCCATGCTTGGTTCCCTCCATCCTTATCCATCTTTGTCTTTATCTATGACTTCATTATCTCCTCTACATGTCTCTTCATCTATTTCCTAGTCTGCCTTCACCTCATCCCTTTTTGTATCTCCTTTATTTTCTCCCATTGACACTCCATCTTCTCACTCATTAGAGTGGGGTCACTAGTTACATTGCTTATATGTGCATATACATGTTTTCTTCATCATGTCCTCTACTCTCTTGCATTAATGCATGTAATATTGTTAGGTTTGATACTTTAAGACATCCATTTATTGTTTCAATGTCTTTGTCTATTAATCATGGGTCCTCCTTTTATCCCTCTCAAACTAATCCCTTCATCCTATCCATCACCTCTTCAACCTTTAATCCTATGCACATTTTGAGTGTACTTGACAGAGTTTGATCAACACACCTTTTTATCCTTTAAATCATGATCATGAGATGTATTCATAGGGATTATGTTCATTAAGCCAATCCCACTTAAGGTGTATTTTTAGTCCTTGTCATAAAAGAAACATCATCCCATCTTCTTATCCTAATGTTATTAATTGATATTTTCATTATGACATTTGTTTCTTGATTTTTTCTTCACTTTACCATCTAGTGTTATTTGTTTCCTTACCTCATTTGTTTTACCTTAAGCATAATTACAACAACCATAACCATAACTATCATAACCATAACCATATAATTCATGAGTATCGACATAACCCTAATTATATTAACATTCAAACAATGACACCTAACACATTTTGTATATGTTTACAATAAACTATACAATATTTTACTTAAGGTGTGAGGAGTTACACAATACATACAAAGTTATCAAACTATACACACCTCACCTAAGGCATCTACATACATTATTTTCCTACCTAAGCATTAGGCTAATTATCTAGTGACTCTAGATTTGTGTTCAATAATCCTTATACATTATTGCTTCCTAAAATAACATTTGTAACATTCCCTATATCAATAGCTGCTAAAGTGCATACTCTATTTTCCTCTTTCACATTCATCCCCATAGGGTGAGAATCATATTCTACTCTGGGTCTTTCACCTTTCTTAACCATCATAGCCATTACATCCCTCTATTTTGGTTATTCTACTTCCAAATGTTATACCTCTTGTTGCCTCAATGTACATCCCCTTGGATAGTGAGGTTTCCCTCCATAGACAAGACAATGATCATGTTCTCTAGCCCTGCATCTGGTGTAGTAAAATTATCACCTTCTTCATTGTTAAGGAGGTCAAAATTTAGTCTCAAGCTTAGGCCATGGGTGCATTTCCTCTTGTTATTGGCTTAATAGTACTTGTATTATCACCATTACATGTTTTAGTATTTGGTAGATATGCACATTTACCATATTGAGTATTTTGGGTCATGGGGGTTGTTGATTGTCTCAACCATTGTTCCCATTATTCACCATCTTCAACCTTATGTAGTTATATACATTATATACAACATACAAAACCAAATAACTTCACGATAGACATTCATCCTTAAAATGATTCTTTAAATAGAATACCTAATCATTATTCATCATTGACATGATTATCCATTCTATTGATGTGAAGGGTCCTATGACATCATTAATTCCCTTGAAAAATCTTCCCACTTTAAATGGTCATGTCTACTTACTTTTTCATGTGGACACATAGCCCTTGATCCAAATGGTCATCTTGATAAAGTCATTATGTACCATCATGATGTCCTTTTGTTTCCCTTATCATCTAATATGCATTTCATGTCTTTGTTTTCTTTGTCATCTTGGGGTCCTTGTGGGCCTAGTGGTTATTTGCATCATTTTCACCTTTGCCTTAGTTGACATAAATTGGCTTCTAACCATGGGCCACTATAATGGTCATGTCTTCAAAACTAATATTATTGCTGGTGTTAACAACTTCTAAACACTTACCACTATACCCACTATTCTATATCTAAAACTTATGCTTTTCAAACATAGTAGTGTTTTTTTGTACCACCTAATAAATCATCCATCACAGGTGAATGGTCATTTTATCCAACTATATGACTAATATCTTGGACCACTTAGCTCCCTAATAGTAGTGCCTCTTTTGATTATAACTCAAAGTCATTGGTTTTGAGGTAATAGGACAAAGGATGCAGACATAAACACCTTTTTCCCATATTAGTTATGCAAATCTTGAGTAAGGCACAATCCATCCTCTATCTCTCACCATGCTACTAATATTCTACCTCATAGAATCTACTTAGCTATCAAAGAAATTATTTATAGGTCATCACTTCACTATTACCCTTAAAACATGGCTCATAATGATGATGACCTTTTGCTAACAAGACTATGCAGATCCTGATAGATGCCCATCTCCTAAAACTTGGCTCATAGCAATAGAGGCCATCATTGTGATTATATCCTCACATAATTTTATAAGGAATAACCTCATCACAAAGGCACATTTTCTTTATCTTATCTCCATCATAAGACATTTTTTATGCTTAGCCTTATGTTACCGACTTATTTATCCTACCTTACCCATCCATGTTTTCTCCTCCTAATGCATGTGGGATTCTTATGATGACTATTCACCAATCTACACCATAACACCTCACCATTACCAAACTATCAACCTAAGCCTAACCATGTGGTATATAACATTGGGGTAACCCATCTAAACTCCACTAAAGAACTACATTAAGCCTAAAGTTCTTTTAGATATTTTGTCCATAGAACTATGTAGGCAATGCCCATTTGGCCTAGTGTATTTAAAGTCAGCTCAGCCACCCCTACCAAACCATCCCAAAACATTCACCTTTCTCCACCTTGACATTGGCCATTTTGACTTGAACTATTTCATATTTTTGTGACAACCTTACCTTGGTCCTTTTGACCACACCAACCAATCTTTCCATGTTGAACATTTGAATTTACACCACCTAGTGTACAACCAAACCATCTATGTTTTTCAAAAGAGCACTTCTAAATTTGAATACCTATGAAAACACTGACCTTGTCTAAGAGACTAACAAGTGTGCCCAACTATAGCTATGGTCATCTGGTACATTGGTCACTTATCTCTTAGAATTTGACCCTTATTTTACCAACATTGGAAAATTTTATTTGTGTGTATTCTTGGCTATCACGCTTAGTCACATTTTTTGTTCACATTTACATTTCAAATGCCCAACCATTTTTTTATGCCAACCTATTATTAAACCTATAACCAAATATAAGTTTCTTCATTAACTCCTAGTTTGAGGGGGAACACCTCCTCTCACACTCGAGGCAGCCTAACCTTTGACCAAGTGAACCATTTTAATTTTGATTCTTATTAATTTAAAGCCTCATAATAAAAAGGGGTAAAATGTAGACACTAAAAAATTTCACACTTGTAATTATAGATGTCTAAATGCCTTGGGCCCACCCTAGGGCCCACCTAACCCTTCTTAACCTATTCCAAGTCACTATCCAAAATCACTATTCACTATTCACTATGGGACCCACTGTCACTATTCATGGTAACATGGCATGTGACATAGTGGGTGATTTAATAATGATATGGGAAATGACATGGCTTAGAAGTTATGTGGCTTGAAGTGGTACATCATACCCCACTTTGGACCCTTCTCCAAGGTACTTAATGACCTCATTAATCACCATAGGACCCCCTCCGAAATGTGGTGAATTTATCCATAAGGAGACGCCATTCAACATCATCCTTTGTCCCCATACATTAGAGTGACATAAAAGTATGTAGGTATCCTTTTAAAGTAATTTTGAAAAGATGGAATTGAGTGGTGGAAAGTATTTTGGACCCATATGTGCCCATATACATGATCCCCACTCCATTTTGGACTCTTTGACAAGTTAGGAGACAAACCAACCAAGTGGGGGACCTATTAGCTAAGTATAAATCTCACCCCCTTGTATTTCATGACCAATTATGAGCCCACTTGGAAAATGGTTCCACATTTTGTGGCACACCTCCTTAAGTACTTATGATAAAATAGAAAAAGGTAATGAAAAGTATTTTAGACTTAGTTGGGTCTATGTGCAAGATCCCCACCCTATTTTTGACTATTTAGAAAGTTGGGAAACAAACCAACCAAATGAGAGACCTATTAGTTAAGTGGTAATATCACCCATTTATCTTTCATGACCACTTATGATCCCACTTAGAAAATGGTGCCACAGTTCACTATTCCACTCCTTTGACATGTTTCTTGGCATTAAATGCTATAAATATGACCCTTCCCCTTCACACATGGTTAAGTTGGTTTTTGGGTGAAATAATTCATCTTATAGGTTATATAATTTTTAAAGATGACACTCATATTTGAGGAGAAGGAGTTCCCCAAAAATCTATGAAATTTTCAAGACAACATCATCATCATCAATAACATCAACATTCTTCTTCAAGCTTAGAAGGTAATATTTGCTTTTGTTTATTTAAGTTCAAAATTTCTTTCCCTTTGGAATTTTATTTTCTTAACCTCTTGTCTCCCCTCACTATTTTTCCTTTATCCCTTTGTCATATTTCCATTTTCCCCTTTACCCCCTTTTGCCTTCTTAACCACCATTTACCCTCTTTTACTTTCTTGACCACCATTTCCCCCTTTTGCCTTCTTAACCACCATTTCCCCTCATTTTCCTTCTTGACCATCATTTACCTCTTTAAACACCTTAATCATATTACCAACTTATCCATTTAACAATCCAAACCAAACTATCTTTTGACCCTTGTCAAATCACTAAACCAAATCCACAACCTTGCTTTAATTGAATTTTAGCATGTGTTAATTAAACTATTAATTTTATTTAGTTATCTTCAAAAAAGAATTTAAATTTCTTGTGTTAAATTCAATTATTTTCTATTTTAATTTTATTTTTTCTATCATTTATTGCAATTTTATTTGTTTTATCATTTCAAACTTGAGTGTTTAAAGTAGGTGGATTGACATCCTGCTAGAAAGCTCACACTTTTAGGATCTATCTCACGCTAGGAAATCCACCCAACTACTTGTCTAACCAATAAGTTTTGTGGTAGTGATTTATTATTTTTAGGTATTCTTCCCTAGCCAAAGAATATTTCTCACAAATTCTAGACTTCAACGAGCACACATTTACTAGGTATTATCCTACACACCCTTAATTAGTTTCTTTTTCTATAACACTAAAAAAAAGTAAAAATTAGATATAAACAAATACATTTATGACTATAGAAACCAATCACAACTAGCTACTTAGATTATGATCAATGGTTCATGCTTTCTCAAATGAAGTCTATCAAATGACACATAATTGGTCAAAATTTCCATAGGGCCTATGATGTTCACTGGGACATAATTTTGACTTTCATGAACCAATAATTTGACATTCTTAAGGTCATTATTAACATCTACAAAGCTATCAAATTTAATCCCTAATGATATTTTACTAGATATTAATTTTGACATTCACACGCATGTCATTAACATCCATGAGGCTGTCATTGACATCTACGAGACCGTCGAAATTCAAGCTCATGAACTAATCCCACTTAGATAAATGAACATATTGTTTGCCTTTGTAGGATTAATGGGGTCTCATTTGAAAAATAATCATGTACTTCAATGTTAAAATCATACTCTCACCTTATATTTATTAAATGCCATGCTTTGACTTAAGGACCTTTCTAACCAGGTTTAGATTTGCATAAGATCAATTATAAATGCCATGGATTTAACCTAAATTCTTATCCTAAGGTTTAGTCATGTTTTTTAGCATGACCAAACCTTATCATAATAAACCTAGGCTTGGTCCCTTTATTTCTTATGATCCCCCCATTTTGGACTCATTTCATTTATCATGATCTAAATGTTTATAGATATAGACTTAACCTAAGTCTCTATCCTAAGGTTTCAATTGTGTTCATTAAATTGAACCTTAGGCTAAAGACTTATGTTTGTATCCTCTATCATTCAATGGGTCCCCTTTTATTTTTATCTAAACTTATCTTAAATACTTTAATCTCAAGATTATTTCATGTTCATTAACATGAAATAAAACATTAGACTAAAGTATTTAACATAAGTTCTTTACATGGTCCCATGTTAACTTAAAGTTCATGCACATTTTAAGGATAAATGGCTTGCATCTAATTGAGACAAGATGATCTTATGAAGTGAGATCATTGTGTAATTTTCAATAGAACCCATAAGAAATCATAAAGACACCATGTTGTGAAAATGCATTCACTATGAGATTGGCAGAGATGCATAGCTCAGAAGGCCCATAGAATTACCAAGTGGTATAACCATAGGCCCTGATAGTAAGGATAACCAATGGCATGAAACTTGTAAAATTGATATTAATGAGTCACATTGATCCATATAAGGTGATCTGATGAAATGAGATAAAAGACAAATTTTAAAAGGCAATTGTCATGTTTTAAAGAATTTATGAACCAAAAGCCATGAAAAGGCCAACTGGATACCACAGAGCTACCACATAAACAACAACTAAGTAGAAAATAACAAACCAAAGGTCTTGTAGGCCCAAAAACATTAAAGGTATAAAGGCAAAAGTATAAATAAAATCTAAGGCACCAAATTTACCTAAGTGTAAATAGTTAACACCATTAAAGCTTGAAAATACGTACAAAAAGCCTTAATATTTATTGTTTCCCAAATTTGATCACAATAAAACTAGAGAGAGGTCAATTGTCACCTAAACAAGTACAAATTAATCTAGAAGGAATCTTTAGTCCAATAGTGAGAAATTTGTAAATATCACTTCCATGGCATCCAAAAAGCAAAACAATAAAGACATAGAACTATGCTTGACTTTAGAGATAAAAGGAAGGGTCTTTAAGGGCACTAAATTTGATGATATAGCATTTAACACTAGGGATAATAACTATTCCAATATTTTTTGGGCTATTTAAGAGTTTCAATAAATCACCAAAGAGGATGAGAAGAATACCACAGTCCACCATAAATATTATGACATAGTCTCCACTCAAATAACTAATCTCTACTATGTGGTAGTGAAATTAGATGTACTTCATTGTATCAATGTTATTATGCCTATTTTTAAAGATTGAAAAATTGATTAATAAATGATAGTTCATGAACATATTTTTAAAAAGGCTCCTTATATCTTCCCAATTCTATTTTAAAATTACTACAAGCTACCCAAGCCATAGGTAGATTTACCCATAATTAAGGAATGGTCCAACAAAAATGACATGAAAACCATTGTTGTTCCATGGATGTATTCAAGAACCCAAGTATTATTTGACTTCAATTGGAGGTTTTCAATCACCTAATTTAGGGTAAAAATTATAATGATCGTGAATTTTTTAAACATATTATCTAGGGCCCCTTTTACCACCTTTGTCAAAAAAATTGGGGTCCCTTATATATATTTAATGGTTGAAAAGGGACTTACTCCCCCATTAGGTGAGATGATCAATATTTTCTTGAAGAAAAAATTCTCTAACATAAAGAAGAGGACTAAAAATCACTTATTTATGATGTCTCATATTTTGGATGCCCTAATGGCCACTACTAAAATTACCAACATTAAAAATTGGTCACCTAATGGAAGGTAAATAGTCTCCCAAGTTTATTCCAAACTGCATATATTCAAGTATAGGGACCATATATAATTCATTTGTGACTATGTATACCTATTCTTAGTGGAAGACATTTTCAGAATTCCCATGATGAGGTTTAGTCCCTTGATAAATAAGTATGTAGAACTTATTGGGGACATTTGGCTATATCCTAACTACACTATAATCATGATAGAGGGAATCTTATGCTAACCACTAGAACTACTAGTCTACATACCTACCAAGCTAGTTGAATAGGAGATAACATACCAATTATTCCATGGTATTGATGGTGTATGCAAAAATAAAAGAAATAGGATACTCCATCTTTTCCCTTTGACTATTAATAGAAATGTGTTACAAAATTGGGTTCTAGGCACAAAGACTTATTCAATTTATAAATTAATGATTTGAGACATTGGGACCCCCAAGATAATGTTGTGAAACATTTGAAATCTAAGTAGATTAACATGACATATAAACATCAACTTAGTGTCCATGATATAATGTACATATGAGCATCTTCATTTTCAAAAATATTACCTAGAGTAAAGAAGCACAACATCAAAGTCAAAGCCATATTGATGAGAGATGAGAATCCAACTAGTGAAATATTGTAAATCAGACCTCTACAGTACCATTTGGTACCAAGACCATATTATAAGCCTCCTCCAGAATATCTAGAGGCATAAGTTACACAAGGGTCAAGAAAATAAAATCTTGAAGAAAGATCTAGTGAAGGGACTTCATCTTTTTCCCAACCTCAAAATCTAGAGTCACTTATTAAACTCATTAACATGATTACATTACATTCTAGGGAACATTGGAAGATACCTTGGAGGCACTAGCTAGTGCTTAAAAATTAGATGAGGAAGAGGTGCAGGAAGAGGATCCTCAAACTCAAGATGAAGAAACATAACAGGAAAAGGGGAAAGGGATAACTTTGTACTTAGTCCCAGTGCTTCCCCCATAAAAGAGAAAGGTTGATCTATCCTTGGTTCTTGTAGGAATGAAGAGGCCCAAATGAACCCTCACTCACCCTTTGAGTGAGATTAATTTGTTTAGTGATTATAACCCTATTCATTAAGCATCCATTCTAGAGTGGTTCATATATGGAAAGTTACAAAATATCCCAACTCTACACCATCAATGGGAAATTACAAAGTCTATTAACATCCATATTCATGAGTAAATCAAACCATGGATTGTAGAGGTGCAAAATGAAGATAAGTAAAGACAAGTGGATGCTCTTAGATCTTAAATTATTTAAAAAATTGAGACTCTATAGCTTCTAGATATTACACACTCTTTAGTTGGTGTCAATCATGACCCAACCATAGCTAACTTGCAAAGTGTTTTTGAAAAAATAGCCATAATTATAGGGGAAGACTTCACTTTTTAGAAAGTGGAACCCTTCATTAGATTGAATCAAGTGGAGGGTCAAAAACTAGGTGATCACCCTATTTTTAAATAGAATATACTTGAAGTTGCCTAGGCTCAAAGTGCCCAGCTACAAACTAGCATCAAGGGCTTAAATCAACAATTTGAGAACTTACAAAGGTAGAAGGAGAGTATAGAGAAACAAGCTATTTTATCTATTCCTAATGAAATGATTAAAATGTTTGAGGGATAATTTCATGACATGTTTGACTCTCTAAAGTCTATAAGGGCATGATAATCTGCACTAAACCAATAAAATGTAGTAGATAAGGGCTTAATCACCCAATGGTAGAGTTTCAAGGATAAGATGAAGGATTTAATTAGAATCTTAACAAGGGATAAAATCCCTAGTTTCAAGACCATCAACATTACTCATATCAACATTATCCTAGGGTTGGTTATAGATAAAATCAGTAGTTTGATCACATGGTCCAAGTTCTTAGAGAGACTCATCAAGGATGATAAAGAGATGCTAGACATTATTGAATGATTATTAGGGATCATGATCACAAAGCCTACTAAAATTAGCTCCATGGGAATCATTAAATATTATGAGTTTAGACACATGACCACTTTGGTCGTGTGGGAGGTAAAGAACAAAATCCAAGGTAGGTCTGGGCCTGATAATAGTAAGGTTATGGACATGATCCTAACTACTAAAGATAAGATAGAAAAGGTAAGGAGCATCAAATAATGATTGGGGAGAAATGATAGGGACATGGGAGATTTGGTGGATAAAGAAAGTGATCTCTTCTTAGAACCTATAATAAATTTAAGACTTATTGATGAGCGACACCAAAAGGCAATGAGGTTACTTTAGTAGGATCAAGGGACTTCATCAGCACAATGTCCATCAATTAATTAGAAATATTACCTTTTATGGAAGCATTGTAAATTTTGAAAATGGAATATTATTTTGTAAAGGCATGTGTGGCTTGTTAGCACTTTTACCTAAAGGTCAGTCTATTTTATAAAGTTTAATGTATTCTAGAAACTTTGTAGAAAGGATAGCTATCCTTTACACGTTTTATACATGTAAATTGATGCAACTAACTGACATGATTCTTTGAAGTCTATAAAAGGAGAATTATCATTTGTAAAAGGGAGGGAATTTTGAGAACCAAAACTTGTATACTTTTGATCTAATAATACAATCAATGAATTTTGAAAGGATTGCCTAAATTTGTTTGTATAATATTCTATATGGTTTCTCTCTTAATTATCTATTATAGATCTCAAATTTTATTGATTTTTAATAATTATGGATGTGTGTCTTTAATACAGGGTTGCTAATTTGTGAAAATTCTATATTAGTTAAATGTTTTGGGGTTTACGTTGTTTTAGTTGCTTTGCATTAGGATGTGCATACATTATTTGATTGCAGTAGTAAATCTTTAAAGTAATAACTAGTTCCCACTTGTATTTCTTCATATCTTCCTTAGATACTTGCCTGGTGTGTGGTAACATCTGGGTATATGCTATTTCGTGCTATACATTGGTTAAATGTATGTTTAGTTGGAATTTAAACCTTGTCATGATGTTTGAGGTAGAGATCAACATGATATTTTCTTTCTACCCTACCCTTATTTTTTTTCCTTTTTAACCAGATCATTGTAGTTTAATATCATTATGAATACTCATTTTAGAATAATCTTATATTAGATCTTGATCACAATTTACTGACACTAGCACATATTACTTTTATTTTTCAAAGATTTTTGTATAACCAAGGTAGTTCCCAACCACCAAATTTTATAAATATTGTGGAATAGTTTGCTTACTCTAACACTATTTCATCATAGGTAACCAAATTACCACAACCTATAACTCATGCCCTAAATTCTTTGAATTCTAAAATGAGAAGTGTTATTTAAAATCTAAGATTACTTTTGATACAATTAGAGGCATCAATAGGTGTGAGCTCTATTGTTTCTAAAAGGAAGGCCATCAACACATCTTTGTGAATCTATAAGATATTTGATGGTTTTAGCATTTTTGATCTAATATTGCCATATTCTTTGCATAACTATGTTTATTTTAATGTAATTGTGTAAATATTGGTGATCTTTGTGGTCCTAGACCCATATTTGTGTTTACTTTAAACAAAGGTCATCTTCTTTGGGAATATACATTTGATTATAATAAAGATAACTTTAAAATTTTTGATTAAATAGGTTTGAGGTTAGTAATAGTTATTTTGATCAAATATTCATAGATAATTTGAAAATTTGAGTTTATTTGAGCTTAAAATTATAAAGATCATTCATACTTACGTAATAGACACTTCTTTGAGCTAATTTAGTTAAAGATCATAGTCCTTTGTTATTCTTTGTTTGAATCTTTATAAAATTTGCTTAATGTGCAAGTCTAATCATTATTATTTGTAAATATTGATTTGACACCTCATATTTTAATTAAGATCTAAAGTTACCAAGATGGAATTTTCTAGGATCAAAATAAGGTCACATTCAGAGACATGAGAACCATTGCTTAAATTAGAGATCCATAGGAGAGCTAAGTTAGATAAACGTAAGCATAGACATTTGAAGTCTTTATTAGCTTCACCATGTTAAGGTACTACATTTGACCTTAATCAAGGTATGCCCTAGATAGGGGATTCCTCCATCAACATAATAAGTGTATTACATGATCTCCCATACAATTTTGAGAAATATTTGCCAAAGTTTAGTCTTAATGGTGTTGTAACTATTAAATAACACATTAAATCATTTGAAGTTGTAATAATATTATTAAATGTCACTCATGAAGATGTATCATGTAGGTTATTTCCTTTCACTTTCAAATATGTTACATATGAATGGTTTCTAAATTTACCTAACAATTACATTACCAACTCAGATGGTTTTAACAATGTCTTTATAAACCAATTTGGCAAGATCATTAGTCCTTGTGTCTTGTACCAATAATTCACCATCATCAAAAGAGATGAAAGTGAGTCCATAAGATCATTTAATTCTAGGTTTTAGAAGATTCATAGATAGACCATAGACCCCTATAAAATTGATTAGGTTTTGGATTTAGAAATATATAAGGATGTAGTAGATCCTATGACTTCTATATTCTTAAAAATCTCTTTCAGTCATAACCACCTTAGCCTGAGCCTACTCTAAAGCCATGATCATTAATGATCAAATACATCCTCAAGTAAAAATGGCTTAATCTATCCCAAATGTCAATCTACATATGCCTACCTTGAATATCTTTCCTAATAATAATCAAAATATGCCAACTCTAAATCAAATCCCAACTTTGAACCAATTGCCCTTAAACCAGCTACCCTTATCAAAACACAAGATTTTTAAACCATATTATAATTATATTTAATACAAATGATCAAAAGTATTTGGTATCATCCAATGGTACACATATGACTCAGGTTCATAATTCAAAAGCTCTCAAGAGTGAGAATAATTCTATATTAAAGATGGTCCAAAAGCTTAGCACTGATTTCCTTCAATTACAAAAGTAAATTAGCCATACTAGAGAAATTTATAGTAGAAAATTTTCTTTATAAAGATTCAATAGGCCCAATAATAAGTTTTATAATGATAGTTTTCCCAAAAATAAGAATAATGAATCATATGCTGATAAGAAGACCATGGACATAAATCTTATTGATGTTGCCTTAACTGAGTATTGTACTACTAAGCATGGTGAAATTTACTACATTGAATTTTGTAAATTTTTTGAATACTTTAAATAGGATTTGGATACATTTGAGGTAGTTCTTAATAAATATAATGGTGAAGGTACATCAGGATATAAATCTCCCAACCAATCCTTCATGGTGGATACTTTTGACTTCCCCTTCCAAGAAGACAATGAACTTGATGAAATTCCTGAAGAGGTCCATGATTTTTAGTAGTTATTGAAGAAGAAATACCCTCTAAGGAACATAGAAAAAAAGCATCCCTTTACTAATTTTATTCCTCCAAACAACTTTGGCACTCCTATAGACACTACATCAAATAAAAACCTACAACTTCCAAAGGGAAGTACTTATAAACAAAGTACTAATGATTTAATTCTTTCAATAAAATTGGGTATAATATTGTGGAGGATATGAATAAAATAAATTCTAATATCACATTGCATTAATTGACGTAGAATACTAAAAAAGGGACCTATACTGGAGTCCTTATTAAAGAAACCTAACAAGCTATCCAAGACTGGCAATGCCAATGTTACTATGTACAAAGCTAAGAATGAGTCCCCACCTTTTCTACTTACTATATAAATGTTTGGTAATAATCAACATAACTATTTATTGGATTCAAATGCATCCACCAACATTATGCCAGTGGGTATTTGTAAATAACTTAGCTTGACTCCTATTAAATCTGACAAAATTGTCACTTAGTTAGATAAGTCTAGAGTTAAGGTAGTTGGGTAATTATTAAATATTCATATGCAACTTGCCTCTGAGCCTAGAGTCCAGAAATTTATTGATATCTAAGTTGTTGACATTCTAAATGTTTATGGAATATTATTGGGTAGGGAATGGATAAAGGCCCTAAATAGATATATGTCCACTAATTGTTCTCATTTGTGGCTATCATGGAAAGGAGTCTCAAATCAAATCACAGTAGAAAGGGAACCTTGAATGAATCACATGATCACATAATAAAATGCTATGAATGGAAAGGTGAACATAATTGAATCTAATTTTGGGGTTTTTACAATTGAAATTGCTAAGGTATGTGATTCCAAACCTTCTCATATTGTGCTTGGGTTATGAAAACTACATTTTGATGGGCTAAATGTAAGTCTAGGTCTAAAGTAAGAGTTGTCATAACCAATCCTATTGGTAAGAAATATCATTTTTATTATAGACTCAAATTTACTTCGACTAATAACCTCAAATAATATGAAGCATTAATCTTAAGTTTACAATTTTCCATCAAGTACAAACTCAAAGAACTATTCATTCATGGTGACTTAGAATTAATAGTGAGAAATTTTTAAATCTCACTACCATGGCATCCAGAAAGAAAAACAAGAAAGACATAGAATTATAATTGACTTTAGACATAAAAGGAAGGGTCTTTAAGGACACTAAATTTGATGCTATAGCATTGAACACTAGGTATAATAACTATTCCAAGATTTTTTGGGCTATTTAAGAGGTTCAATAAATCACCAAGGAGGATGAGAAGAATACCACAATCCACCATAAATACTATGACATAGTCTCCATTTAAATACCTAGTCTCTACTATGCGACATTGAAATTGGACGTACTTCATTATATCGATGTTATTACCACTATTTTTAAAGATTGAAAAATTGATTAATATATATTAATGCATAAACATAATTTTAAAAGGCTACTTATATCTCCCCAATTCTATTTTAAAATTACTACAAGCTACCCAAGCCTGAGGTAGATTTGCCCATAATTAAGGAATGGTCCAACAAAAATGACATGAAAACCATCCTTTTTCCATGGTTGTATTTAGGAACCCAAGTATTTTTTGACTTTAATTAGAGATTTCCAATCACCCAATTTAGGGTAAAAATTGGAATGATTGTCAATTTTTTAAACATATTGTCTAGGGCCCCTTCCACCAACTATGTCAACAAAATTGGGGTACCTTATATATATTTAATGGGTCTCATTTTCACCACTTGTGGGATCAAACAAACATCCCTATTTTTCAAGTTACTTACCCTACATAAGGGATACAAGGTGGATGTGTTTAACTTCATCAAGGCTCGTTGATGCATTGTTTTATGACATCACCAAAACCATTTTGCCCTTTGTTTTGGTGTTTTAGGGAACTTGTCCCTAGATATAGTCCACTCAAAATACAAGTTGGTTTCTTAACTATGCTTACTAGTCTAGTGCTTCAATAATGATTATCATGGTATCATCAAAATTTAAAAAACTCAAAAGGTTCCAAAGATTTTAAAATCTCCTCTATGAATCATCTTAGATCTCTATGATAATGTGTAGGTGCATACACAATAGTACATAAGGTAGTGAAGGTGTTTATGGACTCTATGTATGGAATGTGAACCTATGGTGAATTTTGAACATTATTATATTATTAAAACAATAAATTTAAACCATGAATTTATTGAATATATATAATTTATCTTTTTCAACATGATGATCTTCTTTATAGCACCTATAGGTGCTCATTCATGGTGGATGACTGTTCATACATGGGGAATATACTATTACAATCCATATTTTATCATTTGAAGGGATCTTGATTGATTTATCATGAAAAAATAATATTTTTAACCCCATTTAAAATATTCATAACATATTTATGAACCTCTTTAGGACATACTATACCTTACTCAACTAATTGTGTATGGAAATGTAGGAAGTTGACTATGTAATCCATGTTCTTGACTACCACTCCATGGATAATATAGGTGTGATAATAAATTTAGAAATATAGATATTTATATGACACTTCAAAGGTTTAAACATCATATATTATTTATTTTTAATCCAATACATGAAATGAAAACCTTTGTAGTTGATAAACTTCCCTGCAACTCCATTGGAGCTCCAACTAGCAACTTGATTATTTATCCTATCAAATATTTTATGAACTAATGAGAATTTATGAAAAATATAAATTTATTAAGTTTATGTGTCATAAGGAGGAGGAGGAGGAGGTATATTATCCCTATAACCTAGATTCTACTCTAAAATTGATCAAAATAGGCCATTCACAAAGATAAGAAGGAAAATAGGGTTTATGCTATAAGTACCTTCCTATGAGGAATTAGTTGATAAAACCATTTGGGATATGTCTTATTTAACCCTAAAATTACTACTGTAAAATCATTCTTTCTCATTTAATTTTAAAACTAATAAAAAAGGGAAAACTTGGACCCTATTAGGATGAGTAGGCCATCTAGACACCCTTGAACTATTAGTGATTTTTCATAAATATGGGGGGATAAACTAGACCAAAAATGTAACAAAGTGGAATTTAATTATGGTTCCTATTGATTCCCAAAATATTCTATACCAAATCTTTCTCTATAATGATCATATGGATTTAAAACTTGAGGTTCTCTTAGAGTTGTCCAAAATGATTTTGCTTACCATGAAGAACTAGAAGCTTTCCTATGTAATACAATAATTTGGAATTTTTTTTAAAGCTGTAAATTACCCTTCTTTGCTTATTTAAACCTTGTAAAATACCTATACCTCTATTAATGGTAGAAAACCTATTTCATGCCTAGTTTGCAATCAATATGTTTTCCTTACCTCTGTTAGTTCTTATGCTAGAATCTAATTTTAGGGGCCTATAAGAGGATATTTGAAACACCATGAATTATTTCATATGATAGTTGATCCCATACATAAATCAAATCCTTTAAAAATATATTTTGTTAAAGCTCCAAAAGGTTCCAAAATGCATCATTTTACTCCCAAATTCCTCTCTTCCACTCCAAATAACCTCAAATGGCCTTGAACATGTATAAAATTGTATAAAAACCATAAGGAGGTGAGATGAAGTCTAAACCAATTGTACTTCCTCAAAAAATTACTTTTTCACTTGAAAATTCTATTTTGAGGACCCTTAAGTCATCTAATACACTTTTAGGGGTCTTTTGGGCATAATATCATCTCTAGGCCTCATTTTTTAATTGTTATAATATTTTATACCTTTTGAAAACCTAATTAATGCCCTTGAATTTTCAAACACCATGCAAACTTGTTGGATCCTTCACTTGTAATTGTAGACTTATTTCTAGGCCTTTTCCTAAAAATCACCAAATTTACCTTAAAAATTACTTAAAATTTTTCAAAATATTTCAAGTGACATGTATTAGGGTCATTAGGATTATATAGTTCTTATACCATTGGATCATGCACTTAATAAGAACTCTACTCAGCTTATCACACCACACTAGGTTCTCCTAGGATATTATACTACATCAACAAATTATGACCAAAAATAGACTAGTCATGGGGCTATAAGGTTAGTAAAATATATAAGAGAGTGGCCTCATACATCTAGGAAAAATTTCCATATGTAATACAATTTTAGCCAACAACATCCACTTCACATGGAACACCACCCCAACTAGCTAAGCACCAACTCATCTAGGTTTTAACAAGCACCAAATTATAAGGAGGAACCAAACACATAGATGACTCAACACCAAATCAACCAATTTATTTACTATATAACATTTAGAACAAATTGTTTCTCACCCAACTAATTATGACCACCACTTTAGGTTTTCACACTCTAATCCCTCTCAAACTATATTTTAGGTCTCTTCGCTCAATTAGGTATCTTCAAGAATGATTAGGTCATATGAACTTGATAATAATACATATAACCTATATAAAATATTCATCACTAATAATATAAACTCATATTTTGGTCTATAATACCTCATTTACCTCACCAATATGTTATTTTATTCACTTACACTCTACACTCACTAATAGGCTTAAAACTACCTTATATTTATACAAACATCTTACTCATATCCTTCTTGGTAAAAAAAAAACCCTTACCCTCTCAGTTATTACATGGAATAGATATTATGAAATATTATAAACATGAATCAAACATTATTTTAGTAACTTTAAGTCTAACATATCTCAATTATGCCTTATTTCATTTTAGGTCTCATGAAGACCTAGTCACATTAGGTCTATTTTACAACACGTTATACTTTATCTTCATTGGAACACATTGAAACACCTCAAATTGAAATAAAATATAATATATATCTTAAATATACCACTTATAATTTCATATAATCTCATTAACACTTTTCAATTCCAATGACTACTTGAAGTAAACCATTAGTATTGTTCACAATTATTCTTATGTATACCCAAAAAATCTATCTTAAACTACTTAAGATAAAACACCACTTATATAAGAAAAAATGGATATAAATCACATATTAAATAAAATAATGACCTTATTTTCATCAAATATTCATTATATACTTCAAATTATGTTATACAAACTCAAACTCTTCTCTACAAAATGCTCACTTTGAACTGCCAATTAGATTCAAAACACAATCATAGAAACTTGAAATTATGAAAATATAAGGAAAAAAATCAAGGAATTAAAATGAATTATAGTTATCCTAAAACATACTTATAAAAAAATACAAAAAAATAATAGGCTCAAATGGAAACTATTGGTTTTATAGACCAATTTATTGACCTTCTCTCTCACAAAGCTCACTCATCTAGACAAGCGATTTTGGTGTCAACATTTCAACCACTTTCACTAACTTATAATATTTAAAAAATAATTATAA
The DNA here is from genome assembly GCA_037957365.1 of Torreya grandis. NCBI lineage: Eukaryota > Viridiplantae > Streptophyta > Pinopsida > Cupressales > Taxaceae > Torreya > Torreya grandis. The sequence continues at coordinate 2,488,965 of JARHVA010000623.1, forward strand.
ATACTTTAAAATCATAAAAAATAACACCATATTCATTAGATACATTAATTTAAATCATAGATCCTCAAACTCATCACTGTAACTTACCTAGAACTACCAATTTCCCTTAAAGCACAGTCATCATGATAATGACCTTAAATCACCTGTATGACCATTTATAGATAATAATAATGAATTTTTATGATATTATGAGATAATTATATAAATATAATGTGGTCAAATGTCAATATTCATCTTGTCAACTAATTTCATAATCTTGTGCCTCACTGTCTCATCTGAACCAGACAGGTCAACTTATGCATAATATTTTCATCATATCCACTGACCTCCAAAACTTATATCCAAAATTAAAATGTATTAAAATTATTTTAAAATTTCTCCATGAACTTGGATTCATCCTTAATCCATGATAACACATCCCTAAATATCTTCTCAATGTTGTTTGGGTTTCTTACTATTTTCACCATTAGATTTGTTAGCGACTGGTCAACTTGGATGACTGATTTAGCACCCCTAAGGGATATAAAATATATATAAACCAAAATGGACACAAAATAAAAGTATAAAACTTTTTTTTCCATCCATTTATCAACTTTTACTTGGCCAATCCTAATTGCTATGACAAATCTCTAAGAAAATAATACTTTCTTTTAGGGTCTACTCACACACTTGTCAAAATAATCACACCTAGAGGTGAATGGAAGAGTTTAATAAAAAATAAAATAACTTAAAAAGACATACAAATTAATTATGATCACTTTAGAATAAATAATTTCATATTATGTCACTATTAGGGTTTTTTGATGGTTTAAACCATCTTCCAATGTTAGCAATCATTCATAAAGCTTATCTCCTCTTTCTAGAAATTAATGCCTATAAATTTTATATATTAACCTTCCTCATATACCATGAATATATTATGTTATCATGGAGAGGTTACAAATTCCAATTAACACTTGAAATTCCTTCTCAGGTTGAGAAACCTTCATTCTATTCACTTGAGAGACCTTAAAAAACTTTTTCAAGCCTAAACCTTCAAAATTTAACCTAAGACTTGGTTAACACACTTAATAAAATCTATAAAACCATTTAAAATTATCACATTCTCATTATTATCTTTAAATGTAAATCTCATACCTCATTTCTCCACCATCTCTCTCTTTGTTTGCTTAAACTCTGGCCTATAAACCATATTAGGCCTTGAATCTGACCTTCTAACCACTATCCAAGCTCTCAAAAACTCATATAAATGACATAAAACCTATTATCATGCTAGAAATTTTCCATACATACTTCATATTCCTTGGAAACACATCATGACACCTCATTAGGTCATGCAACATTTATAACTTATCTAGTTACATACTTGGACTTAAGGTCTTACCCCTGTAGGCTCACCTTAAACTCTCTTGAGTGATATGATGCCTCCTATGCATGCTAAATAAAACTTATTTATCATCTTATACCTCTATTCATCCATCTCACCAGGCCACCATGCTCAAACCTTCTCACTAAGACTTTATAAGCTATGACTAGTGCCATGACTAGGCTTCTCAAGCACTTGAATCTTGACAATTAATCTAGAAACATTATTTAATTATTATACACCTTTCTCACATTACTTAAATTATCCCCAATGATTCTATTAAATAATCATATTCATTTTATAACTCTAACACCCTTTAAAGCATCCCATACAAGAATCATTAGGTTTCCTTCAAATTATCTGAATAGAAGAGACATTTTGTTGCCTTCAAATTATCTCTCAAAATAAAGACATTAGGTTTCCTTATTTTTAGACAGATTCCTTATCACATCAAGCACACAAGCTCATGTCTCACAAACCATTCACCATGTATCTTCACTAGATGTACCTTGACATCTATGAAAACACTTCTCAGTAAACTCCCCCTTTATCATTGATGGCAAAACAATCTTCAATATGATCACTCTCATCTCCCTTAATCTGGTGAACCTCCCTTCTTGAAACTTATCTCACTTTGACATTAATGATAAAGGTCTTCTAAAAACTACCATTTGGAATCATAACTTCTTGTAATAGAGGCTTAACACACAAAATGTGAAGTATTATAAGAATATACTCCCCCTTCATTAAAATTAACTTATATCTCAAGATCACTTGCCTTGTCCTTGACATTATTAATATGAGACAAATATTTGATCACACACTAGGCCACCATATTCTTGTCATTAACATCACTTGGAGCTTATGACCAACTTTAATAGCTCCCCCTCAAACCAAACATCTATCATGCTTATATTGATTGGATAGTGTCTCCATGAAGCCTAATGGAGTCACCTCTTTATATAGAGCACTAAAAAAACAAAAAAATTAGAAAATTCCCAGATCTCCATGCTCTCACAAGACTAAATATCCTTTAGTATCCTTTTAGGCTTGATTGGAACTATAGGTTTGACCTTTTCATCAACCATTTGATGATCAATATGAGATAACAATAGACATTCCTAACTTTATTTCTCATGTGAAGTATTCTCTACCATAACAAACATTCCATTTGATTTTATAGACTGATCATGACTAACCTTTACTATCTTTGATTTCCACACATTCATTTACATTCTCTCTTGCACTCTAAGGGCTTCAAACCTCTTGTTTTAACTGATAACCTTCTAACTCTATTAGGGAATAATATTATAATGTGTCCCACATTATGAAAAATATAATAAATAAACTCATACATACATCTTGACTAATGTGAAATATGACTCCTTTTATAGTCCCATGAGTACTCATTCTTGGAGGGTCTTCTATGCTCTCTTACTCTATGACTAAGCTATCTGAATACAAAATATTAACAATTTAATGAACTGGCATATCTCATTACATTATTCTATTTGATAGGTCTTTTCATGTTGACCTTCTTGTCTTCAATATCCTTTTCCTAGACTTCATCTATCTCCTTTCTATATTATTTAAAACCAAGATATATCTTATCACTTGTAGACTTTTCACTACTTAAGATGTCATTTAGAGCCTCAATGCTCTTTTTAAACTTCATAAAAGTGTTCACCTTGCTAAATGTTTGATCCAAGTTAGCTTCCAAGTATTCTACTTCAGTTTTATACCTTGTACATTATTCCTCTTTAGATTTTAAGCTATCAATGAGTATCTCCATATATGATTCAATCTAATTGATGATATCATCATACTTCTTAGATTTGTAACTTAATTTCTCCTCAAAAAAACCAATCTACTCTTCATAGTACTTAACAAATGATCCTAATTTGTGATTCTTCTTTCTTTGGAACTTTAACTCATCTAGAACATTACCAATTTTACCTCAATTATCACTTTAAATTCTACTTCATCTAATTCTATATCAACCATAAGGCCTTTCCCATTTGAGAAACCCTCATTATCTAATTTTATGTCCATGAATAAGGTTTCATTATTTTCATGTTCAGGTTCATTATTACCATCATCACTATCAGATGTACTTGTATCACTTATATTAGATGATGTATTGTATTATTTTGTGTGGAAACTTCTTTGTTCTTAAATGGCCATTTCCTACCTTCATACATCCTAAAATATTTCTTGTTTTTGTTAGGATTATAGACCGTCCTATCCTCTCCATGATTTTTATCATGTTATTCCTCATGCTCAGTTTTCTTCTTGTTAGGAAACTTAGATACAAAGTGACCAATCTTACCACAATTGAAACATTTTAAGGGAAACTTACCCTTGTACTTACTAGATCCAAAACTCATTTTTTTAAGAAAACATGGCTATCAATTCATCATCATCAACATTTGAACATACCTCATCTTTGACCTTCTTATATTTTGACTTCTTCTCAACTTTGAAAGTTGCTTCCCTCTTGGGAGGTCTTTCATCATTTGTTCTCATCTCATAGGTAGTCAAGATTCCATAAAGCCCATTCATATCTAGCTTGTCCAAATCTTCCATCTCTTATATTGTAGATACCTTAGAGTCAAACTTAGGATTTAGAGATATCAACACCTTTTGAACAACTGTAGCTTCTTTTACTTGTTCTCCTAATCCTCTTATGACATTGACAACTTCATCAACCTTCAATAGGTAAGATGTAATAATTTTATCTTCAAACTTTCAAACTATCTCTGGTGGGTCTGTAACTTATCCATCTTCACCTTGGTGTCTCCTTAGTAGATAATCTTCAATTTATGCCATATTTATTTGGCTGATACATAGTGCATCACCTTCACAATCTCTTCCTCTGATAGTCCACAAAGCATGGAATTCATTAATTTAGAGTTGTTTTCACTATATTTCTTACCTGTTGCATCAATTGGTGGAATAAGAGGAACACTATATCCATCCACAAATGACTAACAAATATCATGACCTTGAGAAATATTATATATCTTCATAATGTTATTAAAAAATGATTAATTATATCCATTGCATAATGGATCCTTACTGTTAAATAAACCACACTGAGCTTGATGACTAGCCATCCTTGATTCTAGGATCTTTATTAGGATTTTAAACCTACTTCAAAGGACTAGAGTATGAAACAAAATGTTGAAAAAAAATAATGAGATAGGGGTTTGATAAGTATTCAAAAATATCTTATCAAATTTCACTTAAGCAATCATGAACCATTCAAACAATCATATAGATCTATCAAGCATAAACATCTATTCACATAAGCATGAAATAGAAGAACACATAAATATGTGGTAAACCATTAAGGGGAATAAAACCCACTGATATTTTCAAATAGACTATAGTCCTATAATGCAAACACCAATTTTAGTGAAGCATCCACTTTACATGGAGCACCAACCCCCTAGATGACCTAACACCATCTCATACACATAATTTATTTTATCCCATTTATAACACCTTATTTCTCAACCAACTAAATATGACCATCACTTCATCTCTTCACACTCTAACACCTTTCAAACTACCTTCTAGGTCTCTTCGCTCAATTAGGTTTCTTTAAGACTAGTTAGGTCATATGAAATTTATCCTCATACATAGAGCCTTTATAAAATATTCATCAATGATATTATACATTATTTTTATGGTCTATAATACCTCATTTTTCTCACCAGTATGTTATTTTATTTTCTTACACTCTACACTCACTAATAGGCCTAAAACTACCTTGTATTTATATAAGCCTCTTGCTCATAACCTTCTTGGTCAGCCAAAAAACCTAACCCTATTAGGTAGGAAATATAACATATATTATTAAATATTCTAATCATGAATCAAATATGAATTTAATCCCTTTATGTTTTATATATCTTAATTAGGTCTTATTTCATTTTTAGGTCTCATGGAGACCTAATCACAATAGGTATACTTTAATAAACATTACACTTTTCCTTCCTTAGAACACATTTAAACACATAAAATGGTAGTAACATATAATATATCACTCAAATATACCAATTATAATATCACCTAATCTCCATAACACCTTTCAATTCTAATCACTACTTGAATCACACCATTAGTACTATTCACAATTAGGCCTGTACATACCTATAAAGTTTGTCTTGAACTAATGAAGATAAAATACCAATTAGATAAAAAACCATAGAAAAAAATCACATAATAAAAAATTTAGTGAGATAAAGGTCATAAAAATATTCATTATATAATTAAAACTAGGGTATACATGCTCAAACTCTTCTCTGAAAAATGCTCACTTTGAACTGCTAACTAGCCCCAAAACACAGTCATGGAAAATTAAACTTATAACACCTTAAGGAACACAATAAAAGACTAAAAATGCATGAAAATTATGATAATTTTTTTTATAAAAACCTAAAGTAAAACAATTATATGATTAAATATAAAATTTATGTCTTGCAGACCAATGTGTTGACCTTCTCTCTCACAGACCTCACTCAGCTAGACAAGCCATTTTGGCTTCAACATTTCAACCACTTTCATAGACATCCAACAATAAAAATACCATATTCATTAGATACATAAATTTAGATCATATATCCTTAAACTCATCACTGAAACTTGCTTACCCAAAACTGTCAGTTTGCCTTAAAGCAAAATCATGGTGATAATGACCTTTAATCACCTATATAACCATTTAAAAAGAATCATGATGCATTTGTGTGATATTATGAGATAATTATAAAATTATTATATCTAATTATATTATATTAAAATGGTAATATTATTTCAAACCAATCTCATAATCTTGTACCTCATTTTCTCATCTAAACTAGATAGGTCAACTTATGAGCAACATTTTCATCATATCCAATAACTTCCAAAAATTATATCTAACATGAAAATTTATTAAATGTTTTGAAAAATATATTTATTATATTATATTAATCCCTATTCCATGATAACATATCCTTAAACATCTTTTCAGTGTTGCATGGGTTTCTCATTATTTTCACAATTAGGTCTATTAGCGACTGGTCAACTTAGATGACTAGTTTAACACCCTTGAGGGATATAACCTATCCAAAAACCACCATGGAAACAAAATAAAAGTATCAAAATTTATCCTCCATCCATTTATCAATTTTGACTTGGTCAAATCTGAATGCTACAACAAATCTGTGAGAAACTAAGACTTTCTTATAGGGTTTACTCACACACCTCTCAAACTAATCACACCTAGAAGTTCCGAGGAGAGTTTAATACAACATAAAATCACTTAAATAGACATAGTAATTCACTATCAACACTTTATAACAATGTATTTCATATTGGGTCACTATTAGGTTTCTTTGAGGGTTTAAACCATCTTTTACTATTAGTAATCATTCATAAAGCTTAGCTCCTCATTCTAGAAACTAATGCCTAAAACTTTGAGATAGGACCATTCCCAATATACCATGAATATATTAGGTTATCATAAATATGTTACACATTCTAGTGAACACTTTAAATTCCTAATCGAGTTAAAAACCCTTCATTCTATGTACTCAAGAGACCTTAAAATGATTTTTGAAGATTAAGCCTTCAAAATTTGACTCAAACTTGCTTAAAACACCTAGGAAAATATATCACACCAATGAAAATTCTCAAATTCTCATTATTATCTTTAAATCTAAATCTCATACCTCATTTACACACAATTTCTCTCTTTGTTTGCTTAGACTTTAACTTGTAAACCACATTAGGCCTTGAAACTGACCTTATAACCACTATCCAAGCCATCAACACCTCATATACATGTCATAAAACCTATTATAATTCTCAAACATTGCCATAAATCATTCATATGCCTTAAGAACACCTCATGGCACCTTATTAGGTCAGGCAAGGTCTAAAACTAATCTAGTAGCAAACTTGGACTTAAGGTCTTACCCTTATAGGCTCACCTTGAAACTATCTTGAGTGTTCCAATGTCCCATATACATTTTAAAATAACCTTATACATCCTCTTATGAATCTATTCATCCATATCACTAGGATTTTACAAGCTATTACTAGTGTCATGAATAGGCTTCTCAAGCACTTGAAGCTTGACAACTGATCTTGAAACATCTTTGATGCTTTTACACCTTGATCACATGATTTATATGATATTTAATGATGTTATCAAAAAATAAAACTCATTAAATAGCACTCTTACACCACAAAAACACCCTTGACAATAGCCAATAGAAGAATCATTAGGTTTCCTTCAAATTATCTATCAATAAAAGAGACATTAGGTTACCTTCAAATTCTCTCTGAACAAAAATACATTAGGTTGCCTTATTGTAACATGGATTCCTTATCACATCAAGAAAACAAAATAATGTATCATAAACCATTAACTAATAATATTCAATAGATGCACCTTGACATAAATGACATCAACATTGACATCAAATGACATTAACCTTGACATTAATGATAACACTTCTCAACATTTACCCCTATTTTACCTAAAAATTTCCTAGGGTTCATTATGGTACCTATATTTTTCCAAACCATCAATTTTATATTTTTATCTTAATTTCAAATAAAAATAATCACAAAATTTGAAATTCCCAATTCCTTACTTGTGTTACACTCATTGTAACTACTATGTATCCTCCTCATCTCAGTTGTTATCTCCTTACCATCTTAACTCTCTAGTCTATAACTAGGTCTCTCAAAGATATATTTTCTCTAAATGGTAAAAATAAAAAATAATCATTTTTCACCATATTTATATATACTATTCCAAAATTATTTAGCTTTCAAATATTTACTACCAAATTTCATATTTTGATCATAACTATGTTTCTACTAACTCTTTTTCCTAACCATAAAATGTTATAGACTCATGACATCATAAATAATAGTTTTACCTATTATATTTATATTTTTCAAAATTTCATTTTTTCACTCTTTTTTTCTAACTTCTATAGGTTCACCTAATGTTCCCTACAATGGACACCTTCACATTTATTTTATATCCTTCTCTATCTATAACACTAAGGTAAGTAAAGGTGTTTATTTCTCAATTTTGTAATTTCAATTATCTAATTTACTCCTTATTTCAATTTATTTAGATTCAATGTTGTGTATTATTATGTTATTTTCCCAAATCACCATCCCATGTTGCACCTATGGACATGTGATGAGCTTTGATTGGGGCATATGTATACACATAGTATTTGCAAACATTATTAATTATTGATGCTTTTTGTCTTATAAAAACCTATCAAGTCTTAATATCTCATAGTACATGAGGTAAATGGTTCACTTATAAAGGGTGGGTAGACCATTGGTGCTTTGTAGGATTGTTTTCCCTTTACTACCACTTTCTATCTACACAACCATCTCCTAAAACGTTCCCCTAAGTTTTGCCTCCTATTTTTCACCCTCCTCTAGTTAGTTTCCACTTTTATTAGTCCTTCCCTAGCCTAAATCCTTTTTGATGGTTTATAATACATTTTTGGCCCCATCAACCATGTAATATAATTTAAATAACTCATTTAGGTTCTAGGTCAGCCCTTGGCTGATGTAGACCAAGACCTATTTTGTGTTTTTCAATACCAATATAGAGTTGATTGGGCTGACCCTATCGGTTAAACTTTTAGAATTGACTAGGATTGGATTTAAATATATATACAAACTCATTTAATCATTTATTAACAAGTAAGAGAATAATAATAGATATATACTATGCATCTACTTATCCATCATTCTACTTGTGGAATATATCTTAGGGTTTCATACTTTATTTGGAGATATGGATATTGTCTTATGGATAATTATTTTGGATGCATAGATAGGTTGTGTAGCCTAGAGACACCTTATCCTTGTTATGCTTACATACCACAAAAACCTCTTGAAAATAACCTTGGACAATGGAGAGATTGAGGCTCAGTGAGTTCATCTTCAAAGGTAAGCATTCCTAACTTTGTTTATCCTTTGTAAGAGTAGATAAATATGCATTTATATTTCTCTCTCATGAATTAATATTCTATATACATTGATGCAATTATATGTATTCTATGCATGTTGAATTTTGATGTTTATTACCCCAACTTTGTGCCACAAGATTTAATGAGCACTATATTAGACTTTCACTTTGATTTTGACATTTGTACCTAGTGAATATGAAAACATGGGACCTAGTTAAGGTTATTGCATAGTTTTCTTTGACTATAGGCTTTGTAACCATCCCTAATGATAATATTGTGGTAAGAGATCCCTTGGTTAGGTATAGAGGATCCATCTTGGTCATGATCCTAAATATCTAATGTATCAATAATTGGAAGTGTAATTAGGATTTATCGTCTTTGATCTTACATTGATTTATAGATCAATTGCATTTCCCTTTGCATATACACCCGAGTGGATTTTTTTTTTAGCTTGAAGACACTACTAGGTGATAACTTGAAGGGAATTGTAATATTTAAAGGTATCTCTTAGGATATACCTTTCAAACATGCATAAGGGAAGATTTATCTTTGAAGGTATCTCCTAAGAGATACCTTCAAGTTACCCATGAAGGTATTACAAAGCCCTTGAGAGCATCTCCTTGAGATAACTCAAAGGGAACTATCATACATTCAATAGGACATTGAAGGTATATCCTAACATGAACATGAACCTATTTTTAATTCACCTTGAAATCACTATTAGGTGATAACTTGAAAGGCCTTGTAATACCTTCAAGGTATATCCTAGGAGATAACTTTCAAACATGCACTAGAGTGGATTTATCCTTCAAGGTATTTCCTAGGAGATTCCTTGAAGTTACCCATGAAAGTATTACAAGGCCATTAAAGGAATCTCATATGAAATACTGAGAAAAGTGTTATCATACATTCAAGGGGATGTTGAAGGTATCTCATAGGAGATACCCTCAACATGCACACAAATGGAGTTTTCATTCACTTCAAAGGAACTACTAGGTGATACCTTGAAAGTCCTTATAATACCTTTAAGGGTACCTTGAAGGTATTTCCTATGAGATAACTTGAGTATCCTTATACATTTAGACACTGTGATTCATTGATTAGACTAACTGTATGGATGGTGAATTTTAGTGTTTGTGACTTGAGCATGTACGTGAATGGTATAACTAAGTTACAGTCAAATCTTGAATGAGCTCAGGGAATCAACCTTACATAAAATCCTTGGTGTTATGGTTATAATAATTATAAAACCTTTAATTACTACCTTATTATTGTATTGATATACATTAGGTAGGATTACATGCTTTATTATAAATTAAGGATCAACCCTAAGAAGTTTATAAAGTTAGTATCAACACTATTGTATTGTGTGATAATTTAGAGTGATAGATATTGATATTATGATTTTATAGAAGCATGTTACACAATCTCACCATGTTTCTTTATTTTTTTTAGAGTATCACCATATTAATTATTAACATCCTTCAAAAATTACATAAGACTTTAACTATAATATCATATCATTTTATTTAATGTTAAAACCTTTAATTACTACCTTATTATTGTATTGATATACATTAGGTAGGATTACATGCTTTATTATAAATTAAGGATCAACCCTAAGAAGTTTATAAAGTTAGTATCAACACTATTGTATTGTGTGATAATTTAGAGTGATAGATATTGATATTATGATTTTATAGAAGCATGTTACACAATCTCACCATGTTTCTTTATTTTTTTTAGAGTATCACCATATTAATTATTAACATCCTTCAAAAATTACATAAGACTTTAACTATAATATCATATCATTTTATTTAATGTTGAAACTAAGTTATTGATGATAGAAAATGATAATGATAAAAAGATGAAATGAAATGAGAAATGGATATTTTTAGAATCTAAATTTATTAATATATTAAACTTTGATAAAAGTGGGAGCATTATGAATACGATGTAAGGTTTGGCACCAAAAGGCATTTATTTTTTGAAATCGATGAATGTGACTTGATGAGACATATCAACTGATCTAATTACTGTTTCAATAAATAGGTTTTATCAAGAAATTTTTTTTGCTTGACCCCATTAATATCCATGTATGCACTAATTTATGATTGTCCTACTAATTACACTAATTCTTGCTAATTTAGCCTAATTCTCATATTTCCTAACTATATTAGCTAATAGACTAATACCCATATCCCATTCATTTATCCCACATAACCTTTACCCTACCTTAAAATCAATTAATCCCCTCATTAAACCCATAATATACCCTATTACCTATTAACCTATTTCTTAAACCACTAGCCAATTTAAAATTTAAAAATAATCTAACCACCCACCCACCCATCACCTATACTAGCCTCTCCTAAAACCCTAAACCCTATGGGGAGATTTATATAATTGGAGGATTTTATAAATCTTCCCCTACTTAACCCCTTTCTCTATAAGTTTCTAATTCTAGATATTTCCATGGAAATTTTATAGCCCTAGATTTCAAATGCCCAAATTTGAATTTGGACCATTGATCTTCCCTCCCTTTGCCTATAATACTAAGTTATCCCTTAACTCTCAAGAATAAATATAAATTATTTATAAATCCATGAATATTTACTATAACATTCATAATAGCATTCTAGCATCTATTCAAATCCATTATCCCATCACACATCTATTGGAAGCCATTATCAAGGTCTCACGAGCAATCCAACAATCCAAGCTCTTGATATCCAATCATATAGGTGTAAGTCCTGAAATGGAGGCATGAGAAGGTAAATAGGATGGTAAGAATGTTTCATTTATTCTAATTTCCCTTCCCTATCCATTTCTATTGGTGTTATCAAGTTTTGAGTTAGTATTGCCATTTTGATAATATTGATTGAACTTAAATTTTAGTGCACATTTTAGCAACCATGGCAGGACTAAATCCTAATTTAGTCTAATACCATTTATATAAGTGTTCTAAGTGATTGAAGTATCAATTTTATAAAGACTCATGGTCATATTTTCAATTTTTGGCACGTTCTAGGTGAATCAAGATATTACATTGATAGTCACGATATTGAAATAATGAGTTTGTTAACACTCGCAGAAGTATTGTTGATTAGACATTAGTAGTTAGGATTTTAGAAAGGTTTTTAAAATACCATGACTAACTCAATTATGATATTTCCCTATTAATAGTAATATTATTAATGCTAGTAGTGATATTATCATATTCAATAGTGGGGCTTAGATCTTAAAGTTGCTTCTTGCTAACTTTCTATTTTTATAGGTGTTTTGTCTATCCTTGTTGATTTTGTGTGTAGGATAAGAAACAATCTATTAGAGGTTGGATAATTACAAATCTTTGACAACACTATGACTAATTTAGTCATGGGTTTGCCTTGTGACTAGTATTATTGTTGTTTCTAGTAGTGATATTGTCGAAAAGGATAGTTGGGATTAGATTATAACTTGTTTCTAATAAATCTCTACTTTTTTTGGTGTCTTTTTTTTTATTTCTATGGTTGTATGAAAGGAAGTGAGAAAAATCCTTCCCCCCAAAGATTAGCTGACTACATATTTTTCACAGACCCATGACTCCCTTAGTAGCAGGGTTGTCCTTGTAGTAACGATATCATAGGTGCTAATACTGATATTATCAAATATTATATTAGGGATTATTCTATCATTTTTATCTTTCTATAATTGGATTACATATATATATATATATATATATTGGTATCTTATTTTTTTATTGTTTTGAAGTTGTGGTTCATGGGATCATAGTTCACAACCACAATATTGTTTTTCCACTAAAAAATAGTAAAACATTTCCATTATTACCTTTGAATCATATTTCATAGTGCTTCTAGGATCCATTTAGGAGGTTCTAAAAGATCTATAAGGTAAAATTGAAGAAACTTGACCTCTTGTTAAGAACTTAAAAAATTATCTATATAGGTATTTAACCCCTTTATTTTCTATAAATATCTATTGAAAAGTGGTATTTTATATATTTCAAGATTCATAATAGGAATAAAACAAAGTAGAGTTTCTGAAAATGCATCATACAGACTACTTTAACTTTATTCAACAATACTGTGACTGATTTAATTATAGGTTTGCCCTGAGAATAACATCTTTATTACTCTTAGTCATGGATTTTTAGTTTAGGATAATTTGGATTGGAATAAAGATATGCTATCATTTTTATCATAAAATAATTGTATTAATATAAAATCCTTGTAATTACTTTTATTTAATAGACTTTTCACTTAGGTCATACATATTATTTTCCTTAATAACTACAATATTGCTATTTGCATTTTTGGACTAGTCACAACTTTGTCATTTTGAATCATGAAATAGTTATACCATCATATTGTTGTAATTAAACATATTAGTTTAATAAATTTTTAAAAACACACAAATCATAACTCATGGGATTGATAGCCTATTCATGGGGTTATGAATTATGGTCATGTTATTGCCCTGTATACTCACAATATTACAAGGACTCATGGGATTGATAAAATTTGTATTTTTAACCCTTTTTTTTTAGGTTCCTTAAATATTTTTTCACCCCAATTAGATCTATAACCTTTGTGATTATAGTGAGGCATGCCATTTTGTAATTTTGTCTTAGATTGCATTGTATTTCTTTTGAAAAATCATTAATTTAAGTATATTATTGTCCTTTCTATTTTTTTATAAATACTTGTTTATGTGTGTTTGTGGCTATTGATTTGTAAACCATTTTTCATATCCTACCAATCACACATAGGTAATTAGATGGCCAATTAATTGTATTGTGTATTTTATTGTTTTTTAATCCCTCCCCTAGGATAGTACATGACATGGATTTCATCACCATGTATTTGGCTTAGTATATAGGGGTTAGTGTCATGGATTTCAACACCACACTCTAACCAAAATCCATGTTTTAATGGATTATAAATATTCAGAGAGTTGTTTCTATACCCTGAGTAGAATTCCCCATAAAGGGTTTTATGGAGTGAGGGGTGATTAAGCTCCAAGACCTAGGGAAATTAGATAGCCTCCTATATGGACTTGGGCCCCAATGTACCATCATGTATATTAGGGACTCCCCTAGATCCTTTTGTATACATTATAATATGAGATTTTGGCCATAATAGGTGTTCCATTATAGGATTTAGTATCAACTTTGAAGTAGTGATTGAGTGTAATTAGGGTTGAGAGGGTTTGATCAATTCTATAATGGGTCATTGGCCTATAGCCTCACATGTGTAGTAATTGGATGGTGTGGACATTAGGTTACACACCTTTTATAGTTGACTAATCGAGGGTTGTATTTGTGCATGATTGTTTATGTGTTGTGATGAGACCATAACATTTATTATTTAAGTTAGCACACCCATATCTTGTGTGATACCTTAGAGGCCCTTAGGTTGACATTTATTATCCTATCATCATCATAATTTCTCATCATCCATTTTCCATACCTAGTCCCCATATATGACCCATTATCTTTATCAATACCTAGTCATTATATTATACTAGTCAACCATCCACCCTTTTTATCCCATCTCCACTACATCCATCACTTATATAGTATCTACCTTAGAGATCCATTTTCCATACCTCTTTCAAATTTCATCTCTTTGACCACTATCTTCACATAATCCATTTCCTACATCCATTTTATTTATCCAATAACATCTTCATATATTACGATCCCCCTTTCAATACTAGTTTGTATATTTTGACTAATTTTTACCTGATATTTACAACCCATTTACCCTATCACTCGACAATCATCCTATAGTGTCCATCCCATCTACATCCAAAAACACATAGTATTTGTCACCTTTCTAAAACATTTTTGTGTATTGTGACCATATTTTTATCACACCTCCCCATGCCCTCTACCCATAACACATTCACTTTATCATCCTACATCCATATTATAAGGTCTATCTCCTTTATATCAATTTCATAGCACTTAGTATCCACCCCATTTTTATATCCTTTATTTTTTATTTTGATCACTTCTTATCCATTTCTTAATACTTTCCTCTTTCATTCATCCTATAGTAACCATCATATCTATATCATCTAACACATACTTATAATATTCATCCACTTTCCATATCATTATCCATCCCCTCTATTATCTATACCTCTATTTTCATACTACATATATATTCATTTAATAGCACTTAGTATCCATCCCTTTTTCATAACCCTTTCTTGTTTATTTTTAGTTACTTCTTATTCAACCATCTCCTCTATTATCCATCTCCTCTAGTAAATTTTATTTCTCATCTCCACATCCATTTATTTATTATATATATATATATACATATATTTATATATATACATATATATATATATATATATATATATCTACATATATATACATATACATACATACATACATACATATATATATATATATATATATAACATAACTATATACATCTTGTTATCCACCCACATCATATTGAACATAGTATATATCCTTATCGACATCCTCATATAGTGATCACCTTTCACACCTTTATAGGCTAGATTGAATATTCTCCCACCTCATATCCATTTGTATAATTTACATCCTTTTATCCCATGTCCACCCATTTTATATTATTGTATCCTCTCATAATGACCCCATCCACATAGCCCATTTTCCACATCTATTATCCACTATCCCCTTATTGCATATTTTGTGACCATCTCACCCACATCTATTTCTCCCATTCATATATAATTTAACTTGAGTAGGTATCCTTGTAAAATTATTTTTATTCATCACATATCATATCATAAATTTCTTGTCTTCATCCCACTCTCTTTAAATATTATATTTTATCCTAAAAAATAAAGGTTTTAGTGGTCACTCATCTTTCTTGGATAATTAATCATCACCTTCTCTTGATTTCGGATTATCATTATACATAGTCTTGTACGAACCTAATCTAGTACCCATCACTATATCTATCAAGCATCTTTGTCCTCTATCACCCATGAACTTGACCATTTGCTAGTAGATAAAGATAATTGATCCCATCACTTTTCTCTCATCCGTGCTAGATTAGTCTCTTAAAGCACTTTATCTTTTGGTAATTCTTGGTCATCCCCATCTTCTTACATCATAATCACTTTGACCACTAGAGGTTTTAGTCTTTAGATAAAAATAGTATTTGAAGACTCCCATCTCATCCATCACTTTTCATCACAACCATCATTCACAATGGTCATCCATACCTAAGCTCAACTCTAGATCAAACAAGGATCCATCCAAGAGACTAAAATAGTGGGGAATACTATTGACCCAATCTAGGAATATGATAAGAATCATTGTGATATGCATACACTAAGGGAAGAGAATGAAATATTTAATCCCCTCCAAAATGATTAATTCAAAAACCTCATTGATTTTTACTTATATGAGAATTGAGATCATGTCTTAGCCAATGCTATAGAAATAGAACACACCTTACCTTCCACCTTTGATCATACCCTCTTACATAATCTAATCTTCCCATCAAGACCAAACACACCCCATCAACATGTTAACCATACTCCTCAAGAAGAATAAAGTGTAGACCATGGGTTCATCAAAGAATAAGAACATAAAAAACCCCTTTATAAATATCATAATGAGGCTAATAGGATACAAGTTATTATTGAAGATCACCTAGATTAGTTAACTCAACAAATTAACTTATTACCTCAAAACAAAAATCCACCATCACTTAGACACAATAATACTAATGATAATACCCATAATAATACCATTGAAAATCCTAATAATACTAAAAACACAAAAAAAACTCATAATACCCATAACATCCAAATCCCCCAAGGAAGTGAAAACCAAGCTACTAACCCTCTTGGGGATCTCTCTTTTGCCCAAAAATGGAAAATAATGAAAGAGAATCTCCAACAAATAGAACCTAGATCATAAACCCAAAAGTATAAATATGAATATTTTTACTTGTCACCATTGGACATGAGCATCATGAAAATCCCATTTCCCTCACACTTCAAACTACCCAAATTTGAAAATTATATGAGAAATGGATATCTTAGAGACCATGTCCAAGAATTATAAATGGCTTCTCACAAAGTGGTCTATGAAGATGCCTATTTATTGCGTCTCTTTTTTAAGAGTCTCATAGGCACTAATTTTTAATGGTTCATGAACCTACTATAGTCATATAAAATGTAAAATTGGATGACTTAAGCATAGCTAATGACACCCAATCCATAGGTCTTCCTACTTCCTTACACAACCCTTCTAGGTTATTCTTTCACTTATTCCAAGTCATTCACATCCTTTTGGACTTAACTCTTATAGACCCAGGTAGCTATTTCAGGCAAAGATCCATCCACCTAGGTCTCATTCCCTCTAGACAACAATGCCCAACTTGGATAAGAGCACTGAAACCAAGCTGTCTTGATTTTGGCACTATTATCCAAGTGTAAAATTGGTCCTAATGGTTAGATTATTATCCTTTTTCTTGGCATACTAATGCAAATTAATTTAACCCATGATAATTAATTTCCTTATAAAATGCCATTTAAAGTCCATTTAGAAGTATTGACACTCATTTACAAGAAAGAAGAAAGAATATAAGAAAGTACACTCAAGCACTCTTCCCTATTCTCTACATACATCCTTCTAAGATCATTTAAAGCTTATTAAAACATTTGTACCAGTCCTTAGCCATCTAAATTACATCTAATTGAATTTATCATACACAATTACACCAAACACTTCAATGGGAGAACTGCATTAGCTTGATCTATCCTTGGATTATTGGTATGTAGGTAGCGTACCCACACATGGGGTGTGAAGTGTGTCCAATGTATCCTTTACACACTAACCCCTTCTCTATATTTTCCAAGTTTCCATTCAATTTCAATCATAAAGAGCTCTTAGGGCTTTGAAGATTAAAAATAGATGCATAATGAGATCTTTAGGCTTCTAGGTTTTGGTATTTCACTAACAGGGTAACACAGGCCTACTAAATAGAACCTAAAAATCTTAGACCACCTAGAAAATAACACTAAAAAATGACTACAACACTAGACACTAGGTTATCCCACCTTTTATTCTCTTATCCAATGTAGAAATGAACCTCATGATCTAGTTTTTGATAGTTTCCTAGTCCTGCTCCTCCAATATTAGACCCTATCTTAGGTCGGATCATTCAGAATAAGTTAAGATAGATTTATCTTATTTATTACTATATTTAAACTATTCAAAAATATAAATATATTTATATAAATTAGTATCTTAGTTCCTATATATTATTTACTAATTTACTTTTCTCAGACCTATTTATTTAACTAGGAATAAATCCCCATTATTCTAAAAATAATATAACATTTAGTGTCATCATTTTGTCACTCCTATCTAGGTAGAAAAACAATAAAGTTTTCAAAAAATAGGAAAAAATTTTAGTTCAAATATAATTTTGTCACATCTAGATCAGTTAAAATCAATAGTTCAGTATAGTTTTCTCAAAAAATCTAGATATAGGGGGTTATCATGTGCAGCATGATAGCTTCCACTCTTAGTTTTAGATTAGATAGTTGACATAACTTCCATATCAAAATCCATGTTATAGACACTAGTGATTGGGGGTAATGTGCATGGGACATTTGTATTCTTTTATTTTTGAGTTTAGTTTATTATTTAGGCATTCTTAGTAGTTGTGTGTCGTACTCCATCTGTGGGTGGTTGGCATCACTTTCAAGTTGAGATTTCATACAAGTTTAACTTTATCAGTACCTAAATTCTTGATTTGGCTTTAATATAATCCTATTACATCAATTTTAGAGTATATTTCATAAAATCCTCACCTACATCTTTTATAATGGCCAAGAGTGGCCTAGTTTATAACATACATTTAGGCTATCCATGCCACATTATCAAATTTATAGTAAATCCATGGGATCCATGAGGCATCTCATATGACATATATTATATATTGATACCACTTCATATCTTTAATTCATGGGTAAGTTATGGAGCCAAAGGGCCAACCTTTGTATTCTTTAGCCACTTATTCAAAAGGATTGGACACATAGTCTAGACATTGATTAACACATGTATGATTTGTTAACTTCACTTAGTTGGTGATGATGGAGCAAAAGGTCTATCCTTTACATACTTAATCCACTTTATAAGGAATTTAACACTCAACTCCATTTATGATATTACTCTTGATTCAATACATACCCAACATCATCCAACATAATCCAATATCAAAACAAGTTTTATATTGGTTCACATACTCAGTGAGGTGTATTCATTCCTTTTTCCTACTCTTACTCAATTTTGTGCATTATTATTTTAGATATATTTTATTTATTAAGAAATGATCTAATTTTATGCTTTCATTAAAGATTCACACTTCATAGTGTGCTCTCTCTATGCACATCCAACATCACACAACTTCATGAGCTTCTCCCTTACAAGTAAGTTTAGGTATGTTTTTTACATTCATTTATCCTAAATTTTTTATTTGGTACATCACTAAAATAAAAGGGGAAAATTTAGTCATATAAAATTTAAAATTGGATGACTTAATCATGGCTAATGACACCCAATCCATAGGTCTTCCTATTTGTTTACACAACCCTTCTAGGCTATTCTTTCACTAATTCCCAATCATCCAAAGCATTCTTGACTTAACCCTTATAGACCCAAGTATCTCTTTCAGATCTAGATCCATCCCCCTAAGTCTCATTCCCTCTAGAAACTAACACCCAACTTGGATAGGATCACTGAAACCTAGGGTGTTATGATTTTGGCATTGTTGTCTAAGTGCAAAATTGGTCTTAATGGTCATATTATTTCAGATCCTTATCCTTTTTATTGTCATATTAACATGAATTAATTTAACCCATGATCATTAATTTCCCTATAAAAGGCCATTTAGAAGGGTTGACACTCATTTATAAGAAAGAAACAAGAATACAAGTGAGTACACTCAATCACTCTTCCCTATTCTTTGTATATAGCCTTATAAGATCATTTCAAGCTTATTCAAACCTTTACACTAGTACCTAACCATTATAATTACATATATTTTCTTATCTATTTGAATTTATCATACAAAATTACACCAAGCACTTTAATGGGAGAACTACATTATCTTGATCCCTCCTCAAAGTATTGGTATGTAGGTAACATGCCCACACATGGGGTGGGAAGTACATCCAACATTTCCTTTACATACTAACCCCTTCTCCATCTTTTCCAAGTTTCTATTAAAGTTTAATCACAAAGAGCTCCTAAGGCTTTGAAGATTAAAAATAGATGCACAATGAGCTCCTCAGGATTCTAGGCTTAAATATTCCACTAATAGGGTAATACAAGCCTACTAAATAGAACCCAAAAATATTAGAACACTTGGACAACAACATTGAAAAGGACTACAACATCAAACAACAAGGTATCCCACTTTTTGTGCTCCTATCCAATCTAGAAACTAACCTCAAGATTTAGTTTCTGATAGTTTCCTAGTCTTGCTCCTCCAATATTAGACCCTATCTCAGTCTAGATCATTTAGAATAAGCTAAGTTAGATTTATCTTATTTATTACTATATTTAGAAAAGAAAAAAATAAAAATATATTTACACAAATCAATAGTTTAATTCCTACACATTATTTACTTATTTACTTTGCTTAGACTTATTTATCTAACTAGGAATAGAACCCCATTATTTTGAAAACAATAAAACACCTACCTAAGGGGTCAAATTATAGTTTTTGAGAATTAACAGAGCATTTTGTTTGACATTTATCATATAACATAGAGCATGATATTTATATCATTTAGCTTTATAATACTAAGCAACAAAGTGGGAAAAGTTTGACCTATTTTCTATAAAGGTGGCATAGTTTGGCAAGTCATCTAAGGTGTACCATGCCCAAGAAAGAATTAGACAAGACATTCATGGACAATCTTAGTACAAAAATTAAATATAAATTGAAATTATAATGTGCCAAGACATTTGATGAGATCATAAAAAAGGGCATGCAAATAGAAAAACCCCTCATTGAAAATGAAACCATCAAATTACATTCTCATAATGAGCATAATGAAAATCAAGATAATTATTTTTTAGGAAAGTCTAAAGTATTCAATAAGAATAAAACTGTTGTGGGTGATAAGTAATGGATCCTAAGACATAACATGTGTATACAATCCAAAAAAAGGGCCCCACACAATACCCTAATGTATCTACCATCAAATTTCCTCAAGGAAAGCTTAAACATCACATAGGTAAAAGACCACTTAAAAGCATGGGAGTCTTGATATAGATAGTCTTAGACCAATTGATCACTGCTAACATGATTAATCTACTTGAGATTATACTTGTGGACAATCATCAATTGAAACTTGATTGGTACCATGAAGATGAGTTCTGTAAATATCATATGGTAAAAGGACATGATATTGAATAGTGTATGCAAGTAAAAAATTATATCCAAGATATAATATAAAGATGTGTTATAGATATTGAAGGAGAAGTGCCATCAAATCAAAACCTTGACATTTATAAATATCCTCTCCCAAAGCATGATCAAAAGAATCAAAGACCCAAAGAGACCAAGGTTAGGATTCATCATCAAAACACACTAATTATCATAATGTTCCATACCATTACATCAATATCATCAAAGTACAAAAAATCAAAGAATCCACTCTACCTACATCTCCAATCCTAAAAATTAATAGGGTTATCACTGCTTGTGTTGATACCACTTGAAGTAATAAGATTGCAATTCTTATGACACTTCCTCAAGATCCTTCCACTTTGTCCACTATGCAAAAGTGGAATATTTATAAGAAAACTTCAAGAAGTTTATATAAATCATACTATATCATTCAGTAACTAGAAAATACTCTCACTCAAATATACTTAATGGAACTTCTAAAACATATACTTTACATAGGGAAATATTGAATCAAGTGTTGAATGATTTAAAGGTACCTAGTGACCTTGATATTAATCAATTTTAGGAACTAGTAGCACATTTATCACCATCATAAAAAATTAATTTTAGTGCCCAAGATCTACCTCTAGTTGGACCATATCATAATTACCCATTATACATTGAAGTTACGATCTCCCATCACCAAGTCTACCATGTCCTCATAAATGAAGGATCTGAACTCAACTTGTGTAATATAGACTTTCTAAAGAGATTAGGATACTCTAAGACATCACTTGGTCCCAATTTAATAATGAAAAAAATATTATGATGATAATGAGATATTTTTAGTTGAGACTATTTATCTTTGTATTACTTGGGACCTTTAGTTCATCAAACTTTGGTTCATGTTGTGGATGGGGAATTACCATCTAACATGTTTCTAGGAAGACCGTGGATTCATGAAATGAAAGATGTGATACCCACTCTCCATTAGTGCTTGAGATTCCCCCATTCAAGAGTGGAAGTCACCATTCTTAGATTAATTAACCATCTCCATAGCTATCAGATGGATTAGTCACTATCTCCATCACCATACCTAGGCACTGACAATACTATCCTAAACCCAATGGTTGCTAAGTATATCTCTCTAGATAAAATAGAATCCATAGCTCAATCAGATCCTGATGTCACATGAATAAATATCACATCCATAGGGTGTGGATACTATGAGTATAAAATAGTCTACATTGGAAATCTACCCTTATCTCTACATAGTTATGGGTCCCTGATTACAAGGAAGAACAATCCGATTAAATATCATTTTGGGATAATAGCTTTCTCAAGCACTAGATTTTTATTTAATGAGTATATTGAAGATGGAGATGATTCTTGGCTCATTCTAGATGATGAGACCCTCATCTCTCCCAAGTAACATTATCCTAGAGTCCAAAGAATGATAGAAAATATGTAGTATAAAGGAAAGGGATTGAGAAAATGAGAGCAAGATCGAATTGAGACTATAATGGTTTAAGAACATTCATAATATTTTAGATTAGGGTATAAACTATATGATGATGACCTAACCATCATCATTATGGATTACCTTTTGACCAATAAGTCATCTTTCCCTAAGGAGAACATTAAAATAGGTTCTATTTGTAGTCTCTTTGAGGAACTTACTACCATTAACCTCTTCTTGGATACCATCATATCCACCATTAATGTTTCCATCCATTATCCATCCTTCATAGACTTGGAATAAAAGTAGGACCCCACTTTTGACATGTTTCAAAATTATTATGCCATTTTAGAATATATGGGAGTAATAGACTTCATGCCATTTGGTGATCATAAAAAGGAATTTTCTATCTATATTTATCATTAAACATATTTTGGGGAGAAAAAATCATCCCATAATAAAAGTGAGGATGAATACTTCAAATAAGAAGGAGATCCTTCCAAAGAACCAAGTGAACTACTATATAATTCCTTCATGTTAGCAGATTATTTTGATATTGATACTAAACTAATAGATTGCTTCACTTTTGATGTTCCAAAAATATCATTACCCCCTTATTTACATTATCAATCACCCTCACTTATAGAGGATGTGATAGAATTTAATATTAGAATTGAAAAACATCCCAAAATAGTGAAAATAGGGACATCTCTCATAATAGAAGAATACAAAGTCCTTATTGAACTACTAAAGGAATTCATCAACATATTCACATGGAGCTACACTGACATGGTAGGGTTAGACCCCTCATTATTGGTATACCACCTAGTTTTTCATCCAAATGCAAAACCTATCAAATAAAAATCATAGAAGATGCATCCCAAGGTAGAGTTACTAGTTAAAGAGGAATTACAAAAATTCCTAGAAGCTAGATTCATCTGTCCAATGGATTAGTTAGATTGGATCTCTAATATTGTTCTAGTAACAAAATCATAAGGTAGAATCCAAACATGTATAGACTTTTGGGATATTAATAAGGCGTGTCTTAATGATGACTTCCCACTCCCTATTATTAACATGATCATAGGTTCAACATCCAGGTATGAAATGCTTTCCCTCATGGGTGGATTTTTAGGGTATAATTAGATTAAAATATCCCTAAAAGATCAACATATCATTCTATGGGGGATGTTTTTTTAACAAATCATGTCATTCAGTCTCAAGAATGTAGGAGCCACTTATCAATAGGCTATGACTATTATCTTTCATGGTATGATGCATGACATTATAGAAGATTATGTTGATAATATGTTGGGGAAGTCCTATTTAAGGTCAGAATACCATGTGGTCCTCAAAATAATCTTTGAAAGATTACAATAATATAAAGTAAGACTAAATCCCAAAAAGTGTGTATTTGGAGTAAATTCAGGTAAATTATTGGGATTTATAGTCTCAAGAAGGGTCATCAAGGTGGATCTAGTGAAGTTATAAAAATTTTAGAAATGCCCCCACCTTGTAATCTTAAGTAGATTCAAAGTCTATAAGGAAAAATTTAGGCCATATGACATTTTATCTCTCAACTGGTTGATAAATGTCACCCCTTTACACATCTATTAAATAAGGGGACTGCTTTCCATTAGAATGAATACTACCAACAATACTTTGAAAGACTAAAATAATACTTGGATAATCCACCTATTTTATCTCCACCAACTCTAGGAAATATTTTGCTCCTATATATTTTAGCAATGCCATATGCCAATGGTGCTCTCCTTACACAACACAATGATTAGGGTGAGGAACAAGGTATATATTACCTTAGTCATACATTGATATCATATGAGTTAAATTATACTCCTATTGAAAAGGCATGCTTAACCATAGTTTTTGCATCATAGAAAATCCAACATTACATGCTTAATAATCAAGTACAACTCATAGAAAAAGTTGGTTATTTGAAATATTTAGTATCCAAATTAGAACTTATAGGCATAATGGCTAAATGAATAATGCTACTTAGTGAATTCAACATTGAGCATACAAATAAAATATATATAAAAATATAGGTCATAAAAGATCAACTAGAAAAATCACCCTTAAAAGTGACTGAGCTAATTATAACTAGTTTCTCATATGAGTCCATCCTGAATAACTCACAATCAAATAGGTAGAAGTTATACTTTGATGGCTCATTTACTATGCATCGATCTGGGGCATACATCCTCCTAGTCACCCCTAAGGGTGATCTTATTACAAAATAATTTTTCCTTTCTTTCCATGTAATAAAAATATTTTTGAATATGAAGCCTTAATAGTTGGACTTCATCTAGATATTCAACAGAACATCCAATAATTACAAGTATTTAGGTACTCATAATTGATTATCAAATAGGCCAATGATGAGTTCTAAATGAAAGATGAAAATTTGATTCCTTAAAAATAATTAGTGGATCAATTAAATATCAATTTTATACCTATAACATTTAAACAAGTTCCATGAGGAAGTAATAAGTCAGCTAAATCTATGGCCACTATTAGATCATTCATTGACCTCCCTAAAGATGTTTTGGAAGGTAATTTCTTGATTGAGTACCTGATTATCCCAACCATATCAATCATTAGCTCCACTTAAAATTTTTGTCATTAACTATCCTAGTCTCTCATGGTAGCATGATATCTATAGGTAACTTCATGACAACATCATTCCCTTAACCTCAACTATCATCAATGCAAAGCCTTTATCCATCACATTGTTTGATACACAATCCTTGGCAACATGCTTTATCAATAGGGTTATGATGGAACCTTATTGAGATATTTAACATTAAAAGAGGCATATCAAACAATCAAAGAAGTCCATGATGGTATATGTGGAGGGGACATCAGTGGAATGGCCCTAGCCAAAAATTTCCTTTGAACTAGTTATTACTAGATAATGATGGGCCAAGACTCCTATCAATATGTGCATAAATGTGTGGCTTATCAAAAACATGGGAATATTATTAATGATCTAACACAAAAGTTGTATCCCATTATGATCCCATGTTCATTATCTATATGGGGCCTTGATCTAATTGGAAGGATTAATCCTTCTTTCCTTAGATGGTCATAAATTCATTCTCACAACTATAGAGTATTTTACTAAATGGGTCAAAGCAATGCCACTTAATTATATAATAGGCCTCCAAATTTCCATGTTTATTCTCAATTAGATTATTTGTCACATTGGTTTACCTATATAAGATAATGTAAAATCATTTAAGAATCAAGAAGTAGAGGTCCTATGTCAAAAATATCATATTACACAACATTTATCTTCCCCATATTACCCCCAAGGCAATAAAAAATGGAAGTGACAAATAAAACCCTCATCAATATTCTAAAGAAAACTATCGATTGAGCTGGAAAAATATGGCATACTCAATTATATCTAACACTATCATCTTATCAAATGAGTGTCCAGACACCTACTAGGGAAATTCCATATGCTTTAGTTTATGGGACTGAAGCCATATTTCTAGTGGAAGTAGAACTCCCCTCTCTTCAAATCTCACTAAGAGGCATCATTACTAATCATAATCTCAGACAAGATTAATTATAGGAACTAGAACTCCTTTAAAAAATGTGATAGAATGCCTTGGATCACCTTTAAGCATACCAAAATAAATTGAAGTGCCAATACCATAAGAAGATTCATGCTAGGGAGTTTGAAATTGGTGACTTAGTCCTAAAAGAAAATTATAAAAATAACAATGTAGAATGAGATAAAAAGGGGAAGTTTGAAGCCAATTGGTTAGGTCCCTATATCATTATTGCCAAGTTCAGATCAGAAGCATATAAGTTGGATATGCTTGATGCAAAAAAACTAGATGATATTATGAATAGTATGTATCTCAAGAACTTATATACCTAACTTAGGTATAATTATCATTCATCTATGGGGCATCCACATCTACTCTACATGTCCATTTCCCCTCCTCATTAGTCCAATAAAAAAATTCCATCCAATGGTGAAAACTATCTTTTTGGTGCCTTGGAAGAGTACCATGATGAAAATTTGTTTCTTGGCATCATGGTAAAATAACCTTGAACCTAATATCAATAGTGGGTATCCATGATTTGGTTTATACATGGAAAGATAGGACAACAATATTAGTAACATGAAAGCACAAGGCTTGTCAAAGATCTTTGTTGGAGGTTTATTTGTAATAATTTATCCTAACACCCCATTGTATCCCTATCATCCTTATATCACCCTCCTAAATCTTATTTTACACGTATGTCTCCTTTTAGCCTCATATGCAAAATATCATCCCCATTCCCATATTACTATTACTAAGACTCAAGACCATGCCTTCCCACATAAAATCATCATTACAGAGGGTCTTTGTACTTAAATATTCTCTTTCTACATATCTAAGCATAAGCTATGACCATTGATTCTTGAAGGGTCATCATGAGCCCCACTTTTAAATTTGGTTAGAATTTAACCATGGCATGAGTAACATCCTGAGTATGTCATGTATATAATTATCACACCATCATTAAATCCCTTGTACATACCCAATCTTGGTCATATCACCAATCATCCACATCATTATTATTGTCTTATGATTAATTTTGTGTGATTGAGTGGTTTATGTGTATGTGTTGCTTCTTTATGTACATATTAGGTTTAAATAGTTTATATATATCATGTGTTGTTAAGTTTTATAGCAAAAAGAATGGAATGATTGACTCCTAAATTTACATTTGGAAAGGGTCATCTCTAAAACAAAGTTCCCCATGCATCTACACTAATATATCTTGGATTCATTATATCCCTGACATATAGTAACATGATGTAATATTAAAATGGATTACATATATCCACACTTTGACAAGATTCCAAAAGCCCCAATCCCATCCTAGCCAATCCCTCTCATACTTAGCCTTGTCCTAAGTTTGAATTTAACCCATCTCCCTAGATCCCTACCTCCCTGGTATAGGCACATTCCTATCATGAGCATTAAGAATGAAATGAGCAAAAATAAGGGATTAATTTTATGCCATCTCTACTACATGAAAGCCAATCCATCACATAGCCCATGTCATGTAATCATGTGTATCCATCATATCACATAATAACATCCATACACTCAAAACATTTATCCCATGAACATCATCCATAAATAATCAAAATGAAAATATAGCATATACATCAATACATACATCATGAAATCAATATAAACATCTATAACATCCAACTCTAATCATCACATGTATGTATAATCAATGTCATCATCATAAGAATATTAAATGCATCTCCTATCCATAAAAACATCAATAGTAAATAACATCCAACATAAATCCTCATCATCATCATCATCATCATCATCATATATATATATATATATATATCAAATGTCCCAAATACAATATCCACATGGAATCCATGTAAATATATGATATAATCATGAGCCCATGGGGAAAGAATGATTTATAATACAAAATATCCCCTATACATATATACATATTAAGTCAAGGCTATGGACTTGGTGGACTTGATATT
This sequence comes from Torreya grandis, assembly GCA_037957365.1. Classification (NCBI taxonomy): domain Eukaryota; kingdom Viridiplantae; phylum Streptophyta; class Pinopsida; order Cupressales; family Taxaceae; genus Torreya; species Torreya grandis. The sequence goes on from JARHVA010000623.1 coordinate 2,517,772, forward strand.
CCACCACCACCTCTCAAAGGGCTACCGAATAGATGACTCACTGGCACGGAAGTAACATGCATGCTAACCATCTAAAACTGTGGCCTCATATAATATCCTATAATACTAGGCCTCCCAAGTAAAAATCAAAATCTGATCCATCATCCCCATTATTCCCTATCCTCTCAAACCCTCATCAGCCTCATCTCTAGCTTTCTCTTCTACTACTAACTGACTAGACAAATTTTGAATATGGACCTACTATTGTGCCACCTACCCCTATAAACCCATCACCTGGCCCTGTAAGGTGGAAATTTATCCCTATGTCTAGGTAAGCTATGAATATTTATTATCATCTATGACTATAAAGTGGTAACCTATGACTTTAGCTATATGATCTACCCATCCCTCTATGTAATATGAGCTCATAGTGTCATAATATGCCCCTAGGCTTATACTAGCTAACTATCACCCTAGGAAGTCAAACTCTAAAGGCGAACCTATAACTAGTCCTACTCATGTGTAATCCTTTCAATCTCTACTAATCATGTTTTATAACTATCACCCTAGGAAGTCAAACTCTAAAGGCGAACCTATAACTAGTCCTACTCATGTGTAATCCTTTCAATCTCTACTAATCATGTTTTATTCTCCCCTTGTAATTAGCTAATCAAAGTATGATCTTCATTTGACCTCGATGCCTATGATGGACGTACACCACCACTATCTCCACCTACTTGAGTCTATGATTGGGCCATTACTTGTATTTGAGGCCCAACTAGTGCTTGTAATTAGGTCACCACCTACACTAATACTACTCAATAATCATATCCCCTATCTATATCCATCACATTAATTCCATCCCCTCCTCCATCTTGTCCCCCTGTGTTGGTACCTGTCCCCTCTACCTCATCCTCCTCTATATCCTAGATCATGCCTAAAGTATTCAACTCACTAACCCACATCAAACCACTACTCAAGGAAATATAAATCAAATTAGAATCTATGGTTTCCACCACATTATATATGACACTATCACACTAGGATATAGAATAGGTGTGTAAAAATCCCACTATATTGGTAACACACTCCCATACTCTATGTGACTATCAACTCAATCTATTGGCTTATCCCAATGTGACTTCTCCCACTCACTATGTACAAATAAATGATCTGAGTTGGGCACATCTTGAATAAAACAAAACTACCTCTACACCTAATGAGGTTGATATCTATCAATGATGTAGCCCTAACATCCCATCACATAACATAGTGTAAGGATGTACTATGTCTATGCCTCATCTACCTATCCAAATTTGATCCCTTTATAAGGCATCCACATAATATGTTTAGGGTGTAACCTATCAAATGCTTCTCTATAATATCACATCTCCCCAACATGACCTAGCTATACACCCAAGCTCACTCACCATCAAAACACCATCAATTGACCTAGATTAAGCCCTACAGGTGTTCCCAATGGATGTTGGATCATAATGTGCTCCCAACTCCAAATTTATAGCAATAATGAAGTTTTAAAGCTTCATGCTCCCCTATAGGCCCCCAAGTGTAGCTTTTTGTACAAGTGTGCCAACACAATAGGTTCCCAGGTAAATACTCGATGATCATAAATCATATTTGTAACCACATTACTTAGACCAAGATTAAACCACCTTCTAGTCTTATCTAGTAATAAAATGCTAAAAATAAGATCCATGAATACTAGTATCAAATGGTCTAAGGTCCAGTCATGATGGCATATATCCAAATCAATGTAGTGATCTCATATCCAATTCTATAAATTCCTACCCAGTCTATGTAATATCTAAATGAATGAATCAAACCACTAATAGATCCTCTCTCCCTATATCAGTAAATGAAAAATATTATACACATCCTCCAATGTCATAGTCATATCTCCTATAATGAAGTGAAAGGTACTCATATTTGAGTGCCACCATTGCACTAAATTTATGATCAGGGCCTAATCAATGTGAATCACTAGCATCATCACCACATCATGAAAACCAACTAGATCTAACACCCTGTACTCATCTGGGCTCACTTGCCACATCTTATGTAGTATCTCTAGGTGCCATAATCATGATGCTAGTATGCCCAAATCCTCTTATACAAAAATAACATCTAGTTATCATCACCTTCATCACTCAAAAACATCACCTAATCTATCCAAAATGCCCTTATCCAACACTTATCCCCCCTAATCCTACCCAACCTACCTAAAGCCCCCTTACCCTAAATACAGGTAACTAACATATAAATTCATCTACCTAACTAACTAACTTAATATAACTACCTCACTTATCTACCTTGACCTCCAAAACTCTAACCTAACCTTACCCATTTCATCACTTAGCCAATTTTCCCTAACCTATGCAATACTGCCACTTGAAAGTCATAGTTTTGATAAAATTGGTACTCCCTAATAATGGGTTATCAATCTTTCTATTCCCTACTAGCAAGATTAAAATCCCACTATTCCACACCCATGGGATTACAATATCACCACTCCCTACCTATGGGATTGTAGTCCCATGAATTCCTTCAATAATACTATAATTTGTATTGACAAGCTTGTGACTATGGGCATAAACACAAGTCATAGGATTGCTAGACCATAATGAATGACATCTATTTTTGCTAAAATCTATTTCAAAATCCACAAAAAACTAATAAAAAACATAAAAAACATAGCTCAAGGAATGCAGTAGATGTCTTTTGTCTTAAAGCTCAATTCACCAATCGCAAAAAGTTAAAATGACCAAAAACCTATCTCTTTTAACCTATATGACCCCCTATCCCCCCAATACCCCCTTACTAACATCTCCTATCCACTTATCCCTAAATATTAATCCTATCACCTTTACTCATCTATTAGTGACATCTTAGGTATAACATGCCCAACACCATTATTATTCCCCTTATCTTGCATCTAAAAATACATTAGCCTAAGGTATTTTTGGAATATGTAGGTAGCATTTGGTCCCATTATTGGTGTCTAGGGATATCTTGGCCACCATTTATCCCTTATCACCATCCTGTTACTAGTTTTGTCACTCATCAATCATTTATCATTTGTAAGCCCTAAATCTTACAAAAAGCATCTCTTTATCACCAATCACCAGTATTTATCCTTTTTATCCCTTTTTAAGCTACCCTTAGCATGTATCCTTTCTAAAATGCCCATCATTATCTCTAACCCATCCTATTTTAATCAACTTTGCCTTATCAATTAGTCACTTTCTAGACAATTATCACTTATCTAGACCCATCATGTGAGCTACTTCATCATCATTATTGATGCATCTATTTGCTCACTTATGGAATCCCAACCCTTAGAAAGATCCAAACTTTATCCCACTCCTGGGATTCTTGATTGAGTGATCATTTGGGTAAATTTTCTCCTCATATGCTCCCTGAAGGGGGCATTAATCATATCCTACCAATAGTTAACATTACCTAATAACATTCATCCAGGACATGTTTTTCCTTTGAAATACCATTACTCCTTCAACTCCATTTCAATTTAAATACTCTTCCAAAGAAGGGTAAAATGTATGCATTTAAATTTTCTCACCCTATTAATTAAACTAATACTTGCTAATTTAGCCTAATTTCCATATTTCCTAGTGATATTAACTAATAGCCTAAAACCCATACCTCATTAATACATCCCACATAACCTTTAACCTATCTTGAAATCAATTAATCGAATCATTAAACCCATAATGGACTCCATTGCCTACTAACCTACCCCTTAAACCCATTAGCCAATTTAAGACTAAAAAATAATCCAACTACCCACCCACCACCCTATACTAGCCTCTCCTAAAACCCTAAACCCTATGGGGAGATTTTTAAAATTAGAGGATTCTATAAATCTTCCCCAAATTATCACATTTATCTAGAATTTTATAATTCTAGAGATTTCCATGGAATTAAAAATTCTATGAAAATTTCCTAGCCCTAGATTTCAAATGCCCAAATTCAAATTTGGACCATTGATCTTCATTTCCTTTTCCTATGAAACTAAGCTCTCCCTCCACCCTCAATCCATCTATAAAAATTCATATAACCTTCACATCCATTTAAAAATTTAAGATTCATATCCAATCCATGTTAAATTAATTAATCAAGCATCTATTATCAAATCCCTTTGTCATGCCATCATAATGCCAAATCTCTGAGTCTATATGAAATCACTTGATCATTTTAAAATATTAGAAGGAGGTTATATGAAGCAAGGAATTTGGTAAGGTTTTATATAATTATAATTTGTTTTATGAATATTTCCTAATAGGTAATTTATGTTCTAGGTTGAATTAGTTGGCTTAATTCATGTAGAGCTCAAAATCCTACTACACACCTGGCACCCATCCAATGACCCTTTTCTAGTATAGAAGGTACTTAGTCCCATCATTATCCTATTATTTCCTCTTCATACCTAACACCCATCCAATTAATCCTTACTAGTGTGAAAGGTATTTTATCCCATCAACTATTAGTATCTTTACTCAATTAGATCCTTATAGGGCCTTATCTATCGATAATCCTTGGTCATCACTTGTCTAATCACCATCTTGGCCACTTTTTAATCTAATTTCAAGACTAAATAAGTATTCAAAGACCCTCTCATATCATCCATCCATATATCCTAAATTAGGGGCAACATCTTAGCTTAATACTAATCATGATCACCCCATCCCATTCTAATTCCATCCTAAGTCCACAATCACATCATGATCATCCAACCCATCATCCAATTTGTAGACACTAGAAAATTTCACACTTGTAGTTCTAGGTGTTTGAATGCCTCAGGACCACCATAAATCCTCATAAAATCTTTTAAATCCCTTCTACCACCCTCCTAACTTAACTAAAGTCCTTATTCTACCCATTTCAATTCAAAAAATAGTATTTTAATACACCATTAAAAAATAGTTTTTGAAATCACTGTTCATAAAACACTATTCACCATCACTATTCACTATGGGACCCACTTTCACTATTCATCATGAAATAACATATGACATGGAAAGTGACATGGAAAATGACATAGCATGTGACATGGCATCTGACATGACAAATGGCATGGCATGTGGCATGGAAAAATGATGTGGAAAAGTGACATGGCTTGGTACCCCACCTTTGGGCCCTTTTTCTAAGATGATTAATGACCTAATTTAAGCATCACAAGGATACCCACTTGAAATGGGTCAAATTTCTTGTCATTTGACTTGGTTTTGCATTTTCACATGAAAATAACATTCAAAATTGACTTACTTACCTCTTTCACACCTTGAGAGAGATGAAGAGCCTCCATTTTGGACTTCCTAGCCTCAATAAGAGACTCATCATCCAAAATTAGAATATTCACCAACCTCACCTTAAGTCACCCATGACTCCTTGAAAAATGGTGCCATATTTGGTGGGAAAACTCTTTAAAGTCATAAATGAGGACAAATAAGGGTGTAACAAAGTCTTTAGTTCCATTTTCATAACATGTACACAATTACTTTTAAACTTGAACTTGCATGCAAGGTAGGGAGACTTGAAAACCCCCATCTGAATATTCCACCAACCCCATCCTTGACCTTAGGGAAAAATGTGCCATACTTCCAAGATTCCCTCTTTTGGCATGTTTCCTCACAAAAAAACTACAAATACCACCCCTTTCCTTCACCCAAGGAGGAGGTTGAAAAGTTAGCGTATTGTTGCCAAAATTTTATTTTAGGTGTTCATCCATTTCAAGGAGGTCATTACTCTTCCACATCTTGGAGGAAAATAATTCAAAGTAATGAAGTTATGCTGAAATTACCTCAAGACATTTTCATCAACAATCTTCAACAAACCATCTTCATAAATAAGCATCTACAAACATTGAGGTAATATTTTATTTTGTTATTTAAATTTATTTATTTATTTCCTTTTTACCTCCCTTCATTTAACCTTTTCACTCCCTTCACCATTCTTGTCTCCATCCCTTCCTCATCTTATAATTTACCCTATTTTGCATCTTTGCCACACTCAACATATTCTCTTCTTTGACTCACCTAGCCATTTACCCTTTTGTCTATTTTCATCCTTGATAATTTACTCAACCCAACAAAATAATCCTTTTTACCCTTACCATTTTAACCAAACCCCATAACTATGGCCTTACCTTGACTAGTTTTAGCATGTTATAGATTTAGCCATTTTTCTTTAAATAAGTATTTCATTTATTTTTGTACTTAGAACTAAATTATCATCAATTTAAATACAATTACCTTTATTTTATTTTATCATCTTCATTTTTAATTAGGGAAGTGGATTGACAACCATCCAAGGAAGCTTTAGCTTCTTGGATCTAGCATATGCTAGGCGGTCCTCCCTACATCTTTGTCTAACCAAGAAGTTTGTGGTAGTGGTGTCTTAGTGCATTTATTCCTTTAAGACAAAAAGTATTTCTCTCTTCTTCTAGTCATCAATGAGTGAAAATTTACCAGGTACACACCCTTCGTCTTATGTTTCTATATTTTCTCATTAAAAACTAAGAAAAAAGAGAAAATTTATAGAAACATTTTGTCACACTTGGTGAGACCTAGCATCATTTAGGTGCCCTTTTCTTCCAATGTTTCCTAGTTTACATTTGAATTCTCTCCTCCTTTATTTTATGCTCATGAAATCTGAAATCTGAAATTTCCTTTGGCATAAAGTAAATCTTTACGTTATTTTATGTTCATCAAATGAAATTTGAAATCTGAAATTTCTTTTAGCATAAAGTAAATATTTGTATTATTTTATGTTCATTAAATGAAATTTTAAATCTGAAATTTCTTTTAGCATAAAATAAATTCTTTCATTTTTCTATTCTCATCAATTTGGAATCTAAAATTTTATTTGTCATAAAATAAACCTTTGCATTATTCTAGGCACATTCAAAGACATCAAAATTTTAATTTGGTTTAAAATCAATTTTTTTTTCTTAATTAGCTCATGTAGATTTAATTAAATAGGTAAATTAATCATAGATTCACTTTTCTTCTTCAAAAACAAAATGAACCACTTTCATAGTCAACACACCAAAACAATACTTGAGGCAAGGTCTAGCTTGGATTTCATCACCAAGCGGCAACCTTACCCCTACCTAGTTTTCATACTCAGATTTAATCACCAAGGGGTTAACCAACTCTATTCTCTGGTGGAGTATAAACTCTGAACAACTGGTATATTTTGGCTAAGTAGCCTGACTTGGCTTCTAATTTATGAAGTGTGGGGAGCAAGTCCCTAGTACTAGTCCATGTACCCAATTCAGTGTAGAATTGACTCTTGAGTGCCTAAACATCTTGAAACTAAACTTAAAGGGATTTGTTTAGGATCTTTTAAATCTAATTCCCTTCATACTCATTTAAGGCTTAAGCCAACAAGAGATAATTAAAACTCTAGGGCTTAACATTCTCTAGAGCATGTTGATTTATTTTGATTTATTTTCTTTTTTTCAACTACTTCTTGATTGAGGTGTGAGGTTTGACTTCCTCTTTTTGGTTTATCACATGGTCTTAACCTGACTATAGGTGAGGAACCAAACCAACCTACCCCCCTCTTCTTCCACATCTTTACCCATGGAGTATGTCTCAGATGTCCAGGTGACACCCCATGATTCTCCTCATATGCCTCATTCACCTAATAGACCCTTGATGGTCCCTAAAGGGGATGCTAACTTTACAGCCTATCTAGATAATAACTCAGTGGCCTTACAACATTACCTTTCCACCTTGGCCCTTCACACCCTAACCTCTTCCATCCCTCTCTTAAATATACCTTATGGCATGTTACACCACCTCATGGTGGGTGTCACCTTTACCTGACATTTTGTTTCTCATGCTTCTTCTTCAACTCATGGCCCTCCAATAGAACAAACCCAATCGAATGTCCTGACCATCACTCAAGCACCCTCAACCCCGACTGACTCATCTCACATGGAGGTGAGTTTGCCCCTTCCCACTGATATCCTACCAACCATGTGTCAAACTTAAACTACTCATTCCTCTTCCCCTCTTACCACTATCTAACCAACCAACACCTCTCTTGAAAACATAGTGCTTTCAATACCCCAAAAAATTCCTCCCATCCAAACTCATGTAACCTCTTAAACCCAACCACAATTGTTCCCAAATAAATAGTTTCCACCTCTTATCAATATGTGGCTAATCCACAAATCCATATAGCTCCCCCTACCTCTTCATTCATACCCATAAGTTCTTATGGGGTACCCCCTCAATAAGCATCAACCTCTTACCACCATATTCCCTCTTCTTAACCATCTTATCTGTTTATCAATTCCACCATTCCCCCAACCTAACCCTAAACTGACTTGGTCAAGATGTTAATTAACAAAGTTAAAAATATTGAATATTTGTTTTTAGGATCCAAAAACCTCATTTTCTATGACCAAATATGTAATAGACCCATCCATCCATTCATCCCAATCCATGCCTACCCTCCCCAATGGGAACTACCAAAAATTTACTAAGTTCTAAAATAAGGAGGACCCCCAGCATCATCTTAACACATTCCATCACTCATGTTACCTAATTTCCTATGATGACTCCTTGATTCTCCACACATTCCACATGTCTCTAGCAAGATTGACCTTAGATTGGTATAGTGCCTTGCCTAAGCATTTTATCATCTCCTTTTCTCAACTTGCCCAAACTTTCTTGGAACACTTTTCAATCAATATCTCCAAGAAATTATCCATTACAAACCTCTACTCTATCTAGTAATATGATGATGAGTTCATTGCCAACTTTGTCACTCATTGGAGAAGCTTAATAAACCAAATTTCCTTCCCTTTACCTCAACTATAACTCATAGAGATTTTTGGTCGATCATGTGCAAAACACATTTCATCCATGATGTGTGTCCAAGGTTTTTAGACATTTGATGAAGCCTTTACCATGGCTCATAAACTATAAAACAAATCCATTGAAGAAGGGAATTTGAAGTTGAAAAATAAAAACTTAACTTACAAACCCAACGAGCCCTCTTCATCCAAACTGAACAACCTAACCAATAAAAATACCAAGGACAAAGTGACCACCAATGCTATTATCCTCAAATCCACACCTCCACCATCTACCAACCAACAAAACTCAAGGAACCAAACCTATAATTCCTCAAATACTTCAAACCAAAGAAACCAAACATGGAATAATTAGAAGTAATTAACTCCACTTGGAGAGCCATATGCTTCTATTTTTGGAAAATTGTTAAAATCTGACATCATTCAACTTCCACTGATTAAACCACCTCAATAGTTTGATCTTTCTTGCCCCATGCTAGGATGGTATAATGATAATGACCACTATGTCTTTCATCAAGTCATAGGGCATGATATTAACAAATGTAACACCTTTAATAATCTTATCTAATCCTTCATCAACAAGGGGGAACTTAGATTAGACAACCCTAATGCTCCACCAAATCAAGCTCCCAACATATTCAGATAGCCTTTTCCTAGCCATTCTCTGACCAAAAATGAGAGAAATAACATTGAATGCTCTCCCAACATCCATACCATCAACATGGTTCATGACACGCTTGATGACAAAGAACCTACTCATCAACCCACCAATTCCCCTCTACCTATGAAATAATTAAAATTACCTTCTACCCCTTTAAACACCCAAACAAAAGAAGTAGCCATACCCAAACCTTTAATAAAAGCTTCCACACCTATCTACCCTATTATAGAGCCATCTATTCCCTCTTTCAAGGATATCTCACAAGAAAATATAGCCTCATCCACCGAACCTATAATTATAGAACCTTCTACCATAAGCCAAGACAAGGGTAAAAAAACCAAACTAGAACCCCAACCCCTTCTTTGGTGAACCGACCTAGCACTTCTAAAACCTCCACCCAACCATCTAAAACCTCTGCTAAACTAACCAACCCTCAACCACTTGAAACAAATAAAGTATCTAAACATCCTTCAAAACCAATAAAAATAATTAACCTTGCCCTGCATCTTGAGTCCTCATCCCTCTACCTTGAGCATGAAGCTCATTATTTATACCAAAATCCTACCACCTCTACTAGTTACACCGTCACACTTCCTTTCTAAAACATCTCTCCTACCAACACCAGAAATACCTAAGATACCTACCTTACCATCCTTTCCTTCTATCTCATCAACCATATTATTTAAACCAAAGCCATTTAGTAAACATACTAACTTAAAATCACCTATCACCAAACAATCTTCTATCTCGACACCCAAAGGAAAAAGCACCAAACCCCTACCACCTTTAGTGGAGTCATACTCAACCATTATTCGAAGGTTATTGATAACCTCCTCCTTAACCTTACCACCTCTCAAACATTTCCAACTTGTCAAAAAATTTGACCCTTCACATCCTCAACCAAAATGGTTTAATGCCAACTTAGTCTATGCATACCATATGACACCTAAACATGACATAGAGCATTGTAATTCTCTCTAAGAAATCATCCATAACTTATATGAGGATGATATGTTATCAAATTAACCTCCCTTAACCAAGCTAGCCCAACCTAACTAACAAACCAAAACTACCCCACCACCCATAACTTCTACAATAAAAACTAATTTTAGGAAGGCTCTCAAAACTAAAAACCTATCACCTCCAACACCTTTACATGAATCCTATTCAACCATTTTACAAAGGTTATTTAAAACCTATTCCTTATCCTTATCTCCTATCAAACCTTTTGACCCTATCAAAACTTTCAACCCCTCACACCCAAAACCATCATGGTATAATGGCCACTATGTGTGATTTTACCATAGGATACTTGGCCATGATACAAAACATTATAAGGCTCTTAAAACCATTATCCACCATCTTTATGGAAAGGATAATATGTTATCAAATGAACCTCTGTTGAGCCCATTACCAGCCCAACCATCAACCAAACCTACCCAACACTTTCCTATTCCCCCATTCTCACCTAAGAGTAAGGAGAAATTGAAACAACAAGCTAAACCATCACTTACTTTTATCCACACCATCTATAGGGTTATCTACTCTCAGGTTCAACAAAATAATAATGGAAAGGTTAAAATGTCCATTCCATAAACATACCCTTAAAAACCTTAACATTCTAACTGAACCCAACCACAAACACCTTCACTTTGGGATCTTTATGCCACCCATGTAAAGATTAAACTAGGGGAACTTTCCTTCCATAAATCTTTAACCATTTATTAACTTCAACCATACCTTAACCATTAACTGAACTAACCCTTGGATTTTTGCCTCAACCTATCAACCAAACCTATCCATCAACCCAACTTGAACCAAGTGGTATATCAAATTGGGGGAACTCATTTGGACACTACCCCACCTATTTGGGATACAAATTCTCCCATCAAACCATTGGATATTACCCACCTCCATCAAACCTAACCAACTTTACCTCAAACCTCAAGACTTCAATATTGAAGATCTCATCCTAAAGGAAAACCAACATGTGACCAAAATGGAGAAGAGTAAATGAGGCAAGTTTGATTTCAATTGGCTTAGACCCTACATCATTACCCATAAGTATAGATCAAGAGCTTATCATTTGTCCTCTCTCAAAGGTAAATAGGAACCTGAGCCTCTCAATGCTTTGCATCTACATTCATTTTTTTTAAAAGAAGGATTAAGCTCACCTATTTGTCTAACTTAAACTCATCCCTTGATTATAATATTTAAAATTTTACACACCTTCCTCCTCTAATTTTGAGGATAATTGATTACAATATAAAACCATGTGATTAACCATGATATTCATGGCCTAATCCTAAATATGGGTACCACGGCTCTACCCATAGCATGGTTCTCATGGATACTTTTCATCTCTAGCAAGATGGAATCCCATGGTCATTGTCTCTCAAAACCACACCCTTTCACATATCATTAACCTTCATGTGTAAAGTTTTTCCCTCATACAGGTAAACCTCTAAACCTAATTAGACCTATCCATGTCTAAACACATTTCATCTTACAATAATTAATTGGGTCAATATCTTAAGCATTGTAGACTACTCCCTTAAAGGACAAATATCCAAAAACAAAAATAAAAATTGCCACATGTAAGGTAGACTGTCCCTTGAACGACAACTGTCAAGAACATTAAAATAAAGCCAGTAAGCTTAGACCAATCCCTTGAAGGATGGATAAGTCAACTTTGTCAAAAGTAGAGAAATTTTATGGAAGCTTCCCACATTGATCAGCTTCCCATATACAAAAATATATAAAAAATCCCACTTTCAAAACCAATTCTATAGCCACAATCAGCTCTTAAGCAACCTAATAAGTTGGAAGCCACAATCAACTTTCCCATGTAGAATTCACATTGATTAGTCTACATCTATAATATGAAATGGACTTGTCTAATACAATTATTAGGTCACCTATAGAAGGGGCAAACTAATTCACCTGAGGTCATCATACATATCACCCTTTACCCTTCACACAACCTATCACCCATTTTCCCTTTTGACTATCTATAAATCAAGTGATAGAGCTTACTTGACACCTTGTGATCAAGAAACTATTTTTATCAACTAAATAACATTCATGTATAATATTCAAAGGGTTTATATTCATTGAACCGATCCCACTTTGGGTTCATTTTTAGTCCTTTTCAAAAATGAAGCATTGTGCCAGATTCTCATCTTAATGTGCTTGGTTGATGTTTTCATCACAACTTTTACCATTTAAAATTACAACAAAAATAGTCATTTATTTTAAATTAAGTGATAATACAACAACCATGACCATACCATTCATAACCATAACCATAACATTCAACTAGAAACATCCAACACATTTCATACATGTTTACATCAAACTATGCAATATTTTATTTAAGGTGTGAGGAGTCACATGACACATGAAATATTTTATTAGATTACACATGCATCACCTAACACATAATCATATATTATTTTCCTACCTAGATGTTGACCAAATTTTACCCACAAGTAAAATTTTTGGTCCCCTTCCTTCCTTGCTGTTCATGTTAGTTATATTTCAGATTGTTCAGGTTTAACATTTTTTGGTTCAAGGCGTAGTTCAATGGTTCAGTTTCTTGGTTCAAAGGTTCATTTTTGAGTTCAATATCTTGGTTAAATAATGGTTAAACCAAATTATTGAACCAAATTTTTTTATTCAACGGGCTTGGTTCAAGTTCAAAAAGTTCATTGTTCGGTTTGAACATCTCAATACAATATGTGTTAAACCTTCGTATCATTGAACTGTTGAACCAAATTCTTGGTTCAACAGTCTAGGTTCAATGTTCTTGGTTCAATGGATTAGGTTCACATGTTCAGTTCAATATTGGTTCACCAGCCTTCCTTGGCTCATCAATGTGCTTAGTTGAACCATTGAACCATTTCTGGTTCAATGGTCTGGGTTTAATAGAAAAGTTCAATGCATGAGTTCATCAAGCTTGGCCTTGGTTCATCGGCATGCTCCTTTGAACCTTGAACCATTGAACCATATTTTGGTTTAATGGGTTTGGTTCAAAGGACTGCCCTTGGCCAAAGGGCAGTCAAATGGTCAAAGTACCCTTTAGAGGGTGGACACTTCGGCATTTCAAAGATTCGGGTGGACAGTTCAAAGAAACTCAAAGGAATGGTTAGACAAAATTTTTGCAAACAATTTGTCTATGGGAATTACCCACAGACATTTTGTCCATGAAAATACATAGCAAAACCACCCAAGGTTTTAACCCAAGGAAATTGTCTGCAGAAAATTTGCCCATGGGAGCTCGGGAGGGCAGTTCAAAACAAGGGGACAGGAGCCACAAAATTACAAGACATGGAAGTGTCCAAGAGGATGCCATGTGGACCCGACTGATGTGGCAATGGACCTGATGGACATCAAATTTAGCAAATCAATTTAGCCATTATTTCTCAAGCAATGACGCTTGAGAGGCCATCAATTTCAAAAGGATGGAATGTCTATTGGTTTTCAAAGCTTGACGACCGGTTTAGCATCAAATTTAGCAGAATAAAATGGCCTTTGTTTCAAATTGAGAAAATATTGCCAAGGAACCCAAAATGTAACAACCTACCAAAAGTTTACCCCTGGGGGCTGAACAAGCCAGATAGAGAAAAAATTGATAAAAGACAAGAAGACATGCATAGAATGAGCAAGCAGTTAAGTCTAAGTGGTGCCAATTTGAGAAGTGACTCTAGTAGGTGAAATAGTTCCTTCAAATTGATCATGAGAAGATGCAACAGCTAAGTAATGTAACTAGTTTTCTCCATTTTAAATTTAATGAGTAGACAAATTGCGTTTTGACCTAGAAAATGCAAACTTCAAGCAGACAAAGCACATAGCTCATAAATGTTTTGAGCAACTTGTTGAAGGGACACGATGGACACTTGTTGAAGGAACATCACATGGGCTTCTCTTTGTTTTCTCATATATATTTGATACTTGTCATTTTTGTAATAATCTTCCACATTTATAAAGGGTGCAGCTCTGCAAAATTTCACTTAGATCAATACAAATTTAGTTTTTTACCTCCATTTGGATAGACATTTCTATGTATGCATTGAATGTTTGCTTGTGTCTAGTCATTGTCTTTTGATGCTTTCACAGGTTCAACACAAGTAGACCTACTATCTATAAGGCACCATTGTTGCAGCTGAAAGGAGAAGAGCTAACATTTGAAAAGACTAGAATAGACAAGAGTTACTTACAGTGTGCATTCCATAGTGCCTCAGTGATTTTTTGTCTCCTGTGCCTTCATGAAAGCCTCCCTACCAGTTTTAGCAGCCTAGTCCTTCTACAAAGTGCGTAGTGTATGTATGCATTTGTCTAATTCTGAGAGTGGATGTGTGAAGGTCAACCTTTATTTTGGTGCATCACCTATTTTAGAGTAGGTAGTTTGTTTTCCATGCATTTCTTCTCCCTTTTCATCCCCCCTTTTATTATAGCTATATATATCTATATTTTGCACTACCTAAAACAAACATGATGCATCAAAGGGAGCTAGCCCTTATCTAGAGACTCTCCCCTCTAGCTTCACCAGTCCCACAAGTGAGAGGGGAGTTTCCATGTTGTGGAGAGAAGGTAGGAGTTTAACCTCCTTACCTCAGGTGTAATTTCTCATGTCAACAATTTTGGCATGCTTGGTGGGACTGGTTGGGATAGGTTTTGTCCAAAGAATTGAAGAATTTTGGTGTGTTCTTCAACCAACCAACCTTTAAAGGCTTTTGCATCAAATACCAATGGTGACTCTAAGTTAAATCAATTGGTTAAGTAGTTCTAGTACCATAACATCAAGAAATAACATTTTGGTATGTATAATCCCATCATTTAGAGCCATGGACCCTATTTTCTTTGGCCAGCATGGCTATGATCCTTACCAGCCTTACGTTGATCCTTATCAATTTCAATATGGCCAGTCCTAGCCCTTTCATGAGTTATATCAGCCTTATGCCTAGTCCTCTCATTACGTCACTGCTCCCACTCAACCCAATCTCTTCACCAATCAACCCATTTCTGCCTTCAAGTGAGCACTACTAGGATATGAAAAATATGTAGTAAATCTTGACACCAAAAGGGGATGTGGCCAAGAAGTTCCTGATCATGTCATCCATCAAGTGAGAAATGCACTGAATTAGGTTAAGAAGGTATGGACTCCCATTGAAAGAGCCAATTGGCATAGGCTTATAAATGAGATGGTGGATGTGAGTGGTTTGATTGCATCTTTGGAGGAGAAGCTAAGTATTTATGAGAGGCAGCCTTACCAAGTCTATCAACCTACATACTCACTACCCCAAGCATTATATCAGTCATATACAGTCCCTGCTTATAAGCCAAATCAAGCCTATCAAAGTCCTTTCCCCAATCGCATTGAAGAGATCTAAAATGGCAAATCTTGTGTTTAAGGCTAATCTTGATAGACAGATCGAGTTGGCAAACCTTCAGATGTAGCAATCCATTTTGGTAGCAAGGGAAGTAGAATCTAAATCTTCACTACCCTTTCACATTATGGCCTCATCAACCCCAATGGAGATGCCCAGTCCAAATTTTTTGAGCTAGAACCAAGTGGTTGAGTCATGGAATAGCAAGGGGGTGAAAGACATTATCCAAGAGTGTGAGGTACAAGATCAGGTTAGTCCTTTTCAAGTTCCCTACACCCTTCTTCAGGAGGCTCCTTACATTTCATGGCAATTTTCATGCACTCCCGATCTCTATGGTGTTTCCCATGAGCCCTAAGATGTACAAAATGAGGATTATCTAGCTAATTAGGTTGAGGAATTAGAGGCTAAGATGAGATTGTTGGGAGAGAGAGAGATGGAGCTTTCAAACCTTATAGAGGAGCCATCGCCAAAAGGCACCCCACCTATACATCCTCAAGAAAACTATCAGGCCATGCCTGATATAGGTGAGGTGCTGACCAATTGGAAGGAAGAGAATCATTTGATTCTAGTTCAAGGACTACCTCCTCTTCTATGTGAGTTCATCTGTCAGCTTCCACTTCACCCCTTCTCGAGGAAGAACCTGTCTTGAGGGAAGCAAGTGAAGAGGAGTATGCTCAGTTCATGACTGATCAAGGAGACTTCATGAGTGTGGATGAGGAGGAGATCACTTTAGGTGACATGGAGGAGCATGGAAAATCCCTTGTTCATGCTTTGAATGATTTGTTTGAAGTCATCGAGGTAGGCTACATTATTCTTCAAGGAGGCTATGAGCTAGATAAGAGCAGAGAAGGCAGCATTGAGGTTTTAACAAGCATACAAAGAGGTTATAGTTTTTTAGATTTCCCCCTTCATGGGGTTAGTGAATCTGAAGATATCATCTTTGAAATCATCAAGGAAGATGACCATACCATGGAACTTGAGCATGAGGCAGAGAAGAGCAAGCCAATCAAGGGTGTGTATCAAGGAGCTTATGGTGATGAGCCGGCAGCAATCATTTTCTTGACGGGAAACACTAGCTTGAAGAACCAACAGGAGGCAAGCTTCTAAGAACAAATAGAGTATGTATACATTGGGAGCATGTTTGAATATCCACTCAGATTCTAGTCAATCTAGGTGATCGGCAAGAGGAGCAAGTCACCAAATCTCATTTTCCTTCAGCTACTTGCTTGCCACCATAAGTTTTCTCACCAAGAAGGGGACTTAAGAAATTTTCCTTTCAATCCAGGAGGGAGGTGAACATTCCTGGTTAGCTATACATAATAGTTTGTTTTTGGTTGTTTTTCCTATTTTCCCTAAGTGTTGTTACACAAATAGTGGTTTTCTTAGTATTGCATGTGTTTTCTTTTCCTTGGAGGTAGAACTGCATGATTGGTTCTAAGTTATAATAGAGTTGTTGCTGGTTCTCAAAGTTACTATCTAACTCCATGCCTAATGGATTGCAAGGCAAATAGTCTCTAAAGCATGGCAGACATGCTTCCCCTAGGAGTCACCAATTTGTTGACCAAATTTTACCCACAAGTAAAATTTTTGGTCCCCTTCCTCCCTTGCTGTTCATGCTAGTTGTATTTCAGATTGTTCAGGTTCAACAATTTTTGGTTCATGCCCTGGTTTAATGGTTCAATTTATTGGTTCAAAGGTTCTTTTTTGAGTTCAGTATCTTGGTTAAATAATGGTTGAACCAAACTGTTAAACCAAATTTTTTGGTTCAACGAGCTTGGTTCAAGTTCAAAGAGTTCATTGTTTGGTTTGAACATCTTAATATAATATGTGTTGAATCTTCGTATCGTTGAACCGTTGAACCAAATTCTTGGTTCAATGATCTAGGTTCAATGTACTTGGTTCAATAGCTTAGGTTCACATGTTCAGTTCAATATTAGTTCACCGGCCTTCCTTGGCTCATTGACACGCTTAATTGAACCATTAAACTAGTTTTGGTTCAATGGTCTGGGTTCAACAAAAAAGTTCAATGCATGGGTTCATCAGGCTTGGCCTTGGTTCATCAGCGTGCTCCTTTGAACCTTGAACCATTGAACCAAATTTTGGTTCAACGGGTTTGGTTCAAAGGACTACCCTTGGCCGAAGGGTAGTCAAATGGTCAAAGTATCATTTGGAGGGCAGACACTTTGGCATTTCATAGATTCAGGTAGACATTTCAAAGAAACTCAAATGAATGGTTAGATAGAATTTTCATGAACAATTTGTCTGTGGGAATTGCTCACAGACATTTTATCTATGGAAATACATAGCAAAGCCACGCAGGGTTTTAACCCAGGTAAATTGTCTGTGGACAATTTACCTGTGGGAGCTCGGGACGGTAGTTCAAAATAAGGGGATAGGTGCCAGAAAATTACAAGACATGGAAGTGTCTGAGAGGATGCCACATGGACTTGATGGCATTTTAGCTGAACCTGATGATGTCTCGGTGGATGTCAAATTTAGCAGAGTGATTTAGCCATTATTTCTCAAGCAATAATGCTCAAGAGGCCATCAATTTCAAAAGGATGGAATGTCCATTAGTTTTCAAAGCTTGACTACCAGTTGAGCATCAAATTTAGTAGAATAAAATGGCCTTTGTTTCAAACTGAGAAAATATTGCCAAGTAACCCAAAATGCAGCAACCTACTGAAAGTTCACCCTTAGGGGGCCGAACAAGATAGATAGAGATGAAATTGATAAAAGATAACAAGACATGCATGGAATGATCAAGTAGTTAAGTCCAAGTGGCACCAGTTTGAGAAGTGACTCTAGCAGGTGAAATAGTTCCTTCGAATTGATCATGAGAAGATGCAACAACTAAGTAATGTAACCAGTTTTCTCCATTTTACATTTAATGAGTGGACAAACCATGTTTTGACATAGAAAATGCAAACTTTGAGCAAACAAAACACACAGCTCATAAATGTTTTGAGCAACTTGTTGAAGGGACACGATGGCCACTTGTTGAAGGAATGTCACATGGGCTTCTCTTTATTTTCTCATATATATTTGACACTTGTCATTTTTGTAATAATCTTCCACATTTGTAAAGGGCACAAATCTACAAAATTTCACCTGGATTAATACAAATGTAGTTTTTTACCTCCATTTGGATAGACATTTCTATGTATGCGTTGAATGTTTGCTTGTGTCCAATCATTGTCTTTTGATGCTTTCACAAGTTCAATACAAGCAGACCTACTGTCTACAAGGCACCATTATTGCAGCTGAAAGGAGAAGAGCTGACATTTGAAAAGACTAGAATAGATAGGAGTTACTTACAATGTGCATTCCATAACACCTCAGTGATTTTCTATCTCTTGTGCCTTCATGAAAGCCTCCCTGCTAGTTTTAGCAGCCTAGTCCTTCTGCCAAGTGCGTAGTGTATGTATGCATTTGTCTAATTTTGAGAGTGGATGTGTGAAGGTCAACCTTTATTTTGGTGCATCACCTCTTTTAGAGTAGGTAGTTTGTTTTCCATGCATTTCTTCTCCCTTTTCATCCCCCCCTTTATTATAGCTATCTATATCTATATTTTACACTGCTTGAAACAAACATGATGCATCAAAGGGAGCTAGCCCTTATTTAGAGACTCTCCCCTCCAGCTTCACCAGTCCCATAGGTGAGAGGGGAGTTTCCATGTTGTGGAGAGAAGGAAGGAGTTTGACCTCCTTACGCTGAGTGCAATTTCTTGCATCAACACTACACATTATACCAATTATTTGGTGAATCTAGATTTGTGTTTGACCTTCCTTTTACTTAATTCGTAACATTCCTTGTCTTAACAACCACTAAAGGATATACTCTATTATCCTCTCCCACATTCATCCACATAGAGTGAGAATCATACTTTGATATAGGTCTTTTATAATAATACATTTAAATTCTTCCCCTTTTTTCCCTCCTATTCTTACCAACTAACTACCACATGCTCCGAGCATTAGACCCCAACCATTGGTAGTGTCTACTCGAACATGGCAGTCTTTTTTTTTGTGCTAGTTAAATGTTCATTCATAACAAGGGAACCACCATCTTCTCCTAGCCATACAACCTTTGGTTGGTTAAGCCTAAACTAGTGAAACCAATAAGTCATTGTTACATAGAGCTAGGATAGAGGATGCAAAAATGGCCACCATTTATCTATCTTACCCATACAACTCTTGGGTCAGGTAAGGTCCATCCTCTATCACTCAACATGCTACTAACTTCCTTACTTTTATAATCTACTTGACCATTAAATAAATTCTTTTTAGGTCATCACTTTTTTACTACCCTTAAAAATTAGCTCATAATGGTGATGAACCTTGGCTACAACAACTCTATAGATCTGAATAGATCCCCACCTCTTAAAATTTGACTTGTAGTGGTAAACACTATATCTAAAATCCTACCCTCACATTATTTTTAGAAGGTATAACCTCATAACAAAGACACCTCTTCTTTGGATTTGTTCGATTGAAGGTCATTTGAATTGTTAGGCTTGGTATTCCCTTCTTATTTACCCTACTTTACCCATCCATGTGTCTCATCCTACAACATGTGGATCATTGTGGTAACTATTTACCAACCTACCCCATTCACTTTCACTATTACCTTCACCATAACCCAAAACCTCTATTGTTTCACCAAAACCCTTTGCCATTATCCCAAACCAACCTATGTGGTTCATCTAATTGGGAAAACCCACTTGGACACTACTAACCCAAATCCTATTTAGAACTACATTGTCCTAATGTCCAAAGACTATGTAGGTGCCACTTATAAGTAGCTCGACTACTAAAATTTCTCTTTCCTTCCCTTCACCATCAACCACAAGCAAACCAAAACCAAACTTAACCAATTTTGACCTCTTTCCACTTTTCCATCCAACCAACCTAACCTAAACTTCATGATCTTTCAAATCAAGGCATCCCATTTCCAAGCCACTAGCCATCCTTTTAATTAAACTACATCGACCTAAAGTTCATTTTAGACATTATATCCAGGGACCTATGTAGGTAATATCCACTTTCCCAATGCATATGGATTTTAATTGGCCACCCCATTTCAACCACCAAACCACCTTTCCCATGTCTACCCTAATGTTGGTTATTTTTTACCTAACCTATTTGCATGTTTTATGATGCCCTCACCATAGTCTTTTTGACTATGCCAACCAATTTTACCATGTTGAAAATTTGAACATTTAATATTTTGCACCACCTAGTACATGACCCAACCATTGGTGTTTTACATGGGATCACTTCCAATTTTAATTATCCACACATGGGATCACTTCTAAATTTGGATACCCACACAAACACCACCCCTTTTGTTATGAAGGGTAACAAGTGTACCCAACCATCATAATAATGGTCATGGTCTATTGGTCACCTATTTTCTTAGCACTAAACTTATTTTATCAATATTGGTAGCTTTCATCTTTATACAATCTTTACTACCATGCTTAATCACATTTTACACACCTATTGGCATCTCACATGCCTCACTACCTTATGACACCACCTAGTGCTTCCCCACCAACTTCTTATCAAACCTACACTTGGTTTGGCCTCTCCTCATTAAATCTCAATTTGAGGGGGAAAACCTCCTCCCACACTTGGGGCACTTTTACCTTTGACTAAACAATCTATTTTTGTTTTGCAACATGTTAATTCAAATCTGCATAACAAAAAGGGGCAAAATGTAGATACTAAAAAACTACACACTTGCAGTTCTAGGTGTCTGAGTGCCTCAATACCACCTTAAATCCTCTTAAAACATTATTAATCCCTTCTACCACCCTCCTAACTTAACCAAAGTCCTTATTCTACCCATTTCTATTCAAAAATAGTTTTTTAAAACACTATTCATGAAACACTATTCATCATCACTATTCACTGTGAGACCCACTTTCACTATTCATGATATCATGGAATATGACATGAAAAATGACATGGCATGTGACATGGCATATGACATGGCATGTGACATGGCATGTGACATGGAAAAATGATGTGGCAAAGTGGTATGGCTTGGTACCCCTCCTTTAGCCCCTTTTTCCAAGATGCTTAATGACCTCATTTAAGCATCACAAGGGTCCCCACTTGAAATGGGTCGAATTCATCCTCAAGGGTAAGTCATTTGACTTGGTTTTTCATTTTCACATGAAAATAGCCTTCAAAATTGACTTATCTACCCCTTTCACACCTTGTGAGAGAAAAAGAGCCCCCATTTTGGACTTCTTAGCCCCAATAAGAGACTTATCAGCCCAAATTGGAATCTTCACCCACCTCACCTTGAATCACCCATTCCC